>OX155956.1:37492464-37616502 GCA_944548615.1 Micropterix aruncella
AATCACATAAGTCAAACGACAACATATGTATATATATATATATATATATATATATATATATATATATATATATATATATATATATATATATATATATATATATATATATATATATATATATATATATATATATATATATATATATATATATATATATATATATATATATATATATATATATATATGCGTGTGTGTTTTGGTGCACCGGAAAAAAATCCTGTTTCTCGTTATTACATATATAGGATAATAATTGGTTGGAGCATCTCATAAAACGCGTGGCGAAACCTCTCTGAGCGAAGGGGCCGGGCCTAGCAGGCGCAGCGATACTATTAGGGGTACGTGCCCGGCGGTCAGTACCAGTAAGCGATGGTTATAAAAACGACGATCCACTACAATTTCTGATCACGCACTAATCGTAAATTCGCGGGTAGCGTCTGCGGCCGCCGGCGCCGGTTTCGTATTATTGCGAACCAATGTGGCAGTTAAAGTCGCAATGTTGATACTTCAACACGCTACATTCGATTTAAATTTTAGTTTGCTGGAATCGATCTCGTAGCTGTTTCGGGTTATATTTGGAGGCTGCAGCCTCCATCGCAATCTAATTTAGATAGGCTGAACGGGAGGGCGGCTACAATGGACACGTGACTTTATCAGAAAATAGACCTCTCCCGGCGGGCGGCGCCTGGTTAACGGCACCCGACTCCATTGTCTTACTGCCGCTGCCTCCGCCCTACTTCCCACTTCACACACCGCGATAATTCGCTGATTTATTGAACACCCAGTGGCTTAACTCCAGTCGGGACACTGAAATCATTAACTTACTTAGATTACGGAACGCTATTTTAAGAGTTCTATTTCGGGGATGATAGAGCTACTGCCGGCAGGCGCGGATCTACGTCTTGTTTTTGGGGGGGGCGGACAGTGGGGGTGGGTTTCTGTCTATAGATAGTTAAAATAAATTATAGTGTGAATTTAGGGCATCCAATATGCTGAATAGAAATAGGTAATTAAGTAACTGATAAAAAGGTAAAAGAAATAATGAATACACTCGTATATTTTTATTTTATTTCTTAATGAACAATCAACAAATGATACATAATAGTGCATAACACAGAATTAAATTACAAATTGCAGTTTCCGGTGTTTTTTCTTCGCAAATCTTCAATTAGCTTCTCTTTGTATACTGGAATATCAAAATGAATATGCAGGAGTGCCAACCCTGTTAACCTATCCTCTACCATCGTGGATCGTAGCCAGGTTTTTAGTCGCCTCAGAGTTGAAAAACTTCTTTCGGCAGTCGCAACACTTACGGGCAAGGACGCCATGATAAGGATGAAACGATGTATGCCAGGGTAGATGAATTCGTTGGCCAGATCTAGAACATCTAGAATATTTTTTGGTTCCGAATAAGCGGGATTATTTCTCTTTTCCATTCTAAAACTTTCTTTCCAGATCTTGTATTCTCCCAGAACTCCTGCCGCATGAACTCCTAGGAGACTCTTATGTCAGTGTAAAGGTATCAGTGTAGTCGTTTAGTCGTCAGTGTAGACGTATAATCGTCAGTGTAGGGAGACAATAAAATCCGTAGATTGTAGGTAATCGTCATTCAGGAATCTTGCCAGCTTTTAGTGATTTTTTTTTTTCAATCCTCGTTGGAGGGGGCGGTCGCCCCCTTCACCCCTCCCCTCCCCCCCCCCCCCCCCCCATAGATCCGCGCCTGACTGCCGGTCTGAAATGGACTCCCATGGAGGAATAATTATTAATCGTCTATTGTTAATTTGCTATTGTGTATCTTGATAAATGGGTTAATTCCTGTAATTAAGGTTAGCTGTAAGGTTAAAAGCTGGCCTTTGTGGTTAAACAAATAAAACGTTTTATTATTATTACTTATTGTGCACGGAAGCCGCAAGTATTACAGCATATATATTGTCCAAGTGGTATGTGGCAAATAAAAAATGATGATAATTGAGAGACTGCGAATGAACGAACGCTGTCTGGTCCAAGCGTGGGGGGCGTAGGCGCAGGCGGCAAAATCAGTGGGGACATCGCGTACAGCGAGTCAATTCTAAAGTACCCAGAAAATGTTTTTTTTGTGCTACCTAGAACACATCTGTTTTCTGCATAAGAAAATTACATTTATAATTTGTGGGAAGACATTGCAACACATAAAATGACAAGAAAGTTAATCAATTGTGTAATTTGCGAATCTCGCGAATGTCATTGTTGACGAATTGGTAAAGAAACCAGAGACCAACTGCTTTTCACCTTGCCACTTTTATTATGGAATGTTACGAAGGACACCCATAGTTTTTGGTACTTCAACCTTGCTGCTACCTACCTATTTAGAGAGCTAATGGGCCGAGGCAGTTAAGCCATTATGACCCATGTGTTAGTGTCGGCCCAACTTACAGGACAGCACCCAACTGGTATCCTCCACGAAGAAGTGCGAGCCCGGGTATGACGCTGTGCCAGCAGGCCAGCTCCCCTAGGAATCGTCCTTTGGGCGCTCCTGGACGGTTCGCGCATCGTGTGGCGTCAGCCAATCGACTGTGCATTCCAACTGACAACCGGGGGAGTCTGGACATGGCTTTGGGGGTAGTTGTTAATCTTATGGCAACCGCTCTTGAAACGACCAATCGGCTACCCGATACCGGGTGTACAGCCGGGAAAAATACGTAGTGGTCCGCAACAGATTCGGTTCTATTGCGGGGTCTAATTCGTTTATTATTGTTTTTATTAATAAATATTATTTTTATTTATTATTATTGTTAAAATAGTTTACTTTTAATAGTTTACTTTAAACAAATTGATCATCAATTGAAAAACTATGTCCTTCCTATAGGTAGTCTGCGAGTAATATTTAAAAATAGTCACAAAAAAAAATCTAAAATAAACAGATAAATTTTAACAAGGTTAAGCAATAATTGTAGACGGAAAAATAAAAAAAATATAATAATTTTGAATATAATCTAATTAAATAGGGATCACAAATCACAAGAACAGCAACAGGTACCCCTTCGGCCTAGGGCGTCTTTAAACTTACGAGTAGGTTGGCTGTAAAATAAATATAAAAATAAAACGATCTATATTATATCAACAGAGCATCAACTATTTCCAGTCTTGTATTTTATTTGAGTAAATGTATTCAAAAGCTTTCATAGTATTTAGAATACCTTTATTTGTATATTAGGAAAGTATTTAAAATACTAGTAATGATAATAGAAATATATACGAGAGCATAAAGCTGTTCATTTTATTATATTTTTTTAATATTTTGCACTAAATTTATTATGTAAATGTTAAATTCCATGTAAACGCTAGCTCTGAAACGGGTGTATCACAGTATAGCTACGAAGGTAATGTTTCACCATTAGTTAATTTTTATATAATGTAAAAATAAAAATATTTCTCGTCAGTCACAATAAAAAAATATGTAAATATAATTCATATGTAATATAATTTTGGCGCCCACCTGTCCCGTGCCCACTTGGTACGCGCCCAGTTGTCCCTACACCCAGTTGGCCTAGCGCCCAGTCGGCGGCGCCCAGTTAGCAGCGCCCAGTCTGCCGTTACAGTTGGCCGCGCCCACTTGTCCTAGACCACTATGGCGGTCACCAGCGCGCAGTGATACCAGCTATATGTCAACATACACCCTTCCGACTGAGCGAACCGCATAGCTGAGCTGGTGGCTTGGAACTTAAGCTGCGGCATTGGAAGACAACCTCAATATCCGCACAGGGGTGAAGGACCGGGAACGTAGGAGGCGCAGGAAGCCTCTCGAGAGGACCTGCATATGGCACCCTCTCATCCTTAGGACGATACCTGTATGAGTTACTAAGATCTTAATTTTACTCGAGATGCAGGAAGGTGAGACGCGCGTTTAGGGAACTTATCTCCGGGCTCATCGAATCGCTTTCCCTCATCAAGGGAAGAGCCCGGACCACTGCAAAATACAATATACAATCCGTAAGATGCTTGCCGTGAAAGAAGTCCTCTTGATGGCACTGGAAAGTACCATCCAGTGGGCTCCCCGCGCCCTTACTGCCAGAGTTAGACGGATTTCTTCATCCTCCAGTCTGGTCACAGATTTGAAGTCGCTTGCGTAGCCTCTACCTGACGTTAGTGGTGAATAAAAAATAAAAAATAAAAAATAAATAAAAATTAAATAAAATAAGTTTGAATTAAATGTGGACCGTAGCGCTCTTTATTCATCAAGCTGATACGGGGTCGGGTGGCCAACGCAATACTTCTAACGATAGATGACGTCAGGTCGACAACTATCCCCGCTGCTGAGAAAACGTAAGTTTCTAGCCCCTAGAGCCCCGATTTGCCGATATCGGCCAAAACACGATTCAGCGTGACGGCCCCGTTTTAATTTTATTTTAATTTAATTTGTTTTATTTTAATATGTTTTATTATGTTAATATGTTTTATTTTAATTATGGGTACAGTGGTTTGGCAGTAATTAATGTTTTGGTGAGACATTGTCATATTATTTTTTTTTTCTAATTTTTACTAACATTTTTTGGTACATCAACTTGTCAATCGGCTGAGGGGCCGAGGCCTGAAGGGCTAGACTCCTCTGAGCATTCGCCTGAGGCTATAGTCGATCCCTCTTCGAGGAGGCTATTGGACGGGAGCTGAACCGTGAGCTAGACCGACCTAAAGGATACACAGACAAACACAAATAAAGACAGACATTACGAACCATGTCCATGCGGACAGTGTGAATGTTCTTATGCCTTTCTCCGCTGACTGCGCTGATCTTGTCGTCTGCTGCGTTAGACTTCCGAATACTCTCTCGAACGAATGTCCCTCTGACAGTTTTATTATAGGTCAGTTTAAACCAAAAATCAACAGCGCAGTAGAAGTATACTAATACCAGAAGTAAATTGGCAACGTTGCTGCTTTTAATTCCACTGATCTTTTAATGAATTATGCCCAAATAAATAATGAATATGAATTCTAGATTATAGTTTACAGAACAGCAAAAATTCAATGTTTTAATGAAGATCACAAGGAGATAAGGATAATACACGTCTTTGAGCACATACAATGTCAATTCATTTCAAATTACATTATGAGGCAAAGCCGTATCTGCCATAAAATGGAAAAGTTTGTAAAAAAAGTCACCTTAAAAATTCAATTATGAATATTATTAAAAAGAGTATAAAAAATAATGCAATATTGCTCCCTGCCATAAAATGGAGAGGTTCTACTATTCATTGTTAAAAAAATAAATTGCATGATAACAAAATAATGAAATTATTCCGACACATGCCTGAGACAAAAACTACAACAATTCTGTCCTTTACAAAAAGTAATCCGCTGTATTAATAATTATTTTTATGACGGTTTTGTGACGGAGGGCCGATTTTGTCAGCGTTTCAAACAGTTGAAACGCTGACACCGACAAAACTCGAGACGCTCGCCCGCGAACTTCAAACACTCAAGCATATTTTGCACGGCCCAAGCTCAAGGCCACAAACGATATTATATTACTGCGACATCCGCCGACGCCCGAAAAACATCTGCTCGCGAAAACATCGCTCGTCGCATCGAAACTCCGCACGCCAGCACATCGCTACAAGACGACGGCGCACCGTTTCCCGCCGCACAGTACAAACCAAACATGCAGCGTAGTCCAATTGCACAAACCCCAGATAGGTCGACTCTGCAAAATCCTTCAAAAGCGGATGAACCAATAGAACTATCGGCCATGGCAATGTCAAATAGAATACCCGAACTGTGGCCGCAATTAATCAAATTATGGATGAATCACGTGGAAGCCGTTATGGCACCACAAAAACCATCGGACGACGTAATGTACCAGATGGTAATAGCCAAGCTCCGCTATCAAGACCTTCAACAGGTCTCTCACATAATCGCAAACCACCCTGCCGAGCACAAATATCACTCACTGAAGGAGAGACTGATCCAAGTCTACGAGGAATCGGCACAGAAGCAATTCAAGAAACTGACGGAGGAAATGGAACTGGGCGACCAGAAGCCCTCACAACTCCTGCGACGAATGAAAAAACTCGCAGGAGACACCGTCAGCAACCAAGCGCTAAAATTCCTTTGGGGATCTCATCTCCCTAAAGCAACGAGGACCATCCTCGCCATTCGAGAACAAGGACATATCCGTTTTTATGAAATATTTTTAGTGTATCTATTTATCCATAATATAGATACATAATATATATTTTCGGTTTGTCCACTATCAGACCTTTACTTGACACTAAACACGATATATTTATGTTAATTTAACATTTGGACATTGGGACATTTAGGCAACCGTTTATTTGCTTGATATTTAGACAGTTATATAGACAGGACAAAACGATTCTAACAATGACACATACTTCTAAATCGGTTCAAGCGTTTAAACGTTATGGTGGAATAAAGAAACGGAAAACATACATAGATGAACCCTGAACACATTAAATTCCTTTTTTGTTTGCCAGTCGTATAATAATACACATCTTTGGGCACTTACAATGTCAATTCTTATCAAGTTACATTATAAGGCAAAGCCGTATCTGCCATATCATGGAAAAGTTTGTAGAAAGATGAATATTATGACAAACAGAGGTATAAACAATGATACAATATAGCTCCTCGCGAAGAAATAAAGAGGTTCCACTTGATAATGGAACCTCTCTATTTCTGCCAAATATTATAATTACATAATTACAAAATAATAACATTATTTGAACACTGTGTCCGAGACAAAAACTACAACAATTCTCAACAAATAAAAATGCAACACAAAAAGTGTCGGGACGGTGTCTCATACGTTTTCATTAAAAATAACTCTAAGATCTAAGATTCTCTAGGCTGAATTCCAAAAAAAGTAAGATTGCCCGCCGTCAATTTCATCGCGCAGCAATAAAACTACAAAACAGGATACATCGGAGCTAAGTAACAAGCGTATTGTTGCGTCTGCGACGAGGGAATTTATCGAAGTTGCTCTGCTATTATAAAAGAAGCAGCAGTATGGGGTAATCCCCGGCCCCGGCAGTTGTGTAACTGCGGGATGTGCCGCTGGCGAGGCGATGTAATTTTCTTTGTGCCGCGAAATGACAAAAGCAGCCCGCAGACGACGGGCGCTGCTCTGTCAAGTGAAGGATGAAACTGGAAGGTTGCCCGCCTCTTTACTGACATTTTATTTTGACGTGTACACCTATTAAAACCGCCCTCACTACTGCGTGTCCCACAGCAAACATTGCCTTCGTTAAAAAGGTTCAAATGCCTGTCCGTGCTCGTTACTCGCGTACAAGATAGTTATTTTTTCGTTTCTGAAATAATTGATATGACGAAAGAAATGTCTCTCATGCCCACTTTCTCAAAATGAAAGGAATATTATGTTGATTTGTACCGCTATTACGCGCGATAAATATCGAGAGTAAAGGCAAAGAAATACGGCGTTAAATATTTATGGCTCGACGTTTCTCTCACTTTGACGCGGCTCATCCGCCGTTTTGAATAATTTACAATTGAACTGAAATTCTGTTCTATTTTTATTCTTTTATTTTTACTTTATTTGGTAAACAAACAGCGTTACCACAAATGTATTCACAAAAAGATAAAAAATAAAACTAGGAATAATTAAATGTTTATGTTATTGATCGTTAACTACGAGTATATGTGCACAATATCCTTATCATTAAGTGTACAGAAGGAAAGTTCAAATGTAAAAGTGTTATGAATAAATAAAACGAATAGTTGAAATATATTTATTTACTTCAAAAGATACATAAAATAATTGGGTTTTATTTTTGAAATAAAATTCCTTCTAAAAATTTCCCTATCCGTTCGCACGCACTCCTCTAATCGCGCGCGAAAATTTTGAAACACTTTCTTGCAGAGCTGCATAGAAATGTTGTCGATTTCTCGTTGTATATTTTCGTTCAGAGCTTTAATTGTTCGAGGTTTGTTGAAATAAATTTTGATTTTAAATAACCCCACAGAAAAAAAAACACGCGTCGTGACGTCAACTGACCTTGGCGGTCATATGCCTTCAAGCCCCGATATCTATTTTTGGGGGTAAAGTACCCGCACATTCTCCATTGAATCCTTGGCAGAATGGGCAGTTGCCCCATCCTGTTAAAACCACGTGTTTCTGTTATATCGGGGATTTCTTTCCACAATAGGAGCAAAAAAGTGTTGATCAGGTGTCCATCGTTCGGAATTTACATTGATTGCTTGACCATTTTGGTTCTCAAAGAAAAACGGATCTGCAAGAACTGAATCATGCACTCGACGCACGTTTCCTTCAGTTGAAACAGTAGGCATCAGTCCTGGAATTAGTTGGTTGAGGGTTGAACCCATTTCTCGGAACTTCTTTATCCACTTTTTCAACAGATTAGCACTCGGACCTGCTCTTGGTTGGCGAATATTGTAGTGAGAACAAAACTTTCGAAGGGCTGCAGAATACGAATCGCCACTCTTGAAGTAAGCTTCGATCGCAAAAGCGCCCTGCGCTTCGGTCCAACGTTCCGTTGTGACTGCAAAACCCGTGCGTCTGGTGCGTCGATCGAGAACCCTCCCCTCTTCCCCGTCATCCATTACCGCGTAATTCAAATTGGAAATTTGAACTTCCTACTGGACACCCTATACATTATCGTCGTGTAAAAAGAGCTAATCAGTCCTTGTATGACTCACAAGAAATATTTTCTCTAAAGGACAAGTGCCTTAAGAATGTTTTCTGTATGAGATCAATTCGTTGCTTGTACAAATTGTATTGGGGTGACCACATACAGGATGCAAAATCGAGTGTATAAAGACATAGGCTCCATATATTTTTATAGGTCACAAATATTTTAAACTGCGAGTACATCCGTCGCTTTGCAGTTTTTGTGGAGCAATTCTGGCGCCATTGTATATTTTCTTTTCAAGTAGTATGTTACAGCATTTAGAATTCACAACGCCGCTCTTTTTACAGTTGAAGAGACAAGTTGCCGCCAGTTTGCGTTCTACTTCCGAACATCCGGTCGTTTATCATGCGGCTTCCGGCGCAGTCGAGACTCCCTTCAGACAGATATAGTTTTTAAAGACTTCCGCTTCGTTGTCAGTGTTTCTGTTTCTCGGTCAAGACGAGAATAAATTTGGTCTGTCCGTTGATTTTCTCTCGGAGTCCGGTTCGAACGCGGTCATGTTTTCCTAGGGGAGAGCTTGCGGTAGTGCAAGCAAAGTTGTCCGCTTATAATCCTCCTACAAAGGAAGGTCGCGGCGACTGCTTGCGGCCATTTGATCGTAATCCCGGTTTCAATTCGGGGATAATCTCGTCGCTTTGTGGATTTGCACGGACTCGCGGCTATTAGGCGAGCGGTACTGTTTTTGGACCTCCAATGAGCCTAAGTGGGCGTAATCGGTTCGAGGGATTACGCGGCGGCGATCCAATCCCTTCCATCAAAGACGACGGATAACGATAACGAACGAACGGGCAATACAAAGGAATCAGTATCTGTGTACATCATAGCGAATGTCACGCGAGTAAAGCATAACTGAGGGCGATAGCGCCGCTGGCCATAATTAGTTATGTGACGCGCCGCGACGGTGAGGGTAGGTGGGCGAAATGTGACCGCCTCCGCTTGATAAGTGAAGCTGATGGCACGAAGCGAGCGGAGAAGTGGGGGGAGTCAGAGTTTGCAACATTCATTAATTACCGCCCGATAACAGTTCGGCCGGCGACTCATTTGCAAGTGCGGAGGCCGCTCCGACTAATTCTATTAACCGGGGGGTCGTTAGCAGTTAGCGCTGCCCCCTAATCGCGTCGCTTCATATCGGATGCGCACTCCTCCGTACCAGCGGCGGCTTTTCCCTGGCCTGGCCGTCCTCAACTATGAATACCTATCACGAATTTATCGCTACGGAATGATCAGGCAGAATACTGCCTACGCGCCTGCCTTCATTCCGTCACCGCGGCTTTGCATGCCAGAAGGTATCGTCGATACCAAAAGTGACGAATATTTTATGTTAGCTCATCCAGCTTGAATCATACGAATTATATGTTTAAGAAAACGAACTTCATTTTCGTCTTCCTAAACCAGTGATACCGAAAGTGGTTTATATCGACCCCCAGAGGTCGACGATGACCTGCAAGGGGTCCGTATCAGCGAATATAAAATTGGGGTCCATGAGATATAAATGGGGGTCTACGATAATGGATCTCTTTTAAGCAGGTGGTGGCTTAATGTAAATTTTGGCATTCTATGAATTGAATAATCTATCTATTTGTATAGATAGTTATGAGAGTACCTTACATAATACTTTCTTATAATATAGACATATTTCTGTCTACATACATTCATTCATTTCAAAACAACCTATGAAATAAAGAAAATTAAAACATAAATATGATAGTTTAAAATAAAATACAAAGTCCAAATATTAAATTAAGGAAGGCTAAAATAATAAAATAAGATTCTATAGACGCCAAATTACAATATTATCTAGAAAAGGAAAAAAATATCAAATCAGGAAAAAATAACTATACCTACTATTAATTAATTATTCGTCATAATATTATAGTATTCAAATACGGTTCTACCCGCACATAATCACAATAATTTACCGTAGATATATAAAAATAATCTAAATGTAATGCAATAAAATACGAAAAAAAAAAAATAAAAACAAGTTTAAAAAAAGATCACAGTGTGGAAAAATTAAAATTAGTGTTAAAACTCAATCAAATTACACCCTTATTTTTACAAAAAATAGTGTTTAGTCCGTTTCCTAAATTCAATATAATTTTTGATTTTTCATGTTTTATGGTAGCTTGTTATAATATTTTCCCTTCTATGTGCGTTGTGCGTTTGAATTCTGAAGTGGCAACCCACGATGAACTGGCAGCCTGCGATGAGAGTAGGGGAGCGCGGAGTAATGAGAGCGGGCGGGTAATGGCAGCAATGGCGATTGAACGAAACCTATGCACATTTGGGTGAATTTAAGCACTCGGCCGTTTCTGTCAACTATCGAGAAAGTTCGCGTGACGCGCACGAGTCGTTAGTGCCCTGCGTTGAGTCACGAGGGACGATTGCGTGTTTTTCGCTTCGCGTTTATAAGAAACTGCCGATTGATAGCGTCCAGGTAAGCAGGAAGATATATTCTTATTGTATTATATTTATGCTTATTTATAACTAGATTCGTCTTCTTTCCAGTGACATTGGTTAAATTGTGAATAAAAGTCGAATAAGATATTTGTGTTATTACTTTTCAAAATGGTGGTCAGCCGATAACAGGAGACTACATGGGCTCTCACTACTCGACAAAGCTCCCATTACCCCGTTATAGTTCACAATGTATTTTGAGGACATTTTTGGCTTATATATTTTTAATGCCGCGTAAAAGATATCCCAGCTCACGAAAGCTTTTTGGAAGGTAGATTCATTAGGAAGAAAAAATCACTTCTCTCGGGAAAGAAGGCAGTTTGGTTTACAAAGTATCTCAGGACACGTACTTAACACGGGGCTTGCACGTGAATAATATATGTAATAAATTAGGATGGATGCTTTATAAGTTCAATTACCTTCAGTATCTTGTAGATAAACCAACATTACACTTAGTATATCATGCCCTCGCTGATGCAGTACTGAGCTATGCTCTCACTTCATTTGGTCGTACTTTTCGCACATATATAGATAAAATATTTAATTTGCAACGTAGAATTATAAAACTTTTAGTAAATAAAAACGTGTTAACACAATGTAAAAAGAACTATAACGTGTTGTTTAAGCGATGCGATATATTACCTATACATGAAAAAATTACATTCTTACTAGCAATGGAGCATTTTAGAAATTCAGAATTTAAAATACCAATACAGTACAATAGGAATGTTAGAGAAAAAGTCTGTAAAATATTTGAAGAACCAAGAGCGAACAGCTACTATGGTGAAAGGACGTTAAAGTACCTCATTCCAAGAATCTTTAATACTATTGTATCTGAGGAAGACTGTGTAAGCGTGAGCAAACAGATGTTTAAAAAAAAATTAAAAAGCTACCTGTTGGATGTTTATTAGTTGTCATATGACACATTAGTGGTCATAATTAAATTTGTTATACGTTTCTATCATTTAAGCTTGTAGCAATACTGGCCTAATTTAAGCCTATAGTAAGACCAGTAGTAATACTGCTGTGCATTGTTTTTATATTATTAAGTGTAAGACTAGTGTAGTGTAAGAGTTTGTCTCGCCAACAAACTGTATACCAGTTTGGAAAGATTGTAATATTTAAAAAAAAAATCTTTTTCTTTGAATAAATTTAATTAAAAAAAAAATAAAAAATAAACAGAACTTTAAAGAAGAGATATAATGTAGAGAAAGCTAATGATGATAGCTACAAAAGTCTCGTAAGCTGGGAAACATACTGTATTAATTTATTTATTTATTTCTATAATTCAAGTTACAATTTACAAAAAGAAAATCCTTTTTCTAACACAAAAACATTTTATAATAATTGTACATATTATACCTAGTAGAAAGGAAATTCATCTTTTGACATATCGGTTTACCACCTCACTAGGTATGAACCTGTGTTGAGGTGGTACTAACACCGGTAAATTATTTTGAGACGAGAAGGCAAGTCTTATCTAATACGTAAATACAATTTAAAATTAAAGTAAAAACTAAAAACATCAATAAAATTATACAAACTAAATTAAAATTTATGACAATCTACTAAGTTATATAAAATAATAATTATTTTTAATATATTAGATACAAACACATATAAATATGATATATACCATATATAAATATATATTATATAACATATATATTAATATTATATATAAATTCATACATATAATATGATGGGTCTTATTACCCGCACGTATGGGAGCGATTGACTTTATTTGTAAAATCACTGTAGTTTATATAAACTGTGGTGAATAGTCAATAGTCAATAGTTTTTTATTCATCCAAAATTGCAAATACAGTCGGTTACGTCATAGTCCTAATTGTGTGAAACATAATGATCAAAACATAAATGTAACAAATAATTCCTGTTTTTTAAATCAGTAAAATTATTACTAGAAATAACCAAAAGTCAGACAGAATAAAAGATGAATGCTCAATAATGTCATATTTTAAACGACAATAATCGTAATGACTAATCAAATATATCAATCAAATTACTATATGCGTATGCAACTATTGCATACGCATATAATACGCAGTCCTGTCTTGGTGAAACTTAGAACGAGCTGTCGTAATTGAATGCATATACAAAATTTAGTGTACTGTACTGTTGACCGTTAAGGAATCTCCTAGTCAAGAGCCAACCCAGGGTGTAGAATCAGGTCATGCTTACTACAAAAAAAATATGTTGTCGTCGGAATTGAATCAACATGTGCATCTTCAACTTCATATGAAAATATTTGAGAATTTCCCTCAATTCCTTATGGATCCCATCATTAAAACAGGACTTTCATAAAAATGGGACCAATCTGCAAGTACATCCTTTTAAATAAAAAAAAATATTTTTCAAATCAGTTCATATATGGCCGAGTTTTGAGGTAACAAACATTTTAAAAAAAAGATACAACCGAATTGATACCTCCTTTTTTAAAGCCAGTTAAAAAGAGGCGCGCAATGTGTGTCCCTTCGTACACAAATAAACGATGTTCAAGTTCATAATTAAAAATTATATTTTAACAAATGTGTTGTTTATCAACATTTTCCCTTAGTAGGCTTCAATTCTCCCGCTCTACCCTAAGGGTCTACTTTGGAGGAGATTAGAGAGAACTTATTGTCTTTGAGTAATTGTATTTTTGCCAAATAAAGCCCGATACTTTTAAACAGACCTCCTTATAGGCATCTTCGAATCGCAAATTTAGCAGAATACACGAAGATTCCCGGCCGTGTAACGATGCTACTCATAAAACGTTAAATTATTTGATCTCACTCGCCGATAAACGGTGTTACTGAACCGCAACAGCACCTAATAACCGGTTAGAGACGGAGGGAGTGGGGGGGGGGGGGCGCCGGTGTTGCCATTTCGTCAGTGGCGCAATATCGACTGGGGGTTAATTTGCGAAGCATGAAAGCTCCGTTAATTAATATAACCGTCGCTAATGAAGACGTCTCGCACGAGGAGTTACGGCCCGTAATGGATATCGCCCGGCAGACTTGCCTTTCTCCCCTATTCAAAGATTAACTCCGCGCTTTTGAATATTGATAATAGTAATAATAATAAAAACGCTTTATTTAATGGACCAATTGGCGAGCTTGTTGCTTTGAAGCAATATCTTACAGCTAACTTTAAATTGGCGGAAAACATGTATTGCGATAAAATTTAGAAATAGTATTTTTAAAATTGTTCACGTAGATAGGATTGAGAGGGTACAAAAGAAATGTTTAAAATCATTAGACTTTCGGACAGGTAGCCTCTGCACCGACTACGCAGAGAGATTAACAACACACAAAATGCATTTTCTGTATTCAAGTCGAAAATTCTTAGACAGCATTTTCTTATATAAAATTATTTATAACCACATCAACTCTGCACCCCTTTTGGAAAAAATCTTTTTAAAATCTTGCCGTCTTCCTCCTCACGTTTAAAAGATACTTTCTATATTCCCTCTTTTCATTCAAACAATACCTTCTTCAGACGCTCTTGCATGTGTTATAATGAAGTTTTGAACGACTTAGATATATTCTCAGTGTCTTTAATTACTTTTAGGAAACAATTGAGTGATTTTTTGTTGCATTAGTTTTAGTTTACAGCTAATAATTTAGGTACTCGTACTAAATGAAAATAGTTCGATCCGACTAGAAATTTACATTGTTGTGGCTACATTTACAAGTTTTGTTAAAATTAATGGTAATGTAGGTCTATTTGTTTAAGTGTATTTGTTAAAACAATTGTTTATGACTGTTTTTTACCTAAAGGGTCCGCCAAATAACTTTTTTTTATTGAAAATGCTATTAAAAAAAACTACTGAATATTTTTTCAAATTTCTTATTTTATTTGAAAGTACAATCCCTCCGGTTAATGATGGAAAATAATTTCATTCAAATGGCTGCCTCGGCTGGCCATGCAGTAGCCTACATGATGGGTCCAATTTTTAAGTCCATTATCGATTGTGTGCAGCTGTATTTCACCAATAGCTTCACGAATATTGTCCTTTAAAGCGTCAATTGTCTCTGGTTTGTCGGCGTAACACTTATCTTTGACGGCACCCCACAAAAAGTAGTCCAACGGTGTCAAATCGCAGCTCCGAGGTGGCCAAACGACATCAGCTCTGCGGCTGATAATGCGATTTTCAAAAACAGGGCGCAAAACATCAAGTGTAGCGGGCTGTGTGGCACGTAGCGCCGTCCTGTTGAAACCAAATGTTGCCAATATCCTCCTCTTCAATTTCTGTGAACAAAAATTCGTTCAACATGGCCCGATAACGATCGCCATTGACGGTAACGGCCACTCCTTGCTCATTTTCGAAGAAAAATGGCCCAATTATGCCTCTGGACCAAAATCCGCACCAAACAGTGACTCGTTTTGGGTGCACCGGCTTTTCAATGAATGCGTGCGGGTTTTCTGTGCCCCAAATGCGACAATTCTGCTTGTTTACATACCCGCCAAGATGGAAATGAGCTTCATCTGAAAAGATGATTTTTTTGGCAAAATCCGCATCTTCTGCAAGTCGATCGCAGGCCCACTTAGCGAAGCGAAAACGCATTGGATGGTCAGTTGGCTTCAACTCCTGAACCAATTGGACTTTGTACGGCGTCATATCAAGGTCTTTACGCAAAATTCGTCTCAATGATGTCTGCGAAATGTCCAATTGTTGAGAACGACGGTGAACTGATGTTGATGGCGATTCACGCACACTTTCGGCCACAGCAGCAATATTCTCGGGTGTACGCACTGTTTTTGGCTTTTCACGCGTTGGTTTATCGATGAGGATGCCAGTTTCTTTCACTTTTTTCACAAGGTAACGAACATACGGAGCTGACGGTGCTTCTCTTCTTCCAAAATCCGTACGCAATTTTCGCACACATTCTGCAACATTACCATGATTTTCAAAGTAATGTCGCAAGATTTCCCAGCGTTGTTCAAGCGTATACACAACCATATTCGTTCAGCGGAAGGATAAAACTAATTATCTGTCAAATCAGACATGAGGTAAGTGTTGCCATACACGAAATAAGCACTAGTTGAGAAAAAAAACGTTACATGGCGGACCCTGTAAATAAAAAAAAATATTAAAAATTAAAAAAACGTTTTCTAAAATAAGTTTTATTTAAAAAACGTTAAAAAAAACTTACCTAGAAACGTTAACTAAAAAGTAAACACCCTCGTCATCGTTTGTACCTAATTGAAAGAACTCATGGCAACAAAACAAACTAGAACAAACTCGACTATCTTAGCACTTCCACTGAAAATATTTCGGCTCCATCTTTAGGCCCTCGTCATCATGTGTAACGGAAAGTACTCATGATAACAAAACATACTAGCCCAAATTCGACTATCCTACCATTTGGAATCAGGGAGTTCCAGTCCCTACATCCCGGCTCCATCATCAAATCAGATCGATGATACCATAATATTGCATTGTCACCGAATTTACATAAGTAAGCCAAATTCCAGCCCAATCGAAAACTAGCAAGTAATTGAAAAATAGTTTCCAAATTTTGAAACGGACAATTTATATACATACCAACATTGTAAGTTAAATAAAAGCTTGTAATCTTTTCCAAAGGCAGTCACTAATACAAGTATGTATATCGCATTAAAATCCAGTAAAAAATGGGGGTTCTCATAAAAAAAAGAAGGGTGGATGAGTTTGGGGGGGGGGTTAGGGGGTTTGGCGCGCGAGGGGGTTATCAGCTTACCGGTAAAATCTTGGGGTGATACAACCGATTTTTTAAACCAATTCTTCGCTTTTTCTTACATTGCTTCACTTTAAAACAAAAATACGGTAATGCGAACATAGCTGCTGCCGTAGGTACTTTAACGTCCGCCATGCTTGGAGGCTCATGCTAGTCATGCATGAGCCTCAATGTTTGACTTGCCTGCACTTGCCAAGCGTTTGTACAAACGGTTTTGACAAGCGTGTGGATACAGCATTAAAGTGGTATTTAAGCCTACATTTGAAGCAATACAAACTCGGTGCTGTCGTTACAGATGTGGGTGAAGCACTACAGCGACGGGCTCCATGTACGGAGAAAGAGTGCGAGTTGAAATCAATACTGTGACCAGGTATCGAGAGCAAAATGTTAATTACCAAAACAAAACCATTCGCAACATTATCTAATCAAAATCATTTTTTTAGGGAGTCGTAAAACTTATGAGATTCAAGTTTAGAAGTCTTAGTGTAACCGTTCTCGGAATTGAGGATGCGTTTGCGAAGTCTGAACGGCGAGTGGCTGCAAACGACAGCGTAACGGCGAGATGTAACGACCTGAAAACTGCACCGAACTGCATGTCGAGCAGCAATTGTTCACCTCCCACCGCTCCCCCGCCTGCACCTCACCTGTACAACGCTGCTCTTCGCACGAGGAGAGACATTTCTCCTGGGCATTCGCGTAAAACAGATTTAATATCTCCTCTCCGATATTCCATTTATGAAACAGAAACTGGTTCGAAATACCATATATTTTCATATCCGTAAATGAAATTTAGAAACCTCACTCGTAACAAGAACCTATTTTTTTATTTAACATCGATTCATATGTGTCTGTATACATAACACGTAATAAATAGATAAGGGTTTTTGCTACTTTTTCAAGCGTCATTCGCAGCATTAGTAGTAGTTAATCTATGTAGTTCTCAACCAGTAGCTAAATTATGCGTATTCTAGAAAAGCATACTAATAAAAGTTGCAAGGAGCGGCTAATAAAACCACACAATGTGGCAAGCAGACGTGCAAATAATCGAAGTAAAATCGGAGCTACTGTAACAGACCTTAAGTCCATTACATGCGACCAACAAATGCATCGATTTCCAGTGAAAGCCACAGACATAATTCAGCTATTATTTTGACTCGTGCAGCTATGAATCAGATTATCATTCCCCGAGTGATCATCTTCCCCCAAGGTTTCGACGGCATTCGGCACTCTCTCTCACGAGTTTGGTCAACGAATCCGGCTCCTTGGTTTCCTTTCCTTATTCTCCCTGAGTCTCGAAGCATCAGTCTGTAATCCCACAGACTCGAGCCGTGCCCAGTATAAGATACTAGGAGCACACGCACAATCCTCATCCGTATATCCTCGTAACAGCAGTCGCGTATCTATACACTCGCGTCAACGTAAACTATTCGGCAAGCGTTATAACTGGCAATATTTAAACCTTCAATAAATTCCTTCTACTTCATTCAAAACTGCCTTTCAATACGGAGATAACTCGTAAGTTGACACCACCACCTCACAACGAACAATTTGGAGTCTTGTGAGGGGTGGTCCCTCACACTACCATATGGGGTGGTTGTGGCAAAACCCTGCTAGAGCCATTGCAAGTTGCGCAGAAATTTATACTCAACATTATTCTCCGCAGACCATATCGCCATCCCAGCAATGAACTTTATGTGGAAGCTAACGTCCTTGATTGTAGGCAACTTTCTTTAAAAACTTCCCCCTTAAAGCTATTTTTGGACAATAATTCAAATTTAGGAATAATTCAGAACCGAAGACCAACAAGACAACTTTTAGAAAATAACTTAATAATACCCAGGATGAAAACATCATTTGAACAAAGACATTACTCTTACATTTCGCCGAGATTTTACAATCTGATCAATATGGAAATAAAAATGAATTTGACATTTAGGGTATTCAAAAATAAAATAAAGGAATGGTTCGCGAGTCATGACAGACTAACCATACATCAAATGTTAGAAATTATAGTTTAATAAAACTTAGGTACACAAATTATTAATATATTTTTAAATAGTATGTATGTTGCCAGTAATTACCAATTCATTTTGTTGTTATATATTGTTTTGAAAATGAATTGTAATAAATATTCTTAACATATATTAAATATTACTTATTGACTTTTTTATTTTTTTTATTACAGATTTATCTTACTCTTTACTTTAGTTTTATGTAAATTCTCTGATTGTCTCGCTCTATTTGATTGTTTTTTTTTGAGGATCATATTTTAGGACAATTTAGTTTTATCAGCATTTTAATAAAACTTTTACATGATTCATTGTAAAATTAGAGTCCTGTCCATCCTATAACGGGCTAGTCCCAGTTGGGTGACAGAATCAAATAAGCAAAAGGTTAAGGTTTCGCCATTCGGTTCCTGTTATTTTTATAAGCAAAAACAATGTTTTATAGTAATTAATTCTTGAATAAATAAATATGAAAACAGTCAATATATGTAGTTTGAAAATGGGGGTGTGTTAAAATAAGTGACATTATAATTTAAAACGCGCAAAAGATAATGGGCATTTTAGGCCCACTTTTCTAATAGCTGTATATCATATACCAATATAAAGATCTCTTTATTTAGAAGATTTATTACTAGAACGGCTGATCTCAATTATGAGCCATTTCTGAAATATGTTACATAGCTAATTACTTGTTATCCACTAGGGAACCTAACAGATCCATGCATTGTATTTTTAATAACTGTTTAAACTAAAACCTTCGCAGAATACACGGAACGATATAGTACATACGCTGTATGAGTATAAACTGTACATTATATTCCTAAGAATGCTCGATGTTGTGGGCAGTATATGGAGGGGAAATACTGGGATATGTTGCTTGAACTCTGTAATGTGTCTCATGATTTCATTGCCGCTCTGTTTACTGAAGTATGTAATATGCTAAGGTCAACTGTATAACATGGTGTGCCTAGTGACCGTACATTATAATCCTACTACTATTATAAACGTGAAAGTTAGTAAGAATGAATGTAAGGATGTTTGTTACTCTTTCACGCAAAAACTACTGAAAGGATTTTGATGAAACTTCACAATAATAAAGCTTACATATCAGAATAACACATTTGCTATAATTTATAAAAATAAAGTGTGAATTATCCCAAATATAACGATAAGTGTCAAGTAAGTAGGAAAAAATCTGCCATCTGCGAGCTATTCTGGCATGCGCCGCAAAAACCGTTGGAGTTACACGTATATTTTTTATTTTATTTTATTAACTAAATGTATACAGCATATTCTTTATATAAAAATAAAATTTTTATAAATTAACATTAATATAGCCATTATTACATTTTAAATTAGCAAAATATATAAAGTACCCATTTAAAAGATAATAATTTTATAACCTTCTTTTTAAGAAAAAAGGAAAAAGAAGCATTTCTAAATATAAATGTATAAGTACAATAGGGGAATGGAAATGGAAGGGAGGGATTGTTATAACACTATTGCCATTCGGTTCCTGTTATTTTTATAAGCAAAAACAATGTTTTATAGTATTGTATTCTTAAATAAATAAATATGAAAACAGTCAATATATATAGTTTGAAAATGGGAGTATGTTAAAATAAAGGGAGGGAGGGATTGTTATATACATAATGTACAATGGAAATGTTTGTCTTAAAAAGTCCTATAAAAATATCTATATTTTATGTGTAAGCCATTATCGCCAAAATAGTGAACCATAAATACAATAAAAAATAATAATTTATTTCTAACGCACATTTGGTAGTAATTAATTGATTCTTATATCAAAATAAATACTTTTATCACATCTGGTATTTAAATTAAATAAAAGTTGTCTTTACACATCATTTGGATAAATTTGGACAAATATTTGAATAGTTATGACGAACACTTATAACTGGAGAACGGATGAACCGATTTTAATGATTTTTAATTTGTTAGAATTGTCTCCGTCCCAAATAGCAGAATAAAATAAAAACATTGAAAAATTGACGAAAATATAAAATGCTTTCTATCATCTTTATCACAATTTTCCAACACCACGCTCTGGTGAAACCGCGGGGCACAGCTAGTATACTATATTTTATGGATCTTCCCTGCAAATAACATATTTTAAATAAATAATTGGCATTGGAGGTGTAAATAGCCATATTTTGGAATTTCGAGTAAATAGCCATATATTGAAATTTCGTGTAAATAGCCCTATTTAAGAAGAGTCCAAACTTCAAAACTCCGAAACGGCTCATAATTGAGGTAAGTTGTAGTTGTTATAAATATTCTACAGAAAATATATCTTTCCAGTGCTAAATGCGTTATTGTTATTGGTGAGGTGAACTCAGCGCCCATACATTTTTGTCCAATGTCCTTTCTCCCAAAAAAAAATTAAACCAGAATGACATAATTGTTTTAATGGAGAAAATATTGCGCGCATTATCTTGGAAGGTCATTTGTACTACCTAACTAACATTTTAAAACAATACATATATGAAATCGAAGACTATCGCGGTTGTTTGACATTATAAATGCGGATAAGACCAAAGTGCTCACTACGGACGGTTCGAAGGCCAGCGTTTACCTCGATGGAACCCAAATCGAACAAGTCCCACAATTCAAGTATTTAGGATCGTTGGTTACGGAAAAGAAAGTGGCATCGACGGCCGATGTCCATAGCCGGATCGGTCAGGCAACAGCATCATTTGCCTCACTCGAGTGGTGCATATGGAAGCGAATGAATATTACCATCAAAACCAAAGTACGACTATATCGAACGTTGGTTCTTCCCATTCTTCTTTATGGATCGGAAACGTGGACGTTACTACAATCGGACCTCAAAACGTTCGAAGTCTTCCAAATGCGATGCTTGAAGCAGATTCTTGGTGTCTCACTCCGCGACCGAATTCGAAACGAGACCATTAGAGAAAGATGCGATCTAGTAACAACGATCGAAGAAGAAGTACAAAAACGTCGACTACGATGACTCGGCCATGTTAGCCGAATGAACGATAATCGCTTGCCACGTAATCTTCTTTGGCGAGACCGTCCGACAGAATGGAGAATTCAGCGATCGGCACCGAAGAAAACCCGGCTAAATAACATCAAAGGAGACCTTAAGAATCAACGATTATCGGCTAGGGATGTCCGAGACGTGGCAAAAAATCGTCAAGAAAGGAAGCGAATCGTAAATGGAGTACGAGATCCAGCGGCACCGACAGCAGCGTATTGGCTACGAGGGCGACCCACTCCCCAATCGCCGGCTACGGAATAAATAATAAATAGGATAAAACTAATTTACCGCGTGAAGTTTGTAGCACCCGACGTTTCGTCGATGTTGCAACCGCCGTTGTCGGTCAGGGTAGACGGTCAGTCGAAACGTCGGGTGCTGCAAACTTCACGCGGAAAATTCCTTTTTATCCTATTTATAATTAAAACTCTATCACCCGTTTTCATATTGAAGAGCCGTATTATGTAAAATGACAGTAATGCGTAATTTAGCGTTTCGTGATATTTTATTATGTTTTTTATGTAAGAAACAAAAAGCGAGGTTCTATTTAATATTGTAACAAGGCTTTTTAAATATAGTCAACTGTGTAAAAATATAAAACTATTGAAAAGCAAGCAATATACTTATCAAATTATTGTAACCTAACTAGCGTAGAGACAAAGAGGTTAGTTTTGTTAGTACAGAATCGCTATAAGTCTGGCATGTGTGGGCAGCTATGTGCGCTCTGAGACACTGCACAGATTAAGCATTCGGCGGAGCCAGAGAAGATATGAATCTCAAAGGATCGGCACAACACCTACAGCGGACTTCAATTTCATAAAAGAAATGCTACACGCTCGATATTTATCGTGATATTTGAATCGTGATCCAGGATCATGATATTTATCGAGTGTCTAGTATAGCGGGACAGGATTTCTAGAAACCGGAAATCCAAAATCTAGATCGAATATTGCGCGATCTAGTCTCTTGTCGATATGTATCGTGTCACTATTCATTCTGGCAGCGATGGAGGAAACGGCTTCCGCCGTACCTCAAACTAACGACCAAAAATATTTTTGAATATGTACACAATGTACAATAATACAAACATATGTAATGTCTGGGAGAGCTTTCTCTTCCAGAAATTGCCTTCTCATGACTGTGTCTTGTTTATTCAAGTATGGCGTAATGAATTGAAGTACGTTTTCTTAGCGAGCATCAGACATGCCAACATAATAATTTTCATAGTCAATGATTTCTTGGAATACTCGAATCTTATTTACCATATTCAAATGCGTATTTTTATCTCCGTCTCCGAGTCGTCTTGGAGTCGCCCATATTTTTCTCTTCGCTCGTTTTTTTTACACTAATATAACAGCAACTTAAGCTTTTTTTAAATTGTCATCGCCGCGGCCGGCTCACGCCCACGTCTATTTCGAATGAAATTTATCGCCGTACGACGCGATTCGTATCGAGCGAGATATCACGATATTTGTATCTGGATCACGATACAAATATCGTGATAAATTATTTAATAGGATAAAACTAATTTGTCACTTAAATGTTGTAGCACCCGAGGTTTCGGCGATGTTGCAACCGCCTTTGTCCAGGGCGGACCACAGTACTTTAGTCTATACTGGACAACGGAAAACATCGCTGAAACGTCGGGTGCTACAAATTTCTCGCGATAAATTCATTTTATCCTATTTAATATATATATATATATATATCAAACAACCACAATAGTCTTTCATTTCATATTGTGATATATATATCGAATATGTAGCTTTCGCCATACTTACAAGTACTGGAGCGCAGTGCAAGTAAGCTAAATGGTGCCCAGCTGTGTGCATGCATTGGGCCTGCAGCGAGACGGCGCGGCGGTCGCGATAATGGTGTACTGCGTGTTCTCTGCCTTTCTACCTTGGCGTGAGCTGCAACAGCGAAAAACTTGCCAACCCGTATTCCTGATATAAATCCCGGCGATAATATAACATTCATTCAAAGTTTTGCAGGGCGTCAGCGTCGGAGCTGATAGGCCCAGTGCAGTTGGGTCATTATGACCCATGTGTTAGGGTCGGACCAACTCACAGGTCAGGACCCATCTGGGAGACTCCACGAAAAAGTGCGAGCTCGGGTAGAACTCTGTGCATGCCTACTGGACGGTTTGCCCACCGCGCGGCGTTAGCCAATCGACTTTGCATTCGGAGAGAGACGGGATACGGCTTTGTTTCCTATAGAGCGGGGGTGATTGTTACCCTACGGCAACCACTCTTGAAACGACCAATTCGGCTAACCTATCCCGAGTGGTAGGCGGGCAAAGGACGCCGTGGTCCGCGATAGATTTGGTAGATACTGAATTGCCGCTACGTAAGGAAGAGGACCGCGCAAGAGACCTCAAACCTGTAACCAGTGGGGATGCCGGAGAAATCTGTTAGTAAGTGCGCGAGGCTGACCGCTGGGTGCACGCCCGGTGTCTCGCAGTAAGGTGTTGGCTTCTTACGGCCGAGTAGCATAACCAATGGAGTGTTTCATCCCATAGTCTTCTACGCTTACCTCACTGGAGACAGAACGATCATTATCGTTAAAACTCCCTGAGTTGACGGGTTCGCCCGTTGTAGTCAACTCCTCCAAGGGCCTCATCGCTAAACCCTAATATGAACAACCCCGTACTAAAATAATTGCGGTATTTTCCGCATAATAAGGCGAAAAAACTCTAGTTTTTCCGCGAATTTTAATAAAAAGAAAACGTATATTTTTTTACACTGTTAAAATAGTAAACTAACTACCTATGCAATATAAATACGTTTTTTTTGCGCAATTAACTATACTGATGTTTATATAGAATCTGTAATTTTATATTAAAGCCGAATAACTAGAACCCCCCCCCCCCCACCCAAAACCTAAGGCGGCGGGCATGACTCTCAATTAAAATCCGTTTTACTAGCTGTAGGAATGTCAACAAAGAATGTGGCCATTTTTCATGCACTATATAAAATTTTGTAAGATTACTATTGATAGTATTTAAAAAAACATAAACGGTCCTAAAAACATCTATGTTTTTTTTTATTAAAACGACCTATTTTGTAATTTAGAGTGATAAATAATAAATATTTCAGCGACTACCGGTAAACATTTTAAAATTTTAATCGGTTACAAAGTCAGATGTTAAACATCAAATGATCATCGCAATTCGGCCGTTTATATGTTATTTTATGGGAAAGACGCCAAATATATCGTTCCAGGTCGTATACTTTAATATGCACTGACTAACCTGTAATCATAGTAGGTACTGGTCACCTTCAGGAGTTGAGTGAGGTTGCGGCCCTGGCGAAGAAGCGGAACACTTGCAAAGCTGGTACGCGCACGTTTTTCAGTCCAACAATGTTTTTAGTTAAGATGACTGAACCACTTAGCACTATGTCTGAAAAATCGGTCGATATTCATAAAAAAAATGGAAAAATTTAAAATTTCGAATTTTCTTTTTTATTTTCAAAAAGTGGTTATAAAGAAGCTGCGATCAAAAGTAGTCAGCCAAACCTTAAAATTATTTGCGTGATATGCCCTTATCTATATGAAAGGAAGCACTCAGCTCTTTCCAATTATTTGGAAAGTTTATATTAACCTAAATGGTGTATTTACAGTGAATAAAAAGTTAAATATGTAAAAAGTAAATATTTTAAAAATATTTGATTCTTCCACCTGTCACCTGTCATCTAGTTTTTAAGAAGACGGCATAAGCCGACAAAAAACAAGTATTTCATTGTTTTTTTGCTCGAATTAAGATCTAATCGAGTGATTTTATTATTTAGGGAGGATGGTTGCTTAGTTTAGAGATTGGATGTTGAAGGGTGAGTGTTTCTAGATTAAAAAGGCCTTGTAAACCTACATCTCTGTTCGCAAGTCAAAGACAACCAACCAATCTCGTTTAAATATAAAGCAATCCCTAATTCAAACAAGGGACCCCTTTCTCCACTATGTACTATGTATGTAAGTGGCTTTTATTATTATTTTCTTTATAATCATCCCTCTAATCAATTATCGAAAGAATATACACAAAAAAACTATAAAATATTTTTAAAATATTTACTTTTTACATAATTTACTTTTTATTCACTGTAAATACACCATTTAGGTTAATATAAACTTTCCAAATAATTGGAAAGAGCTGAGTGCTTACTTTCATAAAGATAAGGGCATATCACGCTATTAATTTTAAGGTTTTCGCTGACTACTTTTGATCACAGCTTCTTTATAACCACTTCTTGAAAATAAAAAAGAACATTCGAAATTTTAAATTTTTCCACCTGTGAAGACGGCATAAGCCGACAAAAAACAAGTATTTCATTGTTTTTTTGCTCGAATTAAGATCTAATCGAGTGATTTTATTATTGAGGAAGGATGGTTGCTTAGTTTAGAGATTGGTTGTTTGAAGGGTGAGTGTTTCTAGATTAAAAAGGCCTTGTAAACCTACATCTCTGTTCGCAAGTCAAAGACAGCCAACCAATCTCGTATAAATATAAAGCAATGCCTAATTCAAACAAGGGACCCCTTTCTCCACTATGTACTATGTATGTAAGTGGCTTTTATTATTATTTTCTTCATAATCATCCCTCTAATCAATTCGATAAAGAATATACACAGAAAAACTATCAAATATTTTTAAAATATTTACTTTTTACATATTTTACTTTTTCTTCACTGTAAATACACCATTTAGGATAATATAAACTTTCCAAATAATTGGAAAGAGCCGAGTGCTTACTTTCATAAAGATAAGGGCATATCACGCTATTAATTTTAAGGTTTTCGCTGACTACTTTTGATCGAAATGTTATATTTTAGTCATAATTGAAAGGTAAAATGATGCCGCGATGTTCTGTTTATTAATACGGGTCATCCAGAAAGTAAGGTTACAAGGGCTCCTGAGACTGATGATTTCTTATTATGTCAAAGTTGGTACATCTGGCGTATAGTGGGTATCCTGCGCATACAAAATTTTGTTTCAAAGACGTTTTGAAGCAGGCGCCCTAGCATATTTCCGCACTTTTTTTGAAGGACCCATTCATCACAATATTACTTATATGTAGTAATAAAAAAACACTTTATATTGCATTGTACGTAATTCCAGACGGAGATATCCTGCCAACACAGGTAGTAAGGGGGCCGGGTAACCTTCCTAATGCCTCGCCGTAAGGCGTGTGTTGGACGGTAAATTTGTATCGTCGCAAAGTCTCCTACCTCACAGGAGATAGAACGATCATTATCGGTAAAACTTCCTGAGGTGACGGGTTCGCCCGTCGTAGTCGACATCGCCAAATGTAAGTAATTCTAGGTGAGTTTCTAAATATTGCATAACGAAATTAATGTATTATTGTTGGAATTACGTTTATTTAATTATTTTATTTTAGCTGGCTGCAAGGTGGCCTTAGATCAAGGACGGTACACTTACCGCCACGACAAAGTCCTTGCTGTTATTCGCGACGTAATTAGCCTCTCAGTGGCTCGTGCCAATAAGGGTTTGATAGTACCCTCCAAACCCCGAATACAGTTTGTGCGGGATGGCTCTAAAGGCAAAAACCATTTCACTAAAAAACCTTTCTCAATAATCGAGAAAGCTTCAGATTGGATTCTGGAGGTCGATTCGGTCTCTAAGCAGTATAAATTCCCTGAGAGTCTCGGATGCACAGTCCTGCGTCCAGATATAACTCTTTACTCTCTATCTCGGAAGATGGCCCTTAACGTAGAATTAACTGTTCCATGGGAATCAAATATCCCAAAAGACCACGAGTACAAATTAAATAAATACCATGATCTGGCAAATGCCGTCACCCGGAACGGCTTCACTATTCACCTTCACGCGGTGGAAGTTGGCGCTCGTGGCCTGCCAGCTAAATCTCTGTTTCGCCTTTTTAAAGATCTTGGTCTCCCTAGGAAAATAATCAACTCCTTCTTAGAAAAAATATCTAAAACCGCGATTTCCGCATCTCAAATTCTATGGCTTTGAAGAGGGAGTGAATGGGTGGTAAGATGAACGCTCACACGTAGCAAGACAGCTGTCCTAAACCTACCACAGCCGGTCGTTAGTCGGGAATCCACTGCTCACCCCCCAGAAGTGTAATAACACTATATGATGGGCCCGACTTCGGTCGGTGAATTCCATGGCAGCGCCGTTTGTATTTTATTTTATTTTTATTTATTGTACACGCTTAAATATTCTAGAACAAAATTCTGAATAATAATAATGGTAATTTGGCTATATCCCGAGCACAGAATAGCAAGTACATCAAAGATATATGTACATAGGTACTCGTATGAGCCGAGGAACAATTGCGGCTGCCTTTCTAGCGTTATATTTCGCGGTGAGATTGCGCGTGGGGCGCGGCGGTGGCAATATTACCGTGCATCCCGTATATCGCAGGCAATGGTTCTGCGGAAAGGCGGAAAGGAAGCGATCTCGTACATCGAGCATTAGGCAGGCGGCGAGGCGCGCGTGCAAAGTGCAACGGCCACGTAAGATGAAAACTCTAACGCCCGAATTTATAATCGAGTATCGGTTCGATACTTAAGTATTGCTCAGCCATGTATTACCGAGTACCTTGCGATAGGGAGCTAATGGGCCCAGTGCAGTTGGGCCATTATGACCCATGTGAAAGGGTCGGCCCAATCTCACCGATCAGCACCCATCCGGTAGCCTCCACGCAAAAGTGCGAACCCGGGTAGGCCTCTGTGCTTGCGGGACAGATCCCCTGGGAATCGTCCTTCGGGCGCTCCTAGTTCGTCTTTCGGACGAGTTGAGTACCGCGCGTTGTCAGCCAATCGACTTGTATTTTGCGTATTTCGGCTCATTAATGACTTATGGACTACTATTTTGGGGAAATGCCGCAAACAGTAAAAGAATCTTCCTATTGCAAAAAAGAGCACTGCGCAGTATGTATCAGGTAACGCCCAGTAAGGCAAAGATAATGACCATGTATTCGGCGTTCATATTCCAGTGCTTAATGTATGCCAGACAGCAGCTAACAGAAACCACAACTAGAGCGGACATTCACTCTCACCATACACGCGGTAATTCCCTTTTATGCGTGCCCCGAACAAGACTGGCAAAAGTACAGAAGAGCTACTTATACCTTAGCATTAAATTCTACAATTTACTCCCTACCACTATCAAACAACTGGAGGACAAACAATTTTTAAAAAAACATTAAGGAGATGCTGATAGGCCACCCTTTCTATAATCTGACTGAATTCAAGGGCCATGACTTTGCAAATATTGTACCAATTTGAATGTACTTTTAGTATTAAAATGTAAGATTTAGATTTAGTTTGATTATTTAACAATTTACTTACTACTTTGGATGTTACTATGTACAGTTTTTATTTAGTAGGTATATATTCGATTTATTGACTATTTCAATTGTTAGGCTTATGCTTTGATTATTCAACTTTTTAACTGACTATTTTAATTATTGTTTGTTTAGTAGGTAGCCATTAGAATTATTGATTATTTTATTAAATAAGCCTTTAAGTTGTTTTGTAATACGATTCTACGACGAATAACTTTTAGTAGGTTCCAAAGTTTCTTAGATACTATATATTTTTTTAAAATTAATATATGTATGTTAAGTAAAGATTAAAGTAGTAAATGATACTTACTACTTAAAACACAAATATTTTGACACGCCCAAGAGCGGTTTTTAGCCGCCAATTGGACACGATGTAAATGTAATGTAATGTAACCTGTGTATTCCAACTGATAACCAGGCGTGTTTGGAAACGGCTTTGTTTCCTCTAGAGCGGGAGTGGTTGCTAACCTTACGGCAACCGCTCTTGAAACGATTAATCGTCCACCCAAAACCGGGTGAAGAGCCGTGCAAAGAACGCCTGGGTCCGCGATAGATTCTGTAGACACCGAATCACCGCTACGTAAGGGGAAGGACCGCGTAAGCGACCTCGAACCTGTAACCAGTCAGGAGTCTGGAGAAATCTGGCTGAAACTGTAAGTAAGGACGCGAGATCGGCCTACTGGTTGCACACGCGGTGTCTCGCGGTAAGGCGTTGGTCGCTTACGGGCGAGTGGCGAGAATATTTTGGGAATAAACAGTACACTGTCTATTCCCAAAATATTCTACAGTCACCTCACTGGAGACAGAACGATTAATATCGTTAAAACTTCCTGAGGTGACGGGTCCACCCATTGTAGACCACGTCCAAGTACATTGCGATACTTAAAGTATTGAATGTTTTCGATAGGCAAGAAATCGTATCGTAGGTTTCGTATCGTATCGAGCGGCAATACTCTCAAACGTATCGGTTATTAAATGTGGAATATTATTATTTCATAAACCGCTTGAAAATAAACTAAAATTTTATTTTATATGAGGAATAATATTATTGCTTTTTAACTTATTGATTTTTAAATATAGGGTTTCGTCAAAACATCTTAATTTTCGTAATGTTCAACTCATTCTCAGAGTAAGAAAAAAACCTATCCATGTTGGTCGCCGCGTGGTCGCCATGTTAGTTGTTTTGGTCGTGTTCGCGTTCGCTGTCTTACTGTGTGTTTTCCGTGATTCCTGTGATTATTTGTGTTTTTGCGCGATAAACGTACATACAAAATAATCAGAATTCAAATCAACGGAATCAGAATTCAATCAGTCGAATGCAGCTGCGGTCTAGGCTACGTTGGACAAACGAAACGGCCCATAGCCACGCGACTGACAGAACACATCAAAGCTGTTAAAAACGTTCAGCGAGAAAAATCGGCGATCTGCGAACATATATTGGATAGCGGAAGTAACTACTGGATGCAGTTTCAAAATCCCATTGTTCTATCCAAGGAACAATTCTACTTTCCTCGCATGATCCGGGAAGCCATTGAAATAAGAAGAACTCCGAACTTCAATAGAGACGACGGCTACAAACTCTCTTCTACGTGGAACCCTCTTCTTAAAATGTTCCCGCCGCCGAACGCCGAACGCATAGACGTAAAACAGGATACAGTGAGTGTTGTGTGCAAGACGGATTTTAAAAATTCCCGCGCTCCGAGCCCGGCCCCCCACCACCGTTATAACCTACGCAGTGGCGGCAGCGGTTTGCGGTCTACCCGCAAAACAACGGACTGACAGCTCTTCAGTCTACCCTAGACAACGGCGGCTGCAACGTCACCGAAACGTCGGGTCCTACAAATTTCACGCGGTAAACTCGTTTTCTATCCTATTTATAATGTCAAACAACCGCGATAGTCTTCGATTTTATAGAATTCAAATCGTCGTTAATCAGACAGGATTACTAAAATGTCTACATAGAAGTTTTAATTTCGATAGTTAAAAAAAACAAAATACAAAACAAGTCGTTGTCTACATTGTTAAATAACATAGAAAATTACAAGAAACCCTGAAACAAAACGCACAACGAGCGAAAATGGCGTCTGACTCTTCGAAATAATACTCAAGTAGAGGTGGTCAGATTTGGCGCTGTGCCACCTCAACACTCGCCGACTTAGATTCGACTATAAAACCAGTATGGGCCAGTACTGAAGTATTGACTAATACTCGACTATAAATTCGGGTGCCACACAGCCTTTCCCAAAGTGTGCGCTGCAGCAGTGACGAGCGTCCTTGAAAATAGCTTTTCGGCCATTTAACCCATTTACAACTACCGATCTTTATAAAGATCAAAAAAAAGTATGGGGAATACCCTCAATTAAAAAATATTATAGAGCAGATAACTTTTGCTTATTGTTTACCAATCGCCGCAGTGATCGTTTGACAGTGTTTCGGTGCATAGATAATTATCTTATTATCATAATTTTGTAAGTGCTTTTCTATTTTAATTCGTATTAGCGTAATTTACTTTCACGATGTCTTCAAAACGGTAAGTGTTTACAATTAAGCTTGTGATTGAAATTTATTTTATGCACGTTTTTTAATCAATTTATGACCTAGATAGATATAGATTATATAGATTATATAGATAGATAATAAAGCCTTTTTCATAGTAATAACTGTGTTTCTTTAATTTAAAATAGGATACAATATAGTAGTTATATGAGCGTACTGGTTTTAGTACGTATATATTCGATTTATTGACTATTTCAATTGTTAGGCTTCTATTTGATTATTCAACTTTTTAACTGACTTTCAATTATTGTGTGTTTAGTAGGTAGCGATTAGAATTATTGACTATTTATTAATTTGTTTTGTAATACGATTCTACTACGAATAACTTTTAGTAGGTTCCAAAGTTTCTTAGATACTATTTTTTTTTTTATTTATATGTATGTTAAGTAAAGATTAAAGTAGTAATGACACTTACTACTTAAAACACAAATATTTTGACACGTCCAAGAGCGGTTTTTAGCCACCAATTGGACACGACGTAAATGTAATGTAATGTAATGTAACCTACCTGCCTATTACTACTGATCATTAAAATATTCCGCATTTTCCGAGCTTTCCTGAAAAGTCAGTTTTTTTTGGTATTTTTCCATGTTTACTTTTTGCATTAAGGTAATAATACTAAAAAACTACTGTGATACGAGATAAAAAAAGTTTTAGTAACAACTGGGTTAAGGTAAGATATGCAGTGTGCCGCACGCTTGCTTGTGCACCAGCGCCACTCCCTGATCCTTTCGGCACTGAAGCAATAAATGCAAGCTGATGCCATTATCGAGAGCGTCCGCGAACCTCTATATGCTTCGGGCCTTCTCGTGTCGCCTTACTCAACTAGCAAAGATTGTAAATATTTTTTTTATATGACGAATTTACATCAGTCTTATGTACTTACTAGAGATTATTAATATTTCATGGAGTTATTTGATGTACTACTATTAATTATGATTAAATACCTACATTATAATACACTTCTAACGTGTTGAATATTTTAATTTAACTTTAATTTTTAGTCTTTATTTTTCGCAGAGGCGAGTTGCTTAAATTGTGATCTACTTAGAGCATACCATCAAAGCAATTTACAATTTGCACGTATGAGCACATCATACGGTGCACCGGCGAGAAGAGTAGGTTATTGGTTAAACAATGCGGCGAGCGGAACACATTACGACAACGCGCTCTGTGGGTCGACGGAACGTTCAGTGGGAACAACTCAGCAGATTAGGACAGTAGAGTTTATGGGTAAAGGGTGAATTAATGAGGAGAAGATCTATAAGGGTACGTCTCGTCTTCAGAGATTGATATTCAAAAAAGTGAGTTAGGGCGTTGTAATCCGCGAACTATATTCCATTAAATAATTTAAAACGCATCCAGCTCAGGATCGTTTTCTGAACCTTTTCAATATCTGATGCTTATTGTTCAATATCTGATACAGCAGTTTCATGCAGCTTGGGCCACAAAATTCATTTTGTTCTCGGATCGGCTCAACTCACGATTCAGCTCTTATTCAGAAGACTCTCGCGTCTTAGGCCTCAAAAGCTGGTGGACCGGTTGCTCCTAGCAGGATTGCATCCCGGCGCTACTGGACGGTTTGCGCACCATTCGGCGACGCCAATCGGTTGTGCACTCTTACTAATTGCTGAAGGAGTCGAGACTATGAAAATTTACTGTCTCCTAAGCAGCGGGGGCGATTGTTGGTCTGTCGCTCAGATCCGCGATAAATTCATTTTAAATTACCGCTATAATACAACAGGTAGAGGCCGCGTAAGCGACTTCGGACCCGTAGCCAGTCGTCGGGAGGATGGAGGTATCCTGAAGGTTACCTCCAGACGGCGATATGCTACCAAAACTGGTAGTTAGGGGCGAGACTGGGTACCTTTCCAGGTGCCTCGCCGTAAGGCGTTGGTCTCTAACGGGCTATTGGCGAGCTAGACAGGCTTGTCTCTAAGTCTTATACGCTTATCCTACGGCTGAATGAACGATCACATATCGTTATACCAGCCTGGGGTGACGTGTTCGCCCGTTGTAGTCGACACCGCCCTACTACTTGTTGTTCATAAGATGGACCCACACTGCCAAACTTCATAAGATGGACACCACGCTGCCAAACTCCAATCTGCTACGGACTAATTATTAGTCATAGCATCGTCCTTCATTGGCAAGGAAAAGTCACAATATATCATGTCATGTGTCATTTTAAACCTATTGCTATTTTATAAATAATATAAAAACGGATTTACTGCGTGAACTTTGTAACACTCAATGTTTCGGCGATGTTGCAACGGCCGTTCTCCAGGCCTTCACGCGGTTAATTCTTTTTATCTTATGCATAATATCAAACAAGCGCAAATGTCTTCGATTTCATATATAGTTATTTTCATCTCATTTTTTTTCGTAAATTCACCTTTGCTGAAAGTGTTAGTTTCCGTTTTTTATTTAGGCGGCAGTGCCCAGTTAGCAAGCCCACTGTTTCCTCAGATTATTCCTGGAAAGTCTCAGTGGGTAACGTATTAATCTTAGTGTGGGTTCCCTAAAGGTCCTTTTTGTTTGCCTCAAGCTTATTCCTTTCCACATGTGCTTTAGCCACTACTTAGTTTTGTTACGTAGAGGCGATGCTCGCTAACCCTCTCCCATCCCTGGTCATCATCATCACCCATGCCTCGCTCACCATCATCATTACTTCTCACTCTAATTTGTTCCTTCACCCATGTGAGATATATTCCCCTACACTCGTGTGAGATTATAGGTGTTTTTATGCTATAATTTTGCAAGTGCCTTATGGCATTCATTAAAGAAATATGTTTATGTAGCCTTTGACTATATTCTTTCCCTGTATGTTTATCTATTTCACTTGCAGCTATTATTAGACTCCGGCTTCCGCATGGAAAATCGTAATATAGCTCCAGAGATCTTTTGATCTTTCGTTCAAACGATCGCAAGTATATTCATTTGTCTTTAGACCATCAGTATAAATAGTTATTTTATCGGATGCCTCTGTATCAACAAAGTCGTCGCCCTCATGACTTATTGTATAACCTTATAATTTATTATATAAAAGCCCGAAGGAGTTTTAGACTTTATATTTTATCACTGTTTCTAAATGTTGTAAAAATATTGCGCGCTTTAGTGTACATCAGGGCACTTCCGGTAATTTTCTATATACAGTCCACTTTACCCATTAACCCTTTAAGACCCATGGGACATATGTAACCCATAATTTCGAAAAATATTTTTTAATTATCGAACGCAAATAGTTTCTGGCACCGCGTCTTTATGATTCCTTCTGCTTTTCCTTGGGCAAGGCTAAAGTGCAGAGTTCAATTAGCAGATTGACTCTGAAGAAATATATTTTCAAGTGGCTCATGACGAAAAGTAGAAGCCAGTGCGAAGAAATGGTGGCTCACATCCTGACTTAGGCCATATTTGACATATGTCATCTGTGCCTTGACAAGAAATATGTTTCGGTTGATTATGTTTAAATTAAATTGATAATACTATATTAATTAATTAGATTTACAATTTTATATGTGCATAGTAAGAAACCTTTTGAAGCTACTTAATTTGTTGGTCAATTTAGTTATTTATTTATCCATATATTTATTTATTTTACTTAACTATAAATTTAAATATTTTCATTTTCTTTATTTAATATTAGTTCTTTATTTATATATACAATAAAAAGTGAAGTCACTATGTCTTAAATACTATCACCCCAGAACAGATATACAATCTAGTGGGGTGATAAAATCCACACAAATGTAATCTTATCTGCTTCGCAAAAAAAAATGTAAAAATAATATTATTTATACTTCTGTTATTTTTTTTGTCAAAATCAATTTTATTGTGTTAACCCTTGGAGTAAATGGGTATTTTCAAGGATGCATCTGTCTCTTTTGCAGGATTTTCGGCGACATCGACTTAAAATACTATAACTACGAAACTACTACACCAATGATAAAAAGAACAACTGCACAATGATTGCATTAAAATTTCGAATATAGAATATTGAAATATCATTTTGTAAAACAATTAGATAATTATGAATAAATATGAGAACATCAAAGTGAAAAAAACGCGCGACCAGATTTGGTCGACTCGTACTCAACGGATAATTGTTTCGCGACCAGATTTGGTTGACTCGTACTCAACGGGTTAAATAATTTATAAAATAAAAAATATATTTTTCCATATTTTTGAGACATCAAAATCATAATATTGATAAAATAATTAAATCATCGTTTAAAAATATATTTTTTTTTTTAAAACAAGGCCAACGAACTCGGATGATCAAGGAACGGTGAATATAAATAAATAAATAAAATATTTTAGTATGTACCTACGGACTCTTACTAAGTAAATAAAATCATTTTTATTAACATTCCAAATTTATTTATATCTCTTATGAACCACAGGGGCACATATGTATGTCCCATCAATTTATACAATATCTTTTTTGGGTGCGTCTCAAACTAGTGAAGGTTGGCAGTCTAGGTTGGTGTTGGCAGTCTAGGCAGTGAAGGTTGGCAGTGAAGGTTGGTCTCTACATACTTTTTTTTATCCATATGAAGCTGAGTACTACTGAACATAGTGCAGTGGGTTCCTGTTGCCTTCTGCACCAGAACTTTCGGGGAGTATTTAGCTCTCCAGGCCACTGAAGCCTTTTCCAGATAGTTGCCCTACTGGGTGTTAGGTTATACCGCCTAAGATCGGTCGTTATAGCCTCGTTTGTTGTACAAAATCTAATAAACCAATATTCACAAAAAATTACATATGTAGTGACTCATGATGATGAACAATGTAACATTAAAATCAACAGACATTTCTAGTTCCAAGATTCAGTTGACGTCAATTAACCAGCCAAACTGTCTAATCGCCTGATGACTAACAGCTTTCAATGACATAATAATTTCATTTTAAATGAGTCTTTCATACGTTGCAATTTATCAATGTATGGAAAAGAGCGTCTTTCACAGTTGCAAAAATTATTTCACACGAAAAATACCCCACTTAATAGCAGATATACCGATATATACGCGCATATATTTAGAATATTTAATCACTCTCGTTTGACGTTATCAATGGTAGGCCATCTCTTCTATTAACTTCTTTTTGAATAGTTAAATGGTCTGAGCATTAAACATTGTGTTTATCCTATCGCATGTACTACGCCGAGGGAATAAATCCCAACGTTGGGCACTGATCATATAGACAACGCACGATCTCAGAGGAACCCTACGCATACATGTTATATACATACATCGCCCTTTAACAGTTGTATGTAATAGATATTGCCATACTTTAACTATTTATTGCGATATCATTTTTCCATTTATTTCGATCCATTATTATTATTATTTATATTCTTTTGTATTTATTACGACATTATATTATTATTATTCAATTTGATTATTTCACCATTTATTGAATGTTATTTTTCCAGCACACTACAGCTACAGTTACATCACACTACACTACACTACAATTACATCACACTACACTCAAATTACAATGTTTATTATTATTAGTTAATTTTCAATATTATTTGATACCTAGCATATTTTTTAAATTAAGTATTCTAAAGTATGCACAAGCCGCTGTCTACTTGGTACGATTGCCTTAGTACGGGCCTAGGCCTAGTTAGGCGGCGTTGATTTAAAAAAAATGTGGTCTGCGGTGCTTTCTATTTTGCTATTATTTACATTTAAGCCTCTAATGTTAAACTTACAATGTACTGCGGTGAAAAATGTGCTTTTCTTTAATAAATAAATAAATAAAAATAAATACTCTACCGCAGAGTTAAAGCGAATTCCTCAAAATCTCCTCACAGAGATCAATAACATTTGAAATAATGGATTTATAAAATATTCATCCAAACATCACCGTAACCAGTGCATAATTCATAAATAGCTGTGAGGCAGCACTTGCTCACATATCTCCATTAAAAATATATTCCCAACTCGACTAGCGTGAACTTTTATCACGGTAAAACAGCCGGGTAAAAATTCTGTTATTAATTATTGAAAAGGTATTAAAGTATACCCGCGCTGTCGGAATCCCCGAACCCATCTTTCTCTCTCTCTCTCTCTCTCGCTCTCTCGCGGTTCCCGTTTCGCGTAACTTCACGATTTACGTGCAGGCGCCCCCGTGCGAATAAAAGCATAACTATTTACCTACTCTTCGCTGCTAGACGATGCAACCTTTATGAATTTTGTACGCATTCAGAATTTCACTGGCTAGACGCGATGCACTCTGGCTTATTGTCATTTGCTTGAAACTCGTAATTGGTGTCGGATTTCGCAATGAAAACGCGATTAACTGAACTTTAAAAAAAATAGTTGAAGCCGTTTTCCTTAGAGAACATCGCAATTTATTTAGTACTGGGTTCTTACCTATGAAGTTGCTGTTCTATAAAGAAAATTTAGGCCCAAAAACTTTGTATGTAAAATATATATTTAAGTAATAGGAATATTGACCCATATTATCGCAGATTTGTCATTTTTCTGTGGTAAAACTCTCCTGGACGGCTACCAATGAATGCTTTGAAGGCGCTTTTCACCGTCTCTTCAAATTTGATTTTTTTCCCTTTTAAAAAGTTATCTAAATTATTTAAAAACATAAACTCTGTTGGAGCAAGGTCTATCAACTACGGTGGGTGACCAAGTCTCCTGCAACTTTGCGACTGTTTGCAGTGAATTCTGTAGTTATACATACGTTGTCATGCAGAAGCAGTGGCGATGAGCGATTGAGCAGGCTCGGTTATTTAATCACGAGCTTCTCCATAATTGTTTGCATTTCTTAACGGTACAAATTTACGGTATCTGTATAGCCAGACTGCAAGAAGATGTTTTAGAAAACACCGGCACAGGATCTCACATTTGAAAATAATGCAAATTTTCAACTTTACCATGGTTTCACAAAAGAAAATATTTGAGCAAAAACAAATGACGCAAAACAAATAAACAGTCCACCGTCTGGTTACGTCATAAGCCCGTATGAAGCCAACGCCTTACCGCGAGATAACCAGGTTAATCACTCGCGCCCTTACTTCCAGTTGCAACCAGATTACTCCGGTCTCCCGAATGGTTGCATGTTCAAGGTCGTTTGCGCGGTCATCCCCCCTTACGTAGCGGTGGTACAGTGTCTACCGAATCTATCGCGGACCATGGCATCCTTTATCCGGCTCATCACCCGGTATCCGGTAGCCGATTGGTCGTTTCAAGAGCAGTTGTCGTAAGGTAAACAACTGCCCCCGAACTATAATTATTATTTTTATATATTTTATTTTTTTTCAACATGTTTTCTACTGTACAATTTTGTATCTTCTTGTTTAATATCTTCTTTATGCTTAATATCAGTTCTAAATTCACGTTATTATTATTATCATTATCAGTGGTAACTTGTAAATGGCTCTAAGCTTCCTATTTTTGTTCACTACTAAATTATTGGCTGTAAGTTATCCTTAAGAAAATAAAATAAAAATAAAAATAAACGATACGTTACTATACGCAGATGACACTAGCTTTATATTCCAAGGTACAACTAATGATGAAGTACGACATAATGCAAAGTCTCTCTGTAGTTAGTAACTGGTTTAAAACGAACCAACTTTTTTTAAATCCCACCAAAACCGTAGCCATGAATTTTGCTTTAAAAATATTAAGACAGTTAACAACATCAATATTAGCATGTATTCTAATAAAGTTCAGGTTGTTAACACCGCCAAATTTCTGGGTATTACAATAGACAAGAAATTAAACTGGAGTCCACATGTCGTGAAACTATATAAGGAACTGTCTTCGGCTATTTACCTACGCTACAAGAAAAATCTAATTTCTAGCCGGAGAACAAGCCGCAATGAGCACATAGTTTTCATGCTTTCATTCGAAGATGGCTTATGGTATTTTGACCTGGGGTAATGCACCAGATATTAATCGTATTTTTATTCTGCAAAAACATGCACTCAGAACTATATGTGGGTTAAAAAGAGGAGATCACTGTGCTCCGATCTTTAAAAATAAAAAATATTCACTGTGAAATGTGAATATATTTACCAGTGTTTAGTTTATGAGAGAGCAAATTTGGAAGGCCACGAAAAGCACTCGAATTTTCACGAACATAACGCACGCAATAAGAATAACATCGTGATTCCAAAAGTTCGGCTGGGTTTATAGGTACTAAAAATCTTTTTTATATTTAGGCTTTAAATGTTTTAATCTGCTGTCAACAGAAATTAAAAACTCAAAGAGGTGGCATTCAAAAAGTGCATAAAAAGAAACCTAGCAAACCATGCTCTCTATAACTTAGATGAATTTAACAAAGTTGTGGTTGAGTTTAAAATGTAATTATATAAATGTAATCTATTTGTTTATTGCCGAATAAACTTTTTTTTTATAAATAATTATGTGATATTATTTCTATACTTTTACAGGATATTATTGAAATTTTCTTTTAGAGTAATAGAGTTTTTATATTTTGTTATCTTAATATTACCTACTCTAGTGCTGATTGTTCTTGAAAAACGTATAAATTTTTTTTTGTATTTTGTGGCAGCGAAGCAAGACTGAATTATTATTTACTTTTATTTAATTTTTTTTATATATTTTTATAACCTAGTTAATTTATGGATTATTTGAAAAGACGTAGTATTTCATTAGGGTTTATTTTTTTTATCATTCAAATTCTTTGTGTCAATTGTGTTCATTATAAACGTATTACTCTTAATATCCGATTTTATTATGCACAATTTAATTAAGTTATATACTGTAATTTATCATTAATAAAATAATTAATTAACTAAATAAATAAATTGGATTTTTTAAAGAGAACATAGCAATATTGCACATTCGTATTGCAATGCTTATTTGTTCACTTTGATCATAGGCGCGCGTTAATTCCCCTCGCAAAAAGTAAGCACGGCCGCGTTAACGTGCTTATTAAAGTTATTAATGTTGGTGCGATAGTAGGATAGGGTAGGGTAGGGTAAGGTAGGGTTGGGTAGGGTATCCTCGCTCCGCATGCAAACTCGAAAGCGGACCATCCGTACCGGCGTATTAATAAGTGTCTAGCTACAGGCTACAGGGGCGGGCTGTGGTACTGCAGGCAACGCGGCGCGAACTCTCGAGTCCGCTAAGCCCCCAGCTTTAAGTGGACCCCGTTTCAAACATTTTTCCGTGGAAAAAGCGGCGCAAAGCAGTTAGAAGCCACCGGAAAATGTAATTACACGTTACGTAGCTTTTACAGCTTATTATATCCTTGTGTGAAAAGTAATCTCGGACGAGGCGAGAAAAACCGCTCTATCTACATATACCTGGACGGTGGCGGATGTTCGCCGTTTCAATACTCGTAGTGCAATCTGCTGGCATTCGGTTAAAACCGACATTAGCAAAGATCGCAACCGTTATTATTTAAGACGCGACGCTCGCTAGATGGCAGATAGGTATGCTGGTATTAGGCATAAAGTCGTTTTGAGTGTCGCCACTTTGAATATATTAAACCAGAAGAAAGTGACAAAACTCATTTGTTACAAGTATGGCGACCACATTCAGGAGTCAAATGGAAAAAAAATGGTCATAGTGCTGGTCGACTAGGCGTTACCGCAGGGTAATTAATTAAACTTATCGGATAAATTACGTATTTCAAACATATGTTACACAAAGATTTTTGCGTAACAAATGTTTGTAACAAAATCGCTGGTCGATAAATAATGGATCTGCCCTAGCAAAATGCCATACCTTTATGGAAGAGCTTATGGCCCGCCATACCAATTAGAACACGTAATTTAAAAAAAAATATTTGCCTAGTTTTTTAAATTACTATTTTTTAATAAACATTCACGAAAATACCTATGCTATACCATTTAGACGGTTGCAAATAACCGCCACACCGCCGCAATGAAGCAGATTTAAAAACTCAGAATTGACCATTCTAAAGGGATTTTTTGTGTCCTGTAAAATTAAGTTTTTTGAAGAATGCGTTGATACCGCAAGTTCGCAACTTTTTTGTGTTATACTGTAGCAGCAACAAATGTGGCCACAAATGTATATTTTATATAATTATTTCTACTTGTTGATTTCCTACAAATTCCGAAACAGTCTACATATATGATTCAATAAGTATTTATTGGTTATTTAAAAACGCGATCTACTATATTCAAATGTTGTAAATTCAAATGCAAACCGGTTTGAGAATCGAATCACAGCGATTTTGGTCGATTTGCTAATACGCCTTCACTACTTATATAAACAAAAGAATTTGGTACCTGAGAACTACACCGGGAACCTAAAAGCTACATCCAGGTACTCCATTACTAATCAATTAGAATCGTCCCGAAGTAAAATCATCATCAAACACGGCACTGGACGAATAAATGAGCATAAATCACCGGAAATGGACACTTTTTTAAATTCTTCTCTCACTGCACTTGACGCACGCGCCGCGATTGCAACATCATTTAACGAAAGGATGCAACGAAGTCGTTTAATGAAACGACTTCGAAGAGAAACCAAAGTAGCTCGGAACGAATTATTATTGAAACATATTAATTTTTCAATCAGTAGGATGCACAGCGAACGAATATCGAACGAATGTAAAATCTACCCTCAGTTCGAATACGTAAACAAATTGGAACTCATATTATCTACTAGATAAAGGTCGAAACGATCTCAAATTCTTCTTCTTCTTTTTTGATTTGATGGCTCCACCCAAAGAGGGTGATTTCTGCCAAGTGTGCCGTTGAAATAGGAGGAAACTTATTGATGTTAGTGGACGTCACTGAAACAAGTAAGACATCACTCCGTCGGGAACACAAAATCGAATAATAATTAAATATATAGTGAAATACATATGTACGTTTAACACAAAAACTCTATGGAGGAACATTCATTAATTATTATTAAAGGGACATACTGTTGAGTTTAATAAATTTGCAGATGATTTTTTAGACATTGGGGGAGTTGAGAGATAATAAAAAGTCTATACTAATAGGGAGCTGAATTTTGAGATTTAAGAGGTCCGAAATGAAGTAAGGTTAGTTCGATCTCAAATTAAAGTACCGTTACTAGAATTTAAATAGTACGTCGGGCAAACTGAAAGTGTCTAGAACTGGCCACTTATGATAAAAGAATTAGAAAACCAGAAATAAAAATTAGAATACTATTAGAATACCAGAAATAAAAATTAGAATAATAGAAAAAAAAGAATTAGAATACTATTCAAGGGTTCAAACTGGGATTACACATTTGAGAGAGCAAACGAGGGCATGGAAATTGTTAAAAATTGGCTAGGAAACTTTATGTTGACGCTTACCCTAATGTTGGCAAAACCAAATATATGCCATTTAGTATAACAACCAGAGGTCAACCCACTACTAATAAAACTATTGTAATACACGAATGCGATAGCATAGAGTCTTGTAACTGTCAGCCTCTACAAAGAGAAATATCTTGGAAATATCTAGGCATCACTCTAGATTGCTTTCTCCGTTGGGATTCTCATATACATAACGTGGCTACGAAGGTGCGAATCCTTGGATATGTTTTCAAAGAACTGAGGAATATTCTGGATTCCAAAACACTAAACACTGTTTATTATGCTTTATGTGAATCGCTTATTACTTACGGCATAATTGGATGGGGTGGATGTGGTAAAACCCTGCTAGAGCCATTGCAAGTTGCGCAGAAATTTATATTAAAAATTATTCTACGTAGACCATATCGCCATCCCACTAATGAACTGTATAAGGAAGCTAAAGTTCTTGATTGTAGGCAACTTTTTCTAAAAACTTCCCTCTTAAGGCTATTTTTGGACAATAACTCAAATTTAGGAATAATTCAGAACCGGCGACCAACGAGACAAGTTGTAGAAAATAGCTTAATAATACCCAGAAGGAAAACATCATTTGGTCAAAGACATTACTCTTTCATTGCGCCGAGATTTTACAATCTGATCAATATGGAAATAAAAATGAATTTGACATTTAGGGAATTCAAAAATAAATTAAAGAAATGGTTATCGAATCATGACAGACTAAATATACATCAAATGTTAGAAATAATAGTATAATAAAACTTAGGTGCACAAATTATTAACATATTTTTAAACTTATATGTTAAGTATTTTTTAACATTGAACTAACTACCAAAAAATATTTGACTTTGACAATGAAATATACTTTTAGACTAGGTATTTTTATATTAAATCTTATATTACTTAAAACATATTATTAAATATTAATGACTGTTTCTTTCTTTTCTCACATATAACTTTATTTATATTATTTAATCGAATTTTATATTATATTTATTGCCGATTTAATAATAGAATTGCATTTTATTTATTATATATTTTTAATATTTTTTTATTATTATTTTTTATTTTATTCTGAAGACCACATTTTAGGGCAATTTAGTGTCATTAGCTTTTTACTAAAACTTGTACATTTGTAGGCAACCAAGCAATCAAGCAAACTTGACTGCAATATTGGAGTCCTGTCCACCCTAGAACGGGCTAGTCCCAGTTGGGTGACAGAAACAAATAAGCAAAAGGTTAAGGTTTTGCCATTCGGTTCCTGTTATATTTGTAAGCTAATCAATGTTTTATAGTAATTAATTCTTAAATAAATAAATAAAAATTACGAAATTTAATTACGAATTGGCATTTGGCGATGAAGCATTTAATTATATTTCGTAATAACAATATTTGTTTACAATATACCAGGCCTATTTATGCCCCTTTTTAGTATTTATAATCGTAGGAACAATTTGACGTATCACTTACGCTTTGTGGGTTTAGGTTTTTTTTGTTTTTTTTTTTTACTTGACGTACAGGCGATACTATAGCGGCTGTACAGTGTTGGGCTGTGGGCAAAATATAGTCGACTAACGATTGATTCGTTCAATCGTTATTCGGCGACTAACAATTGATTAGTTTCAATCGTTAGTCACGATTGACGATTAAACGTCTGCGATGGATATTCTCGACAGCGGTCAACTTCAGTTGTGCGTTTTTTCGTCGGTCGGTGCGGTCGGACCGCAAACGTGACCGCAAACGCAAACGCGACGACAAACGCGACCGCGAACGCGACCGACCGACGAGAATGAATTGTCGGGTGATATCTAAAGAGCAAGTTAAGGGGCAATCTATAATTGCAATTTATAGATGTCCATCTACACAAAATATAACTGAATTTTTAATATCTTTAGAGCATCTTTTAGCTATGAATTCAACAATACAACACCTTATATTGACAGGCGATACTAATATATATGTTTTAAATATTAATTCTCGACAAGTCAACGATTACATGAATTTGATGGCAATGCATGGTTTAAAATGTTTAATAAATAAACCAACTAGAGAATCCCAAGATACAGCTACTTGCATAGATCATTATAATGATCAGATCGAAACTGAATAGTAATGAAGCCATCTACCAATCTACAATAGCTGATCATTATGTTTTATTTTTTAACCTGCTCGGTTATAAATCAAATTTCAAAAAAACGTCCGTAATTGTGACATCTAAAATAAATTATGCATCTATTGTTGCTGCTCTTGACCATTTTGATTGGACTTCACTTTATAATATGGATGATGTAAATCAAGCCTCGATCATGTTTACAAATACCTTAATTAAGTAAACTTGTTGAGAAAAATTCTAATAAGGTAATTATTTAAATCTCACACAAAAAACTAAAATTAAAACCTTGGATCAATCCTGGACTTGTAAAAAGCATTCACGAACGAAATAGACTCCACTCGGCATGTAAAAGAGATCCTACAGACATAACATTAAAAAATAAATTTATCAAATACAGGAACTGGTGTACTAGGATTATAAAAACGACTAAAGAAAAATTCTATAAAACCGAAATTGAAGCATCGCATGGAGATATTAAGAAAATATGGACCTCTATCAAAAGTGCGGCGGACATATGTTCACCAAAGTATGATATCAGCGAGCTGTGCACTGAAAAGGGGTATTGACTCTTCAAAAAGAGCCGTACGCCATGGCAAACTATGTAAATGAGTTTATGTCGAACGTAGGTTGCAAACTGATATTTGAAAATTTTAAAGTCACGACAAATGGCCCACCAACTATCCCTACGCGAACGAACAACTTCCCCGCATCTTTTTATCTACGTCCTACTACCGCCGAGGAAGTTAGCAAAACTATATGTACTCTAAAGCCCAACTCAGCTCCCGGGACTGATGGCCTAAATTCAGAATTGTTTAGATCTGCTCACAAGCAACTAGCCGCACCGGTAAGCTGGTTAATAAATCAAAGCTTCCGTACGGGTATCTTTCCAAGCAAATTAAAAACGTCTTTAGTTGTACCTATCTTTAAAAACGGTGATAAAAAAAATGACAATAATTATAGACCTATTACCCTGTTAAGCTGTATTTCCAAATTAACAGAAAAAGAGAAAAAAAAAAGATTAACAGAGTATCTAAACATACATAATATTTTATCACCAAATCAGTATGGATTTCGGGAAGGACTATGAATAGGATAGAAAACGAATTTACCGCGTGAAATTTGTAGGACCCGACGTTTCGGTGACGTTGCAGCCGCCGTTGTCTAGGGTAGACTGAAGATCTGTCAGTCCGTTGTTTTGCGGGTAGGCCGCAAACCGCTGCCGCCACTGCGTAGGTTATAACGGTGGTGGGGGGCCGGGCTCGGAGCGCGGGAATTTTTAAAATCCGTCTTGCACACAACACTCACTGTATCCTGTTTTACGTCTTTGCGTTCGGCGTTCGGCGGCGGGAACATTTTAAGAAGAGGGTTCCACGTAGAAGAGAGTTTGTAGCCGTCATCTCTATTGAAGTTCGGAGTTCTTCTTATTTCAATGGCTTCCCGGATCATGCGAGGAAAGTAGAATTGTTCCTTGGATAGAACAATGGGATTTTGAAACTGCATCCAGTGGTTACTTCCGCTATCCAATATATGTTCGCAGATCGCCGATTTTTCTCGCTGAACGTTTTTAACAGCTTTGATGTGTTCTGTCAGTCGCGTGGCTATGGGCCGTTTCGTTTGTCCAACGTAGGCTAGACCGCAGCTGCATTCGACTTTATACACACCCGGGGTTTGCAGTGGTATTACATCCTTTACAGGCCTCAAAAATCGAGCTATATTTTGGGTCGGTTTGAAGATCGTTTTTATATCGAATCTGTTTAGCATCTTATTTATTCGATCAGTCACGCCCTTGACGTATGGTAAGAATGCTCTTGATCTGCTCGGTTTTTGAGTTTCGTCCGTATTAGATCGTGTGCGTGTCTCGTGATATTTTCCGTATCCATTTTTCCTAAGGACATCATTGACATGTTCCATCTCTTTCGGAAAATGCTCAGTGTCGCATAGATCGCGTGCTCGATTCACGAGCGACGTTTGCACTGAACGTAGATGGTAGGGATGATGGTGTGAGCTTGCATGCAAATATCTGTCCGTATGTGTGGGCTTCCGATATACCGTATGTCCGAGAGTATTGTCACTTCTCCTCGTCACTTTGACATCCAAAAATGGTAAGGAGCCGTCCTTCTCTACTTCATAGGTGAAACTGATTTTTGGGTGTATGGAGTTTAGATGACCCAGGAATTCTTTCACCGTTTGAATGTTGCCTTTCAGGATGCAGAAGGTATCATCCACGTAGCGAAGCCAGAGAATGGGTTTAATTTTGGAGGTTTTTATGGCTAATTCCTCAAAATATTCCATATATAGGTCACTAACTATCGGCGATACGGGGCATCCCATTGCTACTCCGTCGATTTGTTTGTAATAATCGCCGTTCCATAGAAAGTAGCAGGATGTCAGGCAATGTTGAAGCATGTCGGCGTAGCTAATAGGGAGGTCCTCAGACCTTAGTTTATCTCTCACCACCGTAAGACACTCCGAAATGGGCAAATTCGTAAATAAAGATTCGACGTCAAAGCTCACCATTATTTCGTCTTCGGCCAGTTTTAAGCTTCTAATAATGCTTACGAAATGTCGCGAGTCTTTCACGTAAGACGTCGTTTTGCCCGTAAGCGGTTGGAGGACACCAGCCAAGTGTTTTGACAGAGGATATGTGGGGCTGTCGATTTGGCTCACAATCGGTCTCAATGGTGCATTATCCTTATGGATTTTAGGTAAGCCATATAATTTCGGTGGCTGTACGTTACGTGGTTTAGTGAGATAAGCTATTTCTGGGAGGGAAGTGACAGATTTATCGATTAAAACTCTCGTTTGCCTGGTAATTCTGCTCGTGGGATTGTAATTCACCTTCTCGTAAGTGTTGGCGTCTTCTAAGAGCGTTCCAATTTTCCGCTCGTAGTCCACAGTATCGAGTATCACGGTTGCGTTGCCTTTATCGGCCCGCAACACAACTACGTCCTTATTATCCCGCAGAGATTTTAAGCTTTTTCTCTGGGCGGCTGTGGTGTTCGACTGTGGGAGCTTGGCCTTGCGTACAAAGACAGCCACATCCTGTCGCAGTAAGTCGGCCTCTGGCGCAGGGATCTTGTTACGAGAGATGACTTCTTCAATGCCACCGATAATACTTTCCACAGGCAAACGGTTCGGTGTCGGTACATAATTTAATCCCCTGCTAAGAATTTCTGTCGTCGGCTGGTCAATGTCAATTTTCGAAAGATTAATGACAGTACTTACAGCGTATTTCGGTACCTCCTTGCGGGAATGCCCTGCGTTTGCCAGGCGCAGAAACTTGGCATTATGCGACTCCTCACATAGCACCGTGGTACGTTCCGATTGGCTGAAGGAAACTCTGTCGCACTTGTGAAAATCCTCGCCACTTAATACGCTGCTTAATTCTAGATGAAGAAATAATAATTCTTTTTGCACATTATCGAGTTTGTACCGATTGTTTTGAATCAACTTTCGAAGCAATTTGACACTGGCGACACGGAGAATGTCTGTAGATCCTGGGATATCTTTTCGTGGATGAATCCGCACACAATTCGGAAATAAATTACTATCACGACACTGTTTTAAGAACACTAACGACGACAAAATTCGCGCGCGTTTTTTCCGCAAACGTTCGAACTGACGCACTTTATACGAAACTTCCTCTCCGTAGAGGCTCGTAATATAAAATCGAAGACTATCGCGGTTGTTTGACATTATAAATAGGATAGAAAACGAATTTACAGCGTGAAATTTGTAGGACCCGACGTTTCGGTGACGTTGCAGCCGCCGTTGTCTAGGGTAGACTGAAGATCTGTCAGTCCGTTGTTTTGCGGGTAGGCCGCAAACCGCTGCCGCCACTGCGTAGGTTATAACGGTGGTGGGGGGCCGGGCTCGGAGCGCGGGAATTTTTAAAATCCGTCTTGCACACAACACTCACTGTACAATCCCACGAGCAGAATTACCAGGCAAACGAGAGTTTTAATCGATAAATCTGTCACTTCCCTCCCAGAAATAGCTTATCTCACTAAACCACGTAACGTACAGCCACCGAAATTATATGGCTTACCTAAAATCCATAAGGATAATGCACCATTGAGACCGATTGTGAGCCAAATCGACAGCCCCACATATCCTCTGTCAAAACACTTGGCTGGTGTCCTCCAACCGCTTACGGGCAAAACGACGTCTTACGTGAAAGACTCGCGACATTTCGTAAGCATTATTAGAAGCTTAAAACTGGCCGAAGACGAAATAATGGTGAGCTTTGACGTCGAATCTTTATTTACGAATTTGCCCATTTCGGAGTGTCTTACGGTGGTGAGAGATAAACTAAGGTCTGAGGACCTCCCTATTAGCTACGCCGACATGCTTCAACATTGCCTGACATCCTGCTACTTTCTATGGAACGGCGATTATTACAAACAAATCGACGGAGTAGCAATGGGATGCCCCGTATCGCCGATAGTTAGTGACCTATATATGGAATATTTTGAGGAATTAGCCATAAAAACCTCCAAAATTAAACCCATTCTCTGGCTTCGCTACGTGGATGATACCTTCTGCATCCTGAAAGGCAACATTCAAACGGTGAAAGAATTCCTGGGTCATCTAAACTCCATACACCCAAAAATCAGTTTCACCTATGAAGTAGAGAAGGACGGCTCCTTACCATTTTTGGATGTCAAAGTGACGAGGAGAAGTGACAATACTCTCGGACATACGGTATATCGGAAGCCCACACATACGGACAGATATTTGCATGCAAGCTCACACCATCATCCCTACCATCTACGTTCAGTGCAAACGTCGCTCGTGAATCGAGCACGCGATCTATGCGACACTGAGCATTTTCCGAAAGAGATGGAACATGTCAATGATGTCCTTAGGAAAAATGGATACGGAAAATATCACGAGACACGCACACGATCTAATACGGACGAAACTCAAAAACCGAGCAGATCAAGAGCATTCTTACCATACGTCAAGGGCGTGACTGATCGAATAAGTAAGATGCTAAACAGATTCGATATAAAAACGATCTTCAAACCGACCCAAAATATAGCTCGATTTTTGAGGCCTGTAAAGGATGTAATACCACTGCAAACCCCGGGTGTGTATAAAGTCGAATGCAGCTGCGGTCTAGCCTACGTTGGACAAACGAAACGGCCCATAGCCACGCGACTGACAGAAAACATCAAAGCTGTTAAAAACGTTCAGCGAGAAAAATCGGCGATCTGCGAACATATATTGGATAGCGGAAGTAACCACTGGATGCAGTTTCAAAATCCCATTGTTCTATCCAAGGAACAATTCTACTTTCCTCGCATGATCCGGGAAGCCATTGAAATAAGAAGAACTCCGAACTTCAATAGAGATGACGGCTACAAACTCTCTTCTACGTGGAACCCTCTTCTTAAAATGTTCCCGCCGCCTTCTTAAAATGTTCCCGCCGCCGAACGCCGAACGCAAAGACGTAAAACAGGATACAGTGAGTGTTGTGTGCAAGACGGATTTTAAAAATTCCCGCGCTCCGAGCCCGGCCCCCCACCACCGTTATAACCTACGCAGTGGCGGCAGCGGTTTGCGGCCTACCCGCAAAACAACGGACTGACAGATCTTCAGTCTACCCTAGACAACGGCGGCTGCAACGTCACCGAAACGTCGGGTCCTACAAATTTCACGCGGTAAATTCGTTTTCTATCCTATTTATAATGTCAAACAACCGCGATAGTCTTCGATTTTATAAGGACTATGAACTAACAAAGCTATAGCCGAGGTAACACAATTTGTCGTGGAAGCAGTAGACAAAGGAAACAAATGTTTGGGAGTATTCCTTGACCTAACAAAAGCATTTGACACGGTTAGTCACAACAAACTTTTGAACAAGCTTAACGATATAGGTGTTACCTCGATCACACTAAAATGGTTTGAGAGTTACTTGTCAGGTCGAAAACAAATAACAAAAATAGGTAGTATACATAGTGATCCCGCGCCTCTCAAATGTGGTGTTCCGCAAGGAAGTGTCCTTGGTCCGTTATTGTTTTTAATATATATTAATGAACTTTGTAATCAAACTATTGGTGGACAAGTTGTTACTTTTGCCGATGACACCGCTCTACTTTTCAAAGCAAAAACTTGGAAAGAAACCTTTGAAAAAGCAACTCTGGGCCTCCAGAAGGTAACATTGTGGTTAGATGGTACACTACTATCACTCAATGCGCAAAAAAACTATGTACATAACATTTAGTGCCACCAGTGTAGCTCAACCAAAACAAGAGCATACTCTGAAACTCCACAGAGATTGTACTAACCCCGTAAATTGTAATTGTGTTAATCTTAATAAAGTTGATAATATTAAATATCTAGGTATATTTATTGATTACCGATTACAATGGAGCACCCATATAATGGAGCTGTCGGCAAAAGTTAGAAAACTCACGTATGTTTTCAAAGACCTTAGAGGCATCCTGGACCAAAGGACACTTAAGATAGTATACCATGCCCTGTGTCAATCCATCCTAACCTATGGGATCATAGGGTGGGGAGGTGCAGCGAAAATTCACATGGAGTCCTTGATTAAAGCACAGAAGCTAGTACTAAAAATTATAAAAAGAAAGCCTTGGAGATACTCTTCAGATGATCTCTACAGAGAATATAACGTGCTTGACGTACCACAACTATACGTGAAAGCGGTGCTCTGTGAGTATCAAACTAATTTAGAGTCCGCAATAAGAACTCAGCAAACAATCTGCACGCGGCAATCTCGAACTATACATTTCGACGTCCCTCGAATGCAGACCACTTTTGGGCAGAGGCATTTTGTGTACATAGCCCCCAGGATCTTTAATATGCTAGACGAAGATTTAAAAATGTATGCCCCTAAGTCTACTTCTTCTTTTAATAAAATAAAATAAATTGTCAAATTAATATCACAATAGTCACCAAAATTAATAAATAAATAATAGTAATAAATAAAAAGTCAGCGGAAATAATAATAAGAATTGTCAAGGATAGGATTTAATGATGGGAACTGTCTCGGTATATTAATTTATGAATATTTTGCCGGATGTCATGTTTTAGCCAGGAATCAATCTTGGCTTTAATGTATTGACTGGCATCCAAAAAGATAGTGCAACCTGCGTCGACGACGTTTTTACTTTCTGGCAGAGGGAAAGTGTTTTTTTCGAGATGAAGACGGATAAATACATTTTAACTCACCCCCCGCCCCCCCAAAACGATTAACCTTCGGCTACGTAACGAACAAATTTGGTTGCACATCAGAACACCGTTGACTACGTAACGATCAATATTGACGGCTTGCTCCCGTAGCGCACAGTAATGTTATTTTCTTCGAACGCATCCTAAAATCCATACTAAATATCTCATTATTGCCGTAGATACATATACGGCCGCTAGAATAATTTCGCGCGACATTTCGCGGATATTTCTGGTAAAATTCCATTGTCAAGCATCAACATTTTTTTTTCGAGAAATTATCAAAATTTTTATTGGTTTTTATGAGTTAATATCTAAATATTTTGTATGTAAATAAGCAAAAGAAAATATTATTTTTGATAGAGAATCTAATAAAGATCATAATAGTATTTACAATTTCTAAATAGGGTTCCGTATTTTTCCGTAATACAAATACAAGTTAGAAATGCCGAGTTTTTTTTTCACTTTTTCGACTTTCTCATATTTATTCATAAATATCTAACCGTCATTCCAAAGGCAGGCAGGAACGGCCACATCTTTGCCAAAGACTACAGACCCATTAGCCTCACCTCCTTTCTCCTGAAATCACTGGAGAGACTAGTTGACGGCTACTTGAAAAACAACCACCTAGCTCTTCAACCGCTTGCTGATGCTCAGTATGCCTATAGGGAGGGCAGATCTACGGACACTGCCCTACATCACCTGGTGAGCACAATAGAGACACAGTTAGCGGCGAAAGGTTACGCTCTGGGAGTATTCCTGGACATCGAAGGAGCATTTGACACCACATCATATGCAACTATAAAAAACGCTATGCACAGACGAGGAATACCAGAGACCATTATTGACTGGACATTGAGTATGCTATCAAATAGGAATCTGACCGTCTATCAAGGCGACACCTCCATCACGGGAATCCCTGCTAAGGGCTGTCCACAGGGTGGAGTCATCTCCCCCCTCTTGTGGAGCATCGTTGTAGACGAACTCCTAATAGATCTACAAAACCTAGGCCTCTCTGTCTACGGCTACGCTGATGACGTGGCCATAGTAGTCAGAGGAAACTTCCTATCAATACTTAAGGAGCTCATGGACAAAGCACTTAAGACCACCCAAGACTGGTGCCAGGCCAGAGGTCTATCCGCTAATCCAAGCAAGACTAAGGCCATGATTTTCACCAGAAAATACAAACCCGAACCCGTTGAGTGTCTCAAGCTCTGGGATAAGGAGATAGAATACGCTACAGTAGTTAAATACCTTGGAGTCTATCTAGACCCAAAGCTCAATTGGAAGCACCACCTCGAGCGCAAGAGAACAACCTTCTATGCCTCGTTGTGGACGTGCAAAAGAGTCATGGGAAAAACCTGGGGGTTCAAACCCAGGGTCGCCTTATGGCTCTACAGGGCAGTACTGCTGCCTAGACTAACCTATGCTGCAATAGTCTGGTGGTCCAGGGTGAAAAAGCTTGAGACAGTAAAAATGCTTAAAAGCCTTCAAGGTAACTGAGGGCTGCAACTGGCGTCATGAAGACCACCCCAACAGCGGGATTAGAGGTGGCACTCTGCTGCCCGCCTCTGGACAAGCTCATCATCCACTCCGCCAGACTTACAGCATACAGACTGAAGTGTTTGGGCGAGTGGAAGCGTGGAGGGCACAATCATCCTGAGCTAAACCTCCTCCACAAAAGCCCATTCACTCTGACCCAGGATCGACTACGGAAAAAAATTTCGGTAGAGAAATCCTATAAAATCCTAATCCCCACCAGGGAAGAATGGAAAAATCCGCAGTGGCTTCAAAGCCACAACGCAGACGCCTGGTTCACCGACGGCTCAGGAACAAATGGACGTTTTGGGGCAGGCGTGTACGGACCCAAAACCAACCACAGAATCAGCATCCCCCTTGGACAATACGCTACGGTTTTCCAAGCCGAGGTACTTGCCATATTGGAATGCATAAAACTACAAAGTCGACTTGAGGTAAAAAACAGACAAATCCTCATCTGCTCTGACAGCAGAGCAGCACTGGAGGCTCTGGCTAAAGCCACCACAGAATCTTCTGTGGTCTGGGACTGCATGCAGGAGCTCAACAAATTGGGAAAATCCAACAAAATCACCCTAATGTGGATACCGGGTCACCAAGGCATACCCGGAAACGAAGAGGCCGATAGACTGGCAAAACTGGGCACACTGGATTGCCCAGTGGAGCCAGCTGTAGGGGTCCCCTTCGCTACAGGTAAGAAAATCATCAGGGACTGCTTGGAGCAGGAACATCGGGCTTCCTGGAAACAGAGTCAGGGATGTCGCCAGGCAAAAGCCATGATGGAGCAACCACTACAGAAGAAAACCAAGGCCCTACTTGACATGAGCAAGAAGAACCTTAGAACCACTATCGGTCTCCTCACCGGACACACGACCCTTAGAGCTCATCTATTCAACCTTGGCTTGACTGAGAGCAAGGATTGCCGAATATGTGGCGAGGAACCTGAAGACAGCATACACATTGTTGGCCGCTGTCCAGGGCTCGCCGCCAAAAGACACAGTTTACTGGGACGAGCCTTTCTCGAACCCAGCGATCTGCCCAACTTGAAGGTCAGTGACCTACTTAGTCTGGTAAGAAGTACCGGGCTACTAGCTGACCATTGACCTAACCACACAGTGGGTAGTTACAAAAGACCTTACAGATCTAGGTGACACCAAGGGCTGGAAACAAGCCCCCCACTCCATCTACTACTACTACTACTAACCGTTTTACAAAATGACATTTCAATATTCTATATACGAAATTTCAATGCGATCAATTGCACAGTTATTCTTTCTATGATTGCTATAGTAGTTCCATAGTTATAGTACTTTTTGTCGAGCGCGGCGAAATTGCAAGAAATTCCAATTCTGCCATGAAATTATGCCGCCCATTTCCAGACTGAAGTATGTCTGCGAGTCAGTGTGTCTGTGTGTGTATTCCTCCACGATAATGCCCAAACGCTTCATCCGATTGAGCTATAAAATTTGGCATGCAGGCATCATTTGGTCATGGCAAGAGTTCAAAGGGTTGTAGTTGAAATTGGTCCACTAGAAGGCACGCTAGTCATACTTTAATATCGAAATAATGCAGCTTGACTTGAAATTCGGTACACAGATGCCTTATAAAATCGAAGACTATCGCGGTTGTTTGACATTTTAAATAGGATAGAAAACGTTCTTAAAATGTTCCCGCCGCCGAACGCCGAACGCAAAGACGTAAAACAGGATACAGTGAGTGTTGTGTGCAAGACGGATTTTAAAAATTCCCGCGCTCCGAGCCCGGCCCCCCACCACCGTTATAACCTACGCAGTGGCGGCAGCGGTTTGCGGCCTACCCGCGAAACAACGGACTGACAGCTCTTCAGTCTACCCTAGACAACGGCGGCTGCAACGTCACCGAAACGTCGGGTCCTACAAAATTTCACAGATGCCTTGTTGCGAATTTGGTTGGAATATCTCGTATACAAGCAATGTAAATAATATTTAAAAGTCCGCCATATTTTATTTGGCACATTATGCGTAGGTAATCAAAAATATGACCAATAATATACAATTGATCGTCCAAGGGAAGATACAAGGCAAGAGGAAACCGGGAGGGAAGAATACCTTGGCTTTAAAATATGAGGCAATGGATTGGGGCCAGCACCCAATCCTCGTTCAGAGCAGCTGTGTCGAAGGTACGAGTCTCCTTAATGATCGCCAACCTTCGGTAGAAGATGGCAACCCTAGAATATATTTTATTTGCTATAATTGTATCATCTCCGCGGAAAGTAGCAGGCGGCTAGTGCCATCTGTTACCTGCGAACCTATGTCACTATCTAGCCGCGGCTGTGGTTCGTGTCTTTGCTTAGACACCACCGTACAATTTTGAAGCTTTTTCACTGGATTTCCGCTAGGTGGCTTTACGCTAAATGCCTTGTTTAGACCTTGTCTGCTTGCCGGGAGTTTTGGGGTGACACAACCGATTTTTTTTTAATATCGCAGGACCTATACAATATTATAAATGTAATCTTAGATTTCTCTGACCACGATGCTCAAATTGTTAAGATCGAGTGCAAAAACTGCAATCGGAAAAGTAATTAGTGTGTGTGGAGATGCCAGTATAACGCTGAAAATTTGGAAACATACAAGAATTTATTGACAAAACAACATTTCGACCCATGGAAACAAATCGAGATTATGATTTTTCAAATTTATTGAGAATGCCTTATATAAATTTGGAAGCAGCTTTACCACTTAAACTTCAACGACTCTCAATAGACACCAAAAACAGCTCTTGAAGTATAAAAAGAATCAAAGTCTCACTTGACAGGTTTTGTACGACTTAGGTACACAATCACGACACTCAAAGCAAAACCAACTTAGCCTTCCCCAAAGTCCGTTTGACTATAATCCAATAGTAATTTGTGTATTTGACATTTAAATTCTTTAAAAACCTTCTTAACCCTTTAGGCCTCGGCCGCTCACCCGATTGACAAGTTGATGTCCCAAAAATTTTTTGTAAAAATTAGTAAAAAATTTTTATTATGACACTGTCTCTCCGAAACTGCCAAACCACTGTACCCAAATTACTGCCAAACAAACACTAAATTACTGCCAAACCACTATACCCATAATTAAAATAAGACATTAAAATAATAAAACATAATAAAACAAAACAAATTAAATTAAAACAAAATTAAAACGGGGCTGTCACGCTGAATCGTGTTGTGGCCGATATCGGCCAATTGGGGCTCTAGGGGTTAAGTCAATACGAGATGTAGAACCAAGTGTTCGAATATAGAATTAAACACTAGCTCATCATACATTATATTTATAAGCCAGACAAGCTTGAAAAATATACATATCTTTGATATACATAGTTATTGTAAAAAATAATATCATCTGTCTAAGATAAATAAATAAAATACAAACTGAGCTGCCATGGAATTCACCGACCGAAGTCGGGCCCATCATATAGTGTTATTACACTTCTGGGGGGTGAGCAGTGGATTCCGGACTAACGACCGGCTGTGGTAGGTTTAGGACAGCTGTCTTGCCACATGAGAGCGTCCACCTTACCACCCATTCACTCTCCCTCCGAAGCCACAGAATTTGAGATGCGGAAATCGCGGTTTTAGATATTTTTTCTAAGAAGGAGTTGATTATTTTCCTGGAGAGACCAAGATCTTTAAAAAGGTGAAGCAGGGATTTAGCTGGCAGGCCACGAGCGCCAACTTCCACCGCGTGAAGGTGAACAGTGAAGCCGTTCCTGGTGACGGCATTTGCGAGATCATGGTACCTATTTATTTAATTTGTACTCGTGGTCTTTTGGGATATTTGATTCCCATGGAACAGTTAATTCTACGATAAGGGCCATCTTCCGAGATAGAGAGTAAAGAGTTATATCTGGACGCAGGGCTATGCATCCGAGACTTTCAGGGAATTTATACTGCTTAGAGACCGAATCGACCTCCAGAATCCAATCTGAAGCTTTCTCGATTATTGAGAAAGGTTTTGTAGTGAAATGTTTTTTGCCTTTAGAGCCATCCCGCACAAACTGTATTGGGGGTTTGGAGGGTAGGTACTGTCAAACCCTTGTTGGCACGAGCCACTGAGAGGCTAATTACCTCGCGAATAACAGCAAGGACTTTGTCGTGGCGGTAGGGGAGAAGAGGGAGACTAGTTCCCCTGGGAGACTTGATCACACCCAAATTTCTGCGATTTCCGCCAATCTATGATTTTCGTCATGGCAACACTTCAAAGCCGTCATTGACATGTCAGGTTAAACGTCACTCAGTTTCCTCTCGACTGCTTGGGAGCGAAGTTGTGCGCGGTTTTTGTTTTGCGTAATTTCCAAGAACTTTTAAGGCGACATTTACCAGTCAGTTATATTGACAGTTTTTTGAGGTAAGCTCTTCATCTTATTTGGCTTTGACAGTAAATATCATTCAAATGTGTTCTTGTTAACTACCGAAAGGATTCTCTATTTAGTTTTTTTTTATTTCTGCTTATTTACGAAACTGTGTCTGGGGAGACTTGATCACTTGATCTATGGAATACTTGATCCCGGGATCAAGTCTACCCATCAATGATTTTAATGTTATTTGGTTGTACTTTATGATATTTTTTATTACAGAAAATACCACGCCAATACAAGAGAAGAGAAGGAGCAAAGAAAAGAGTGCCTTTGGATTCTCTGAAGCTAAAGGACGCGGTCCAGCATGTTATCTGCAATGGAGCATCTATCAAGGGCACAGCTAAAAGATATGAGTTGAATGTGATGACTCTTAAAAGATATGTCCGACAACAGAGAGTAAGCGCTAATGAAATAGTTTTCTCTTCGAACTACCACAGGGCGCAAATTTTTTCCAAAGAGGAAGAAGAGTCATTAAAAATATATTTGAAGACAGCAAGTAAACTACACCATGGACTCACAAGCAAACAGGCAAGGAATCTCGCATATGACTTCGCGGTAAGGAACAATAAGAAAATACCTGCAGGATGGGATAGGTACTCACAAGGAAGCAACTTACGACTGGATGTTTGGATTTCTCAAACGCAACAAAACTTTATCCCTTCGATCACCTGAAGCAACGAGTCTGACTAGGGCCACTAGTTTTAACCGTCACAATGTATCCAAATTCTATGACAATTTGAAGAACATTATTGAAACGCATAAAATTGAACCTGCTGCAATTTGGAACATTGATGAAACTGGTCTTACTAATGTTCACAAGCCAAGAAAGATTATTGCAACCAAAGGAGAAAAACAAGTAGGAAAAGTAACTTCTGGTGAACGAGGTGAAACTGTGACGGCCTGTTGTGCAATCAATGCAATAAATATGCAATCATATTCCCCCCTTCATGGTATATTCTCGTAAGCTATGGCAAGAACGAATGATAGATGGTGGACCACCGGGAACAGACGGTGTACTTCATGGTAGTGGATGGATGACCTCACCGAATTTCGTCAAATTCCTCCAACATTTTCAAAAACATGTGAAGGCATCTCCATTAAATAAATGTCTGATAATTATGGATAATCACGAGAGCCACATCAGTCTTGAGGCTATTACGTATGCCAAAGAAGAAGGTATAATTTTACTAACAATTCCCCCTCATACATCTCATAGACTTCAACCACTAGATAGGAGTGTATATGGCCCTCTGAAGGTTTTTTATAACACTGCTTGCGATGACTGGATGGTGTCCCATCCTGTACGAACCCTGACGATATATGAGATTGCTGGATGCTTTGGACAAGCATTTCCCCTAGCGTTCACCCCACGAAACATTGAAAGCGGCTTTAGAGCCACAGGAATCTGGCCAGTAAACACAAATATATTCACAGAAGAAGACTTTATGTCAGCATATGTCACTGACCGTGAAGCGACAGACATAGAATCAACAACAGTGAACGAAGAATGTGTCATTGAAGGTGTGCAAACACCTTCAAGATTTGATGAAAACTGTCCATCGTCTTCTCATGGAAAATTCACTGCTCCTGAAATTATCAGACCTCACCCAAAAGCTGCTCCCAGAGCAACTTCACGACGCGGTAGGAAAAGGGCCCAGACTAGGGTGTTAACTGACACACCAGAGAAGCAATCTTTGGAAAAGGAACATAAGGCCAGAGAAGATAAAAGGTTGGAAAAAGATCGTAGAGCCAACTTGAGAAGAATGAAGAGCAAGATGACGCTTAGAGAGTTGAACCAATCTTCTAGTTCATCTGAAGAGGAAGAACAACCACCGCTATCTACTGATTCTGAGTACGATGTGAATGACGAAGCTAGATATGAATCGGACACTGAATGTGAATCGGAGGGAGAATCTGATGATTTAATTTTAGCTAAACACGACTGGGTAGTTGTAAACTTCGTGTCCGTGAACAACAAACTGCATCGTTTTGTAGGCCAGATTGTAGAAGTAAAAGAAGAATTAAAAATAAAATTTGCACGAAAAAGAGATGATAAAACTTTCAAATGGCCTGAAAATGAAGACATAGGAGAAGTAAAACATTACCAGATAATAAAAAAGTTGCCTAATCCCAATTACAAAGCATACAGCAAGAGGGTAGGGTGTTTTGTATTTCCAAAATCACTCCGTAATTTTAAGGTAGAATAAGGTGACGCATTAATGATTAAAATTTTCTAACCTTCAATATTTTTTAGCATTTTGGTTTTAATAAAAGCAGAAACCCTGTTTTGTTTTAAATTTAATAAATGTAAATTTTGTGTATTTATAATAATGCTCTGGGTTTTAAATTTAATTAAAGTTATTTTAAGGGGAAAAGTTGTAGTTTTATTACCTATGATATTTAAGTTCTGGGAGAATTGATCCCTGGGATCAAATCATCCATACATCATAATCAAGTCTCCCATATATTGGGGACACTTGTTCACTTTCCCATTCCTTGTTCTTTTTGTAATATCTCCGTTTCCATTAGGGTACAATAACTGAAAAATTTATGTCTTAATTGTTATTATATTTACTGCAAATTAACGAAATTGGAAGGGTACAAGGCTATTAAAATAAAAGTTATAAATTAAATTATAAAAATGGGATCAAGTCTCCCTCTTCTCCCCTAAGTGTACCGTCCTTGATCTAAGGCCACCTTGCAGCCAGCTATAATATGCCTGGCTGTGCAAGAGGTATTGTACAAAGGGGGCATGAACTATCCTCGGCAAAACTCCAATGAGCGAGGTTACTGGGGTCTGGAAGCGTATGCTGAAAGGCATTTAAATAAAATTTTAGCATCTCTGGCGTCCAGTCATACAACATTACTTTCCAGTGCATTGGAGGAGGAATGCAAAAGTCTCCAATTGTTGTCCAATCATTCTGGCATTAAAGGCCAGAATGATTGGACAGCGTGAGCCATACTATTGCCGTCGTAATCTCCCCGCAAGAGAGACTTCTTCAAGTCTATAAATACATATGTACAAATATAGGTAATGTATAACTAAGAAAGTCTTCAAAACTGATTATTCTTATGTTACAACATATGAGGTAAGCCTAGTGGGAATCATTTAATGTTTGATTATTCGTTATAATTATTGTTGTTTTTAGGGTATGTGATTATTGAGCATTTATCTTTTATTTTGTCTGACTGGTGTCTGGTGTAAGGATATTTTTGAATATTTGTGTTTTAAACAATTATTATTATGACATAGCCAACAGTAAAAGCGGAAGTGCAATTTAGGACTATTGACTATTGACTATGTAGCCGCGGATGATCTGACTCAGCCCATCTCTTTTGAGGTCCAGCTCCAGTTTCCTTCTGTCCTCAAAAGTGTCCGTCCCCTGCCTTACGGACTGTCTTCACCCTTGGTAGCAAGTAGTTTCATGCAGCTTGGGCCATAAGATTTATCGTGTTCTCGGATCGGTCCAACTCACGATTCAACTCCTATTGAGAAGCCTCTTCGTGTGGAAGGCTACCCCGGGTAAGACTCTTGCCGTCTCAGGCCTCACGGCTGGTGGATCGGTTTCTCCTAGGGGATTGCCTCCCAGCACTAATTGAATTGCTGAAGGAGTCTGGAGACTAATTGCTAAAGGAGACTGGAGACTATGGAAACATACTGTCTCCTAAGCAGCAGGAGTAGATGTTGACCTGTCATCAACCACTCTTGAAATTACCAAATGGCTACCTGATCCTGAATTCAGAGCCGGGCAAAAGATGCTATTGGTCCGTGATAGATTCTAACTGAATCACCGCTGAATATGCGGCAGGTAGAGGTTGCGAAACAGACTACGGACCCGTAGCCAGTCGGGAGGTTGGAGCTATCCTGATGGTTAATTCCAGACGGAGATATCCTTCCAAAACTGTTGACAGGGGGTGAGGCTGCCCGCTGGGTACCTTGCCCGGTGCCTCGCCATAAGACATTGGCCTCTATTGGGCATGTTGGCTTAGCTAGACAGTAGATTTGTATTGTCTCTAAGTCATCTACGCTCACGCTAACCTCACTGGAGATAGAACTATCACTAGCGATCAAAACTTGCTGAGGTGAAGGGTTCGCTCGTTGTAGTTGACAACCCTAGTTACCTCCACCCAGGACGATTCAGATGGCTTGAGGTTACACATCTCCTCATAAGACGCTTTTGCACACCTTTGTATTGCAGGATCTGTCCGTCTTGCTTGCACTTGCCCTCAAGGAAGTTCGCAGGAAGATGCGCTTCGTCACTTTGCTCGGAAATCTGACACACATGTCCGCATGAGCGCAGCTGCCGCCTCATTAGATATGCCTCTAGGCAATGGATTTTAGCTCGACCTAGGACTTCTGTGTTTCTGATGCGATCCAATCAGTGTATGTTCACCATTTCCCGGAGGCACTTAAAACAGAATCTGTAGAGTTGTAGGAATATAGAAGTCACCAACATTGTTCAGTTATTCTGAGACATTGAAGATCAGCATCTACTTAAAACACCAAAACATATGAAAAAGTATATATTTACAAAATATTGTTTATACAAACATAACATTTATTATTAATTTTATTTTGCAAGCCTAATAATTACTCTGTTCTATTCTGTTTGGACCACAATTGCGAGTAATAAGATCCGCTGTTCACAAGTAGTTCTTTGTGCGTTCCTTTTTCTGTTATTCTACCATTTTGCAAGACTAAGATTTCATCGGCGTCCATCACGGTGGACAAGCGATGCGCAATGCAGATTGCCGTTCTGCCAGACGTTGCTCTATTTAGAGCCTCCAAAATATTCTGCAATCAAACATTATTTATAAATTACAATTTCTATATGACAATGGAATGATTTTCCCTCCTATAGTCAACTGTAATATCTGGTTTTTCTTCTTTAAAGAAGAAAACAACAATTTAAAATATCTGATAAAATAGTCATTGGAACAAACCAAATCGATAATTAAAGCCTTTGGCAGACCCTTGTCAGCCCTCTTTATATGTATTTATTTGGAATGCAAAAAATATCTAGTTACATTAAAAATTAATATTATCCGAGAAATAGCATAAGAATGAATAATTAGGGCAACGTAGGTAGGAAAATGTCAGTGTCACCAAACTAGGCTTGGAGCCTGTCCTAAGGTAGACAACACTGTAGTGCCGGAAGTTGTTTGGAACCGATGCATAGTTTATATGGACAGATGGACATTCCTTCAAATGGCGTCATAGCTCAGTGAAAAAAAACCAAAATCACAATTTCAGGCCAAAAAATCATGGCATCCGAGTTTTGGGACCACAAAGGCATCATTTTGATCAATTGTTACCTCATGGTGAAACCGTAAATGCTGCACAGTATTGCGAGGCCCTAAAACCACTGTAGAGGGCGATTAAAAATAATAGGAGGGTAATATTGCAGAAGATAGTTTGCCTTCTGCATGATAATGCCAGGCCTCATGGCCAGTGTTACAGAGCAACTTCTCCACTTGAATGGGATGTTTTGAACCATCCCCCGTATCCCCCGATCTAGCGCCAACAGATTATCATCCCTTTACCTTCCTAAGCCCTCTTGTCCATATACGTTTTTATCGCTGTGAAAATCCACAGCAATTTTGCCGTGTTGTCAGTGGGAATCACTATGGAGCCTTGCACACGGACACTTCGTAAAAATGGCACGCCGCCGTCACCGTATGCATCATATTTCCCCCTCGGCGAGACGAGTTTAAATAAGCTCGCCGTAAATACGGCAAAAAATTGTATCAGTATGGCAATGTATGATAGCGTGTCCATGATACTGGACATTTTCACAGCGGACAATTATTGTATGTTTGTTTGTTTGTTTATACTCTTTATTGGGACAATGTCACAATGGGCGGGTTTATTGTCATATGACAATCTCTTACAACCAACCCTATTATGACGTGTTATATGTATGTGTGCGTGTAAGATGTCTGTAAGTGTGTGTCTTGTTATTGCATTCGATCGACAGAAAGAATTGAAAATGCAATTCCGTTAATTTGATCCCATCAGAAAAGCGTCACCTTTGTACCTATACGCGTCGTACGTTGAAAAAAACGTTCCGTGGACAAGAGGTTTAAGAATGCATATTGGTGGTAAAAGATTTTCAATCGACTAGGAAGTGCTAGAGGAAATGAAGAAGTAAAGAGGTGGCGAGAGAGTTCTATGACCAAAGCATCAAAAAACTGATCATTCTTCATGCTACGTCCATCGAGAGAATGGTGACTATGTGAAAAAATAGTTAGCAAAAAAATCATTTTTAAATAACGTTTAGCATAGTGCTACATTAGTTCTCACATTATCAAGTATATTTTTGCTTAGTGCTTTTAAGTTTAAAAAAAGTTCAGCATTGTGCCACTTTTGTTTTTAAATTGTCAAGTATATATTTGCTTAGTGCCGTATATTATAATTATTATGGCAAAAACTGACACTTTTTTATTCAAATATTAATTATTATTTCATGAAAAGTTAAGATATAACTGACACTAAACAAAATATGACACTTTGTCACTTACCCAATAAACAGTTGTCGCTGACAACCGGAAACGAATTGCCTTAGTGACGGTTTTTGTTTAACGATCAAGCACAAAACTTAAAAGTAAGAAGTGACACAATGGGGCATCTAGCGATATCAAAGTGAACTATTAACCCTTCAGGCCTCGGCCCCTCAGCCGATTAACAAGTTGCTGTCCCAAAAAATTTTAGTAAATATTAGTAAAAAATTTGAATTACGACACTGTCTCACCAAAACATTAATTACTGCCAAACCACTGTACCCATAATTAAAATGAAACATATTAACATACTAAAATAAAACAAATTAAATTAAAATAAAATTAAAACAGGGCCGTCACGCTGAATTGTGTTGTGGCCGATATCGACCAATCGGGGCCTGAGGGGTTAAGAAACGGGTCTTTGGAGGTAATATAGTTTTTCCTGTAGATTTCAGATGTCGCTGTAACTCAATAGTGCCAAATTTCGTTTAGTGTCACTTTTGTTTTCAGTGTGCAATATGCTAATGTAATCATGCAAAAAAAAAATGTAGCCTACAAATATTTAGTACACCTACTGTCTGAACATGCCTCAAATTTTAGCTACAGTTGTGAGACTTTGCCACATTGTGTAATTTACAATTTTGTTGGATAAAAATGAAGATGGCCAAATTGTCAGATAAGATAGTTGACTATGGAAGGGTCGAATATCAAGTACGATACGAACATATTCTGTGATTGAATCAAGACTGGACGTAGCCTCATCGAAGATCAAAATGGGCGCGTTCTTCAGAATAGCGCGAGCGATTGCAACGCGTTGCTTCTCCCCCCCTGACAGCTTCAAGCCCCTCTCGCCGACTTGCGTTTGGTAGCCATTGGGCCACCTCAGCACCGACTCGTGCAGTTCGGCCATCGCGCTCGCTTCGTAAACGCGCTCCGGCGGCTGCGTCAAATCCCCGTAGTGAAGATTGTGGAAAATTGTGTCGTGGAATAAGACAGAATCCTGCGGCACTATGGCCATTGATTTTCTCAAACTGTTCAAATCCACGTCGGCTATGTTTTCACCGCCTACTAAAATTCGACCGGATCGTGGTTCGTAAAATCGGAACAGCAGACGTACGAGCGATGATTTTCTGGAATAAAATTATCACAAATTAGCCATTCCGTTTCATCTGACAATCATATATTGGATACAATTTCGTAACAAAATGTCAAGATTGGTATAAATTTACTTGTGGTGTGTAAATGCTTAATTGCGGTGTGTAATTAATCAAAACAATAATAAACAAATTAAATACAAATGGAGCTGCTATGGAATTCACCGAACGGAGTCAGTCAGTACTATTAATACACTTCTGGGGGGGAGGAGAGGGGGTGAGCGGTGGACTCCGGAATAACGACCGGCTGTGGTAGGCTTAGGACAGCTGTCTTGCCACATGTGAGGGTCACCTTACCACCCATTCAACCCCCTCCTCCCTTCAAAGCCATAGAATTTGAGATGCAGACATTGCAGTTTTAGATAATAAAATTATGTAAAACTGAACTTGAAATTATGTAAAAACATCTTTACCCTGATCCAGATCCTCCGACGATCGCTATTTTCTTCCCAGGTTCAATGTTCAAGGAAAGATTCTGAAATATTTCCTTTCCTGATTCGTAGCCGAAGGTGACATTTTCGAAAGTGATAGAAGAATTAGACACATCTACTCTGATTAGCGGAGCTAAGCATTTTGTCTAAAAAAATAAAATATAAACTCTACATAGAAATTCAAACAAGTAAATATATTAAAAGGAATAAAAAACCCGATTGCCGTTACAAAAGAATAACTATTGTATATATAATTATTTTTATGTTTTTTTTTTAAATATTTGTGGTTCATGTATGTATCCGTAAAAATACATATATATTTTCGGAAGGTACTCAATCAGGCCTTTCATTTGAAACTAAACATGATATACTTATGTTAATTTATTGACATTTGGAGATTTTGACATTTAGACAACTATGTACTTGATATTTAGACCGTTAAAGTACCCTATAACACTCGGTATGACACAACGATAGCACAGTTCTAGATCGGTTCGAGCGTTTAGAAGTTATGGCAGAATAAAGAAACAGAAAACATACAGAGATGAACCCTGAACATATTACACTCCTTTTTAGTTGGGCAGTCGTGTAAAAACATTGATAATACCAGTGATTACATAGAGTATAAGATTGCTCAGCTCATACTGCTTATTGGCAATCGCGATTTTACTATGAAAACACGGACAATGCTATCTATCAGTGCAACCTGCATATAGTAGACAGAAGGTTCACCAAAATGCAGTATGGGAACGAGCAATCTAATCTATACTAATATTATAAAGAGGTAAAGTTTGTGAGGTTGTAGGAAGTAATCTCTGGATTTACTAAACCGATTTTAAAAAATTCTTTTACCAAATAGAAAGCCACGTTATTTGTGAGTGTCATAGGCTATGTATTAATCCGAAAAATGAAAAGACTTTTTCGTGGTAGTCGGATTTGCAAAGTAAGTCGGAGAAAAAACGGTCGAACGAAAACGTTTCTAACTAACGCTGCCTTAACGATGAGAGATATATGATTAAGTTCTAGGAAAAGTTGTAGAGCTTGATAATGTCTACAAAAAAGTCAGCGACAACATATGTCTAACTTTTATATTTAAGTCACAAAAAGTAGTATTTTATATTAAAAAAATAATTCAAATCGTTAGGTCATGTTTATTGGTCATATTATCAACAATTGTGAATTCTAATCAAAATAAGTAAATTTATCGTCTCAAGTATTTAAAACAATAGGCTTTTCCCTTTTACTGCATAAATAGTTAAAAAGATAATACGACATAGGTATGGAACCGCGACCGTGTCGTAATCTATACTAATATTATAAAGAGGTAAAGTTTGTGAGGTGATAGGAAGTAATCTCTGGATCTACTGAACCGATTTTAAAAATTCTTTTACCAATAGAAAGCCACGTTATTTGTGAGTGTCATAGGCTATATATTTCATATATATAACAAAAGACTTTTCCCTCTTACTGCATAAATAGTTAAAGCGATAATACGTCATAGGCACTCACAAATAAGACACTCACAAGAAGATATACACAAATAATGGTAATATATTCAAATTGGCATGCAAATTCATACATACATATCCAGTAAAAATATAACCCTTCTTTTGGCAGTCAGGAAATAAAAATAGCACTCAGTACTAACCGAACCACACTCATAATTTCATCACAAGTAAAAAGTTTTACCGCCCGACGACGTGGGCACGGGTCAGCTAGTACCCTATATGATCAATGATTAGACTGATGTTTAAAGGATTTAGAAAATACCTTGATTGTGCTATCGACAGTCATAAGAGTGAACATGGTCTGCATGTCAATGAGGGCCTGTCGCACTTCTCTGTACACGGAGCCTAGGAATCCCAAAGGAATTGAGAGCTGGAATAACAGACCGTTCACCATCACCAGATCTCCCACCGTCATATTACCTGCAATCATGCACAAAATACTATAAGGCTGCATTCATATCTAGAGCGTGCAGTGGTTGTGCACTCGATTGATGATTTAAAACAGTTGACTAGGGGCTATACATATATTTAGTAACACACTTTAGGGGAGGGGGTGACATTTTGTTATGGATTGATATAGGGGGGTGGAGAGGTTTGGTGATGAGTTAAGTGTTTAATGTATGCTAGACAGCACCTAGCAGAAACACCAATTAATGCAGACATTCACTCGCACCATACCCGCGGTAGCACCCTTTTATGCGTACCCCGAATACGACTGGCAAAAGTACAGAAAAGCTACTTGTACCTTAGCATTAAATTCTATAATCTACTCCCTACAAAATTTAAACAGCTGGAGGACAACCTATTAAAAAAAACATCAAGGAGATGCTGATAGGCCACCCTTTCTCGAATTTGAGGGCCATAGAATAGAATAGAATAGAATAGAATAACTTTATCGTGCTATAAAAACATAACTTAATGAATATTACGCTGGTTTTATAAAAAAGACAATTTATGCACAAATGGCGGACTTATCGCTATAGATATCTTACAGTCAACCATTTTTTCATGATTTTTCAAATATTGTGCCCATTTAAACTACTTAAAAAAGTAGAGCCTTATTGTCTGATTGTTTTATATGGTCTTATATCTGTACATTTAGTTTAAAATGCATAATGTAGATTTAATTTGATTATTTAACATTTTACTGACAATTTGAATATTACGATAAATTATTTTACTACGTATCTTTTCGAATTACTAATTACTTGAAATATTAGGCTTCTATTTCGATTATTTATATTTATAGTTTGACAATCTAGTAGTTAATTCTTGACTACCTATGTATGTTCAGTAAAGAGTAGTAACGAAACTTACTACATAACCGAATTATTTTGACACGTCCAAGAGCGGTCTTTAGCCGTCAATTGGACACAACGAAAATGTAATGTAAGTAACGCAATAAAAATTAGAAAAAAATATTAAAAATATACAAATAAAGGAAATTGTCCAAAAAATTACTGTTATCCCCTTGCCCGGCAAGGGGCTGTTAAGGCTAACTTTTTTTGGTGGATGTGGATTATGGTGAAATATTCATCGTTGTCGTTGAGAGCTGTGCGTGAGTAAGTCATGAATCGTAAGTCACTACAAGTAAACGAGTGAATGAATAGCCAGAGGCAAGAGTCATAACTTACCACAAAACCATCTGCAGACGAAAAGAATAGTTTAGGAGTTTTGTGTATGCTTTATTAACATTATCTCAATAGAAAAAAAAAATATTCAGATAGAAATAACTTGTTAAATGAAGCGTTAACTGTAAAATTAAATTGATTTAAAAAATTATTATTCAGATTTTCATTCGGAAGAACATTCTACCCACTCATAGCAAAGAGTGACACAATGAGACTGAAGACGGGTCAAAGTTGCGTAAATGTGCTGTTACATTTCCTTTCCTCATTTTCCACCCACTCAAATAGTTGCTTTTTCTCTGTTTCGCCTCTTTCTGTCATTTTGGATAGCTACTGCATGTATGCATGTAACATAAGTGTAAGTGTTATAAATAGGATAGAAACGAATTTATCGCTTGAAATTTGTAGCACCCGACGTTTTGGCGACGTTGCAGCCGCCGTTGTCTAGGGTAGTCTACCCTAGACAACAGCGGCTGCAACGTCACCGAAACGTCGGGTGCTATAAATTTCTCGCAGTAAATTCGTTTCTATCCTATTTGTAATGTCAAACAACCGCGATAGTCTTCGATTTCATATGTGTAAGTGTAACTATGCCTTGTTATTGCATTCCATCGACAGAATTTAAATCCGATTCCGTTGTAGTCAATAATCTTTTATTCATCCAAAAATTGTATTGTATTGTATTGTATTGTGAATGTATGTATTGTATTGTATTGCAATGTATTGTAAAATTGTATTGTATTGTATTGCAATGTATTGTAAAATTGTATTGTATTGTAAATGTATTATATTGTATTGTATTAGAAATACAGTTGGATATGTCTTAATCATAATTATTTAAAAAAACAATAATCAATATATAAATGTAAAAAAAAAAAACTAAAAAATATTGAAAAAAAGTCCAACAAATTAATATTTCAAAACTAATTCAAAAAATAATAACCAAAGTCAGACAAAATAAAAGATAAGTGCTAAATAATCACATACGTAAAATGACGATAATTATAATGAATAATGAAACATTATCAACTTTTTACTACGAGGTTTACCTTGTGTTTTAACAAAAGAATAATAGAGGAATCTTGGACATCTGATATTATTTTTCATAAGTATGTACCTATAATAAAGACATTGTATTATTTTTTCAAGGTCTTTACGTTATAAATAGCATGTGTGATAGGCCAATGTTTAACTCTATATTTTTAAAAAATGGTTTTATTGAATTATTGAAAGAATTGAAAGGCCAAACACTCAATTTTGAACCGGATTCAAATGGACTTTAGGGAGGGCTATGTTGGTTTTTTAAATATTATTTTTATCCCAATGGAAAATGGTGACCCAGCTGGGAATTGAACTCAGAACACTATGCCACCGGGCCGCTGCATCTGATTTAACTGGATATTTAGTTCAATATTGGTTATTAGGTATCCGGTATTTAGTTCAATTACTATTCGGTGCATCACTAATACAAAATTTCCACAAAGGTTATACCAAATTCTAAAACTATTCACCTACTTAATATCCTCAAAATAAGATTTATATTTATAGGGTGAGTTCCATAATCACTTTTACTTTCCAAGAATGATTAGGATTTGAAATAAGTAATACAGTTTAATTTGCAAATTACCAAATGTTTTGAGAGTGACATTGCAGCGTTGCCTGCACTGATCTGCAACTTAACCCCTCAAATGAATGGCGATTAGCTCGGGTTGCCTACGGCAAAATGTATATAAATTTATATTTACATTTACATTTACATTTACATAGAGCGGGGTTTACTATAGAGCTATAGCATTACTATAGAGCGGATTACTATAAAGCGGCGCACATTTACATTTATATTTACATTTATATAAATTTATATACATTTTGTATACATTTTGCCAAGGCATCCCTTAAGGGACGCCTCACATTTGAGGGGTTAAAATCAACTGAATGTTATTAAAATCAACTAAAATTACTTACCCTGTACGATTTGGTTGGCTGTCATAAGCATGATGGTGGAAAGCGCTACACTAAAGATGGCATTTTGACCAAAGTTTAAAGCGGCAAGGCTGGAGGCAGTCTTCAAAGAAGCATCTTCGTATTTCTTTAAACTGGAATCGTAGCGGTCCCTCTCGTATACTTCGTTATTGAAATACTGGAGATTGAAAAAATAAAACATAATTCATAATTTATAAATATTTAAATAATGTTTAGGTTGAATATCTCACACGAGTGTGAGAATTAAATATGTCAGTTAACCCCTCCTCTCGCGAAGTAAAAATTCAGCTATCACTTTTGCCCGCGACATTTTCGTGCGTAAAATCGACGCGAGTCGACGACCTTGATACAAACGACCATAACTTGTAAACCACTATACGGATCATTAAAAAAATTACTGTAAAATGATCGCATTGAAATTTGACATATAAAAAAATATAACCTGGAAATTGGGGGAGTCAGCCGTTGGTCCCGCAAGGGATGTTAGGGAGTTACCGGGTTAAGACTTACAAATCAGCCACCTCACAATTAATGGCATTGCACTAATTAACAGTGATTTATGTATCTGAATGGGGAAAAAACTGAAGTATTTCGACGAACAAGTCTAATTAGGACAAACCACCTCGTTTCTAGGCTGAGCTACCAAGGATGTCGACAGAAAAGTAAATAACACTAGGAAAAGATTCTGGATTTTGTAAATAACTTGAAAACCAAACTTCCTGAAGAGAAGATTGTAAGATACTTTGCTTCATCCCATTCTGACCTACGGATGCCAAACAGGAGCATTAACTAAAAAACCGGCAAGTGAGCCAAAAAGCCATGGAGTGCAAACTCCATGGCTTCAACACATTCTAAAGAAAAAGAATCACTGAGATCAGGACGAAGACAATTGTAAGGGAATGTACCAGACATGTGGTTGAAATGGGCAGGACTAAGAGAACGGATGACTGATGGTTGGAAGCAGTAAATATTGACCCGTAAGAGATGGCAAATAATCGAAAGGTAGGCAGTATAAAAGATGGGAATTGACAGTAAGCACAGTAGCCACGGACAGGAATATCGAAAGACAGAGAAGATGTGAGTGGAGGTCTATACCCAGGAGTGGGTATAAAACAAAATGCAGCAAGCCCTTTGTCTTTAGCAGCTAAAACTCTGGAACACAAATGGGAGAACAATAAAGCACAGAAACATTCTACAGCAGGCGTGGGATGACCCCACTACTGAAGATGGATACAAATGAAACACTACCTGAGTATACTATCAGGAAAAGTTATACAATAAGTCCTGAGGGTGAAGACAAAGAAGATAAAATAACTTTTTACTCTTGATTGTTCATAGACAAACAAGGGGACTGGTTATGGGGTGTATACTCAGAGTTCCTTGAAATAAAAATAAATAAAATGCCTGCGATAGGAAATTAAATTATTAGGAAACCAAAATTTAAAATTGACTACACATGCGTCCAATTGTGCATGGCGAGTTCAATTGTGCATTAGGTTTATGAAAAAATGTAAAACTGTATGTTGTGAGAAGAAATAAAATGGTTCATACTAACCTTAACAGTTTCGTAGTTGATGAGAGAATCGATAGCTTTATTCCCCGCTTCATTTTCAGCCGTATTCATGTGGATGCGGAATTTCGTTCGCCACTGTGTTACGATCAGCGTAAATAATGCATAAACGCTTACACAACCCATCGAAACTCCTGTACAAATTAAAAACATAGGCAAATCAGTTTTTTTTGTATGTATAATAAAATACAAAAAACCGTTGGAAATGTCCATATTTTTGATGTTTCGACAGTGTTGCATCAGACTCCAATGAGCAATAAAACAAACCTGCGAATGCGAGTCCTCCCTTGAAGCCGAGGATACTGGAGACGAGCAGCAACTCAAAGACAGTCGGCACCACATTGAACACCATGGCAGACAAGACGAAATTAATCGCCCTGGAACCTCTGTCAATTGTCTGATTTTATTATATCACAATTATTATTAATAAAATATCAAAGACAGTGGAAAATTAAAGTATTTGTATGTTGTGATTTCAGTGATACCTTGGAGAGTGCTCCGGTGCGGCGCGAAAGATGGAACTGCAGATCGAGGTTGTGGAGGTGTATGAAGACGTTACTAGCGAGCTTCCGGATGGAATGCTGGGCGACGTGCGCGAAAACCGCATTGCGCAGCTCGTTAAATCCCGCCGCGCCAGCACGAGCAATACCATCTATTTAAAAGAAACATTTCTAATTATTTCGCACGGTTCGTAATTGCAAAGTAGATTTGTGAACAAGCTTACATCCTAAGAGAACGCTGAAAGTGGCCGTCCCGAGCGCCTGAGGAACGGTGGCCATTCCCAATGCCACATCTGAATTTACGGCTACCGTCTCGTTTATGCTGTCCACGCCGTACTTAAAGAGGAACGGCACGCTCACGTTCAGCAACTTGGCTCCGATCAGCAACGACAGCGACAGCTTCACTCGGTTGCGTATAAAATTGTCATCCTAAACAAATTAAAATTACAATAAGTATAAAACAAGCATTGGGCAATTGGAGTGATTGTTCTATAGTATTGTGACATTATACGATACTAGAGTCTAGCCATAAATACTATTATAAATATGGATCGCCTATTAATTTGAAAGATAAACTTTCAATATCGAATATGTCAATTTTACTTGTGGATTGTCAATTTTACTTTTACAATATTGGAACTAAATGTTTATTTGTTTCCATTGTGTAGAATAATGGGATTGGGATTGGGATTTTATGGAGTGTCACTTATGATGGAGTAAATAAAAATTTTTTTGGAAAAAAATGCATTACCAGTCCGATGCATCAAGATGACTAAAGGCCTTAGTTAACCCTTGGAGTAAATGGGTATTTTCATGGATGCATCTGTCTCTTTTGCAGGATTTTTCGGCGACATCGACCTTAAAGTACTATAACTACGAAACTACTACACCAATCATAAAAAGAACAACTGCACAATGATTGCATTGAAATTTCGAATATAGAATATTGAAATATCATTTTGTAAAACAATTAGATAATTATGAATAAATATGAGAACGTCAAAGTGAAAAAAACGCGGAACCAGATCTGGTCGTATCATACTCAACGGATAATTATTTCAGAACCAGATTTGGTCGTATCATACTCAAAGGGCTAGACCATTTCATGACATCCTATTCTACATTCAATAATAGTTGTTTCAGCAGCACTCGGCATTGGGTCATAAGGCTCGTTCGATGCAGAGCTGGCTTAAGAACAAGGTTGTTAACTTTATGACTATTGCCATCAAAATGCTTCGACAAGATATAACCAACTAACTCTCATTAAAAAAAAACAAAAGAAAATCAGTTTTTGTTTTATATAACATAATAACAGATGTATTAGCTGTGCCTGCCAGTTTTTTTTTACTTTACAGACACACCAACCGACGAGGAGGTAAAGTATTGTGAACAATCAAAAGATGAAAACGGATATATACATTTTGACACCCCTCCCTGAGACAATTAACCCCTCAAGCCCCGATTGGCCGATATCGGCCACAAAACGATTCAGAGTGACGGCCCATTTTAATTTAATTTAAATTTAATTTGTTTTATTTTATTATGTTTTATTATGTTAATATGTTTCATTTTAATTATGGGTACAGTGGCTTGGCAGTAATAAATAAATACAAACGGAGCTGCCATGGAATTCACCGACCGGAGTCGGGCCCATCATAATACTATTTTTTTTACACTTCTGGGGGGTGAGCAGTGGATTCCGGACTTACGAACCGGCTGTGGTAGGTTTAGGACAGCTGTCTTGCCACATGTGAGCGTTCACCTTGCCACCCATTCACTCCCCCTTCGAAGCCATAGAATTTGAGATGCGCAAATCGCAGTTTTAGATATTTTTTCTAAGAAAGAGTTGATTATTTTTCTGGAAAGGCCAAGATCTTTAAAGAGGTGAAATAGAGATTTAGCTGGCAGGCCACGAGCGCCAACTTCCACCGCGTGAAGGTGAACAGTGAAGCCGTTCCGGGTTACGGCATTTGCAAGATCATGGTATTTATTTAATTTGTACTCGTGGTCTTTTGGGATATTTGATTCCCATGGAACAGTTAATTCTACAATAAGAGCCACCTTCCGAGATAGAGAGTAAAGAGTTATATCTGGACGGAGGGCTGTGCATCCGAGACTTTCAGGGAATTCATACTGCTTAGAGACCGAATCAACCTCCAGAATCCAATCTGTAGCTTTCTCGATTATTGAGAAAGGTTTTGTAGTTAAATGTTTTTTGCCTTTAGAGCCATCCCGCACAAACTGTATTGGTGGTTTGGAGGATACTGTCAAACCCTTGTTGGCACGAGCCACTGTGCCAACAACTGTACCTCGCGAATAACAGCGAGAACTTAGTCATGGCGGTAAGTGTACCGTCCTTGATCTAAGGCCACCTTGCAGGCAGCTAGAATGTGTCTAGCTGTGAAGGGGTATTGCTACAGAGGGGACAAGAACTATCCTCGGCAAAGCTCCAACGAGCGAGGTTACTGGGGTCTGGAAGTGTATGCTGAAAGGCATTCAAATAAAATTTCAGCATCTCTGGCGTCCAGTCATAGAGCATTACCTTCCAGTGCATTGGAGGCGGAATGCAAAAGTCCCCAATTGTTGTCCAATCATTCTGGCATTGAAGGCCAATAGCATGAGCCATACTCTTGCTGTCGTAATCTTCCCGCAAAAGAGACTTCTTCAAGTCCACGTCGCTCGTGGTTGTACTGCCATACCCCAGACCAGTGCCATTTTAGCTGATTCCAGTAAGGAACTTTTTGTGGAAGTCTACGCGGGCTTGTAGATCATTTGAATCACTACGGCCACTTATTACGTGCTTTGATATTGCCGGATCTTTGGAATTGCACAGAATCGAATTTTTGGTTATTCTGGAGTTGGCGTAGAGCAGAGAGGGCAGTTTAAGCGCTAGCCCAAAATTTTGTTTGAACCTGAAGAGAGTCGAGGGGTCAGCTGGTTTGGCTAAGGACAGCCAGGATTTTAAACTAGCTGTCACCAGCGCATCTAGACGGGACAGTTGGGTTTTGGTAAAATCGTAAATAAGAAAGGGCCATGACAAATGTGACGTTAGATAATTGTCATAGATCCAGGCCTTACGAGGGCCAGAAATTAGCAAGGCATCTATTTTAATGTTTTGGTGAGACAGTGTCGTAATTCAATTTTTTTACTAAAAATTTTTGGGACAGCAACTTGTCAATCGGCTGAGGGGCAGAGGCCTGAAGGGTTAAGATAATTTCCAGGCTGAAGTCTGTCTGTACGTGTGAGTATGTGTGTGTATACTCCTCCACAATGGCGTTCAGACACTTCATCCGATTGTGTTGAAATTCGGCATCATTTGGTCATGGCAAGAGCTGAAAATATTGTGGTTGAAATCGGTCCATCAGAGGGTGCGCTAGTCATACTTCAATCTCGACATTTTGGACTTAGAGACTTCGGTACATAGGTGCCTTATTGTGTTGAAATGACATTGTAAAATTTGGTTGAAATATCTCATATACAAGCGACATAAACAATATTTAATGTCCGCCAAACATTAATTAAATAGTAAGGACTTTAAAAGGAGCCACGATTGCAAGGCGTGGATCGTTCAAAATTTGAAGGCTCACGGCGGCCTTCGTCTGCAATTCGATTTTTAAATTGAATGAGATGACACCGTTCGAAATTCAAATTTTCATTGCATTGTGTTGCATATTAATAGAAGTTTTCGCAATCTGCTCATTGACTCTATTTATGAAATTATTATTTAGATGAAATATGTCCCGGGCTACTTGCCACGATTTTTGATATGATTCCAAAGATCGAAGACTATCGCGGTTGTTTGAAGTTATAAATAGAATAGAAAACGAATTTACCGCGTGAAATTTGTAGCACCCGACGTTTCGGTGACGTTGCAGCCACCGTTGTCTAGGGTAGACTGAAGAGCTGTCAATCCGTTGTTTTGCGGGTAGGCCGCATACCGCTGCCGCCACTGCGTAGGTTATAACGATGGTGGGGGGCCGGGCTCGGAGCGCGCGAACATTGAAAATCCGTCTTGCACACAACGCTCACTGTATCCTGTCTTACGTCCTTGCGTTCGGCGGCGGGAACATTTTAAGAAGAGGTTTCCACGTAGAAGAGAGTTTGTAACCATCGTCTTCTTATTTCATTCTTCTTATTGGTTCTTCTTATTTCAATGGCTTCCCGGATCATGCGAGGAAAGTAGAATTGTTCCTTGGATAGCACAATGTGATTTTGAAACTGTATCCAGTGGTTACTTCCGCTATCCAATATATGTTCGCAGATCGTCGATTTTTCTCGCTGAACGTTTTTAACAGCTTTGATGTGTTCTGTCAGTCGCGTGGCTATGGGCCGTTTCGTTTGCCCAAACTAGGCTAAACCGCAACTGCATTCGACTTTATACACACCCGGGGTTTGCAGTGGTATTACATCCTTTACAGGGCTCAAAAATCGAGCTATATTTTGGGTCGGATTGAAGATCGTTTTTATATCGAATCTGTTTAGCATCTTACCTATTCGATCTGTCACGCCCTTGACTTATGGTAAGAATGCTCTTGATCTGCTCGGTTTCTGAGTTTCGTCTGTATTAGTTCGTGTGCGATGGCGGCAGTGGCGGCAGCGGTATGCGGCCTACCCGCAAAACAACGGATTGACAGCTCTTTAGTCTACCCTAGACAACGGCGGCTGCAACGTCACCGAAACGTCGGGTGCTACAAATTTCATGCGGTAAATTCGTTTTCTATCCTATTTATAATGATTCCAAAGAGTTTGTAACATGTAATCACTTTTTTTAACGGCCCTCAAATAGGACCTCTAGCTGCAAACTATTAATAAAGAGGGGTGCTGTGTCATTTTATGAACAGATTAAGGATGCTCCTATCAGTCTAAAAAAAATACAACTACCGGTTTAACCAGTTTTATTAGGTCATACTGCTATAATACTAAAGTACATTATACTGTCAGTGTCTCAATTTCTATTGATTTTATCTGACATTTTGCAGTGATAAATGCATATCTCAAAGACTGAAGTATGTATTTCCATATAAATTAAGTGTGTCGTTACCTTGGGCCAGATGTATGCCAGCATGCCCCGCAACATGTCCGTCCCAGTGACCTCCTTGGCGTTGGCACCCAGGTTGACATCTTCTCGGGACAAACCAGAAACACCTGGATGAAAGCAGTCTCGTTTTCGGATACCTAGCGGGCGCCACATAAATTCATCAGGAATGCGGTCGAGTTGACACACTTAAGGAAGAGGTGATAAGCAATGAAGCTTAATGCAGGATGGTAAGACGAGGAACACTGCAATCCATCCAGGCTATTACACAAATCTAAAACTCAAGCAAAAACAAATACAAAAACAAAAACAAATTAGATAACAAAATATGCAGCAAACATTTAAACAGCAATTCTTAACCTTCTTGGTCGGCGACCCAAAATTAAAAAATATTTGAAGGACCCGACACTAGCAAATAAATAAAAAATAAAATACAAACGGAGCTGCCATGGAATTCACCGACCGAAGTCGGGCCCATCATATAGTGTTATTACACTTCTGGGGGGTGAGCAGTGGATTCTGGACTAACGACCGGCTGTGGTAGGTTTAGGACAGCTGTCTTGCCACATGTGAGCGTACACCTTACCACCCATTCACTCCCCCTTCGAAGCCATAGAATTTGAGATGCGGAAATTGCGGTTTTAGATAATTTTTCTAAGAAGGAGTTGATTATTTTCCTGGAGAGACCAAGATCTTTAAAAAGGTGAAACAGAGATTTAGCTGGCAGGCCTGGAGCGCCAACTTCCACCGCGTGAAGATGAACAGTGAAGCCGTTCCTGGTGACGGCATATGCGAGATCATGGTATTTATTTAATTTGTACTCGTGGTCTTTTGGGATATATGATTCCCATGGAACAGTTAATTCTACGATAAGGGCCATCGTCCGAGATAGATAGTAAAGAGTTATATCTGGACGCAGGGCCAACGGCGGATCCAGGGGGGGGGTCATTGGGGTCATGATGACCCCCCCCCCTGGGGCCTGGACTGGGCATACGTCGACCACTGATAATTTTTGTAAAATCTATTGATTGTATTTATTTTATTAAACTATTTGATTTGTATTTATTTTTGTAATTTTGGAGCCATAACTGCAGTATAGGAACCTCTCCTGGATTGTTGATTTTTAAATGTCACCGGACTATATTCGCCACGCAGATTTCGAATCTTCAATAATCTTTTGTCGCTCTCAATAAATATGCGAGATATAGGCAATTAAAGTTTGCATAATAAACGTCAACACAACGGCCATATTGTGTCAGAAGTAGTGTCGGAAAATAGTCGATATATCGCGAGTTCTCTAATGTCGATTACAATTCGCGATATTACAAAAATGATGGCATGGTCGTGAAAAAACGTGTGCGATATTTTTAAAAAATACACTATTTTTGAGGTTTTTTTCAATGACTGCGTTTTGATAACAAAAGGTATCCTGAAACAATAGAAAATTCCAAAATATTTGAATAGCGCCGCAAGTAAAAAATTTTATGCCTGCGGCGCTATTGTCCGCTATCGGCGCTTGATGTTAACATGACAATGTGTTAGCGATATTTCGTTTTTTTTTTTCGAGGTTTTTATAAAATGATTTTGGTGATTAAAAGTAAAATAGTAAAATTTATTTGGAAATTTTTGGTAATATATTTGATAAAAAATATTATGTTGTCTAAGTAAAAGACGTGTTCCAAGTATGCCGTAGATCAGCGGTCGGCAACCGGCGGCCCGCGGGCCGCGTGCGGCCCGTGGACTATCTCGGTGCGGCCCGCAAGCCTGAGGTCCGTAAGAAAAAATACCAAAGCAAAAGGCCATATAAATTCTCTAGAATTTATACGGCCATGCTGCTGGGCCATGAGAGTATTCTTGAAAGTTCGCTCTTACGTGGGGTAATAAAAATGTACCTATTTCATTTCCTAAGAACTGTTTATCAAGACTGTGATGTTATGTATTGTTTCTACCGAAAATAAAGATTTGCAGTATTCAATTCTTAGCAAATTCTTTCGCGATTATCCGCAGCATCTTGCCATCGGCGGCGGCGCGGCGGCTCCCTTGAGACAATAGGCGGCGGCACTCTTTGATTAGACGCAGGTGTGCGGCGGTGAAAAATTCAAAGCGACCGGCTTTAGTTAAAATCACACCCGCGCGCAGCTCTCGCCTCATTCCGTTGTGTAACTTCGCCGGGAAATCACGTCTCATCTGGTTGCCAGCTACGCGTTTCGTTTCACCTTTCTTCCTTTCGCTGATAGCTTACGAACGACGTATGAGGTAAGTAAGTTGTATGCACTCGCGAGGAATTTGTTATATTTTATTTACTGCTTGTTTATGTGAACCTTCAGATTGATGGGCAAATATTATAAGGACAGGGATAGTACTAGACATGACATGAAGATAGTAACATAGCGAGCATTTTTTATTATAACTGGAAGAAGCAATATTTATTATAACTGGAACAAATTTATTTTTAATTTTACACCGAATTTAAATTTCTTCATTATTGTTACAGAATAATTACATAAACATGGCTTCAAGAAAAAGGAAGCTAGAAGAAGAAAAAAGAGTTTTTAACGAATTATGGACAGAATTATACTTTTTTATCGAGTTTAAAGGAAAACCGTTATGCTTGATTTGTCAAAAGAGTATTTCTGTAGTAAAGGAATATAACCTGAAGCGACATTACGACACTGAACACAAAACTAAATTTGACTGTCTTGAAGGAGAAATACGAAAAAATAAAATTTCCACTTTGAAATCGTCATTAAAAAATCAACAAAAATATTTAAGGTTGTGGCCGACAACAGCGAATCGAATGTTCGTGCCAGCTACAGGGTAGCAGAGATTCTAGCAAAAAGTGGACGTCCGTTTACCGATAGTGAATTAGTAAAAGAGTGTGTCTTAGCTATCGCAGAAGAAATATGCCCAGAGCAGAAAAAAATGTTTGAAAGTCTTAGTCTCTCTGCCAGAACTTGCACCCGACGTACCGAAGACTTGGGTGCTAATTTGTGTGAACAACTCAGGGATAAGGCGCAGTCTTTTGACTGCTTCTCTTTAGCGATGGATGAAAGTACGGACGTGTCGGATACAGCACAGCTACTCATATTTGTACGCGGCATCGACGAAAACTTTACTGTTTACGAAGAGCTTGTGAAAATGTGCAGTTTGAAAGGTACAACTACGGGAGAAGATTTATTTCACCATTTGGAACAAGCTCTGGATTCACTGCAATTAAGCTGGGAAAAGTTAACAAGTGTCACTACCGATGGAGGCAAGAACATGAGCGGTCAAAACAAAGGTGTTGTTGGGAGAATCATTAGCAAAGTGAAAGATTCTGGATCTACTGTGCCATTGATTTTTCACTGTATTGTCCATCAAGAGGCATTGTGCTCCAAGGTTATATCCTGGAAAGAAATAATGGATACTGTAACATCCACTGTTAATTTTATAAGAAGAAAAAGGGCTCACACACCGTCAGTTCCAAAAGTTTTTGGAAGATCTGGAAGCTGATCATGGTGACGTGGTTTACTACTGTGAAGTGAGGTGGCTTAGTCGAGGTGCCGTTTTGGAACGGTTTTTAATTTGAGGAAAGAAATTGGCAACTTCATGGAGATGAAAGGAAAGCCAGTGGAAGAGCTTACTAACAAACAGTGGATTATCGATCTTGGTTTTTTGACTGATTTGACTATGGAACTGAATCAGCTCAACAAACGCTTGCAGGGAAAAAATAAATTGATTTGCGATATGTATTCAGATGTAAAGTCATTTGGGATGAAACTGAAACTGTTTATCAAGCATATTGATGAAAAAAAGCTTGACCATTTTCCTAATTGCAAGAAAGCCGTGGAAGAAGCTGGAGATAATTTTGAGTGGCAAAATATTACGATGAGAAACGCGTTAACACAACTACAAACCGAGTTTGTAAATCGATTCACCGACTTTAAAAAGATATCCCTTAACATGGAAATATTCCAAAACCCTTTTGCAATTGATATTAATGATGTACCAAGCAATTTGCAAATGAACATAGTAGAATTGCAAAGTAATAACACACTTAAAACGGCATTTACGGAAAGCACTGACTTTGTACAGTTCTATGGAGGTTTGAGTTCTGAAAACTTCAAAGAATTGAAAAAGTTTGCTCAGCAGATAATCACTATGTTTGGTAGTACATATTTGTGTGAGCAGACTTTTTCAATTCTTAACTACCGCAAAAGAAAGAATTCTTCGCGGTTAACGGATGAACATTTAGACGCGATACTGCGTGTGTCTACTACTAAAATGAAAGCAGACGTTAAAAAATTTGCAGACGTAAAAACGCAGACGTTAAAAAAAAGTCAAATGCAGCCGCAAAAATCTCACTAGTTATTATTTTTATGTTAGTATAGTAATTCAATTTAAATAGATATGATTGTATGAATATATATGCGTTTTATTTCAAATATTAAAAAGACGTAAAAATAACCGAACATTATATAAATAAGTGCGGCCCGCACTGATACTCTGGCAACATTATGTGGCCCTGCTATAGCAAAAGGTTGCCGACCCCTGCCGTAGATTATGGAATATTTAATTTAATAGTCTTCCCATTAAAACGATAAAACAATAAAGATAAAGCCATTTTTCTTCTTCTATTCCTTCTGGAAAGTCAGCGAAATGAAGATAAGCTACTGGGCTTCTTAGCGCTAGATGTTAAGTTTTCTATAAAGTATCTTGGTAATAAAATAACAAAGGCATTGTAATAACAGCTATACAGAAAGATGCTTAAGTTCGAAACGAATTCGTATTCCGAATAATAGATAAACAATTGGAAATGCTCATAAAGATTAAATTACTCAAACTGGAACACTTCGGCCACGTTATAAGGGGCAGTAAATACCATCTTCTGCAACTGATTATCCAGGGTAAATACCAGCCTGAAGAGGCGCAGGAAGTCTCAGTATTTCTTGGCTGGAGAAATTGAGAATGGTTTGGAAGGTGTCTAATTCTAAAGTTGGGAAAGCCATACTGATAACCTGAAGAAGGAATATTCTAACATCGCAACTAGCCAATAGCGACCCACCTAAAAAACCCTCGCTGCCCAGATTAGAGTCGCACCTGAGGTTAAGAAACGCTGCATTAAACAATGAAATCAATCGGTCAATCAACAATCAATGAAATCAAATGATCAAATCTTATCAATCCGACCACAATGTTTTCTAAATAAGGATTAATTGACAGAAAACCGATGACAATATAAAAAATAAATAATAAGAAACAAAAAGCGGTGAGGATTTTTTTTTAAACTCCTGGAATCCAGGCTTCTGCGTTTCGATGCACTGTGAGGTAGTATAGTATTTCTTTACTGTCAATTATGGTAATCTAGCAACGTTATTCTACATAATTATTTTACAGTTCTTCATAATTTTCCATTAGGTGTACAATAACTAAGTATTACAATGATTCACATACTAACAAAATGATCAAATATATAAACAAAAAATAAAATGCCAAAAAGTCAAATTTAAATTATTTTTAAAAACAAGCAATACAGCAATAAGCAATACCATATAATAATAGTCATAATGAAATAAAATAATCAATATGGCAAATACAAAATAAAAAAATTAAATGTTGAATACATAATCTATTTTTTCTGGTTTCAATAAACCACAAATTCTTATATTGTGTAAAAGATATTTACGAGCAAAAATTGTTTCAAGGTCTTATTAAAATGTGTTCAAATTAATATTTTTGAATTAGCATGCTAATATATATTTATACTACTTTATTCCTTCATATTCTGGGTTTAGCAAAAATCCAAATCTTTTTTTCGGGGAGACTACCATTGAGAATTGAGACTACAGCGTTATTTATACCAACAATACATTCTTTGTATAGGTAATATGAGAAAACAAAGGGAATTATTGCAGTATAGGTACCTTTGTCAGAAATCGAAAAAACAAAGAAATACTACTAGGTTAGATCATTGTAATGCTAAATGTGAAAGAAAAAAGCTTCGGACGCGTAAATTTTCAAAACCAAATTTACATACAAAAAAAAAAAAAATTTTTTTTTACCTCAGTTTTTAAGGTTGTTTTAAAAAAACCTAACCTAACCTAACCTACCGCCAAATAGGTGTTTATGTATTATTTTTTTTTAAAACTACCGAAATGTATGGGTTTGGCGCTTTTTTGAATGCCTATATCTCGCTTATTTATTGAGACCGAATAAATATTATTGCAGATTCGGAATCAGCGTGGTGAATATAGTCTGGTGACGTTAAAAAATCAACAATCTAGAAGAGGTACCTATACTGCAATAATACCAAACAAAGTAAAGAAAGGGTTATAAGAAAACCATTAAATAAATCTGGATCTAGGTCATCATGTTTAGGTACCGGGTGACATAAAATTGTTAGAAACCAACCGAATTTCTTTCATTTGCAAAATCAATCTTATTTTTTACCTGCGCCTGGAATTTTGGCATTTTTTCTTTTGTTTCCTAAAACGGCGGCAAATATACCGTTCGCCCCTTTTCCCTTTGTTTTATGGACAGGTTCCGGTCTATATAACGGCGATTGGCTCTGAAATATTAGGTACAATACACACGGTTACGAAACGATCTACGTGTAGGCAAATATTATCAATTTGTACATTTCCATGGACCGTGAATGTGAACTCACCGTGCTGAACGCGACGCACCTTAAACTATTTGAAAGTCCTATAAAATGGGGTTCATTTAAATTGATTATAGTTTTGTATGTTAGTCGTTTCGTTAATAATTTGTTTATTTTACTAAAATCGCGAATAAGCAGCACTCCCGCCATGTTTCACTTATTTTGACAGCTGACACTTCGGGGTTGCCATACTGTTGCAAAATAATCCAAATGTAAACAATCGCAATAAATAGGGAAAATAAATAATATAGTATTCCAGGGGGGCGCCAGTTTTGCATGCGGCAATTTTGCACAAATGTCACTTTTGACAGTTCCAAATTTGTTGAGGGCAGATTTGCAGGAGGCAACCTTGCAGGCGGCAACCTTGCAGGCGGCAACCTTCAGTACAGTTTTTAAGTTTTTCTGTTAGGTTAGGTTAGGTTAGGTTTTTCTTTCCCTAAAATCGAAGTGACATTAATTACCGGCATCCTTGTAGTGGATGACTTTTATACATCAAACTAAACATTAAAAAAAATGTTTTAAGTTTTTCTGTTAGGTTAGGTTAGGTCATTTTGACATTTGCAAAACTGCCTTCTGCAAGATTGCCTTCTGCAAAACTGCCGCCTGCAAGAATGCCGTCTGCAAGATTGCCGTCTGCAAATTTGCCTTCTGCAAGTTTGATGGGACCCGTATTCCTTCTCTACCACAAAAAAAAATAATATATGGACATTTTATAATACAACGTCTATCTACGTTTCTGTCTGTCCGTCTTTGTTTTTGAGTGATTTCGTAATTAAGTCGAAATAAAATGTCACATCTACTATTCTATAGTACGGCCAATATCAACGTGCACTTGGAGTCATAAATCATTAGGCCGGACCTCTCGCTCACACTCGCTGTCTTTCGCTCGCACTATGGGGATGCCTGTTTTAAAAATAATAATAGCAGTATCGATGGATTATCGATGTATCGATGGAATATCGATGGATTATGATGGATCGATGGTTGGATCGATAAAGATGACAAGAGATATCGATGGATATTATAGATTATGATGAAAATTTTCGATGGGTTTATTTGTAATAATTGGTTTAGTTAGTTTTAAACTCATTTATTAAGAAAAATTTTCATAAATACAAACTAACGTATAGGTACATGCAACAATAAAGTGAAATAAAAGTTTAAAGAATATTAAAAAAATATCTACATTAACCTAAATATTATCTTAAAATGTAACATGAAACTAAGTACTAAATATTACAAATTACATTTTAACAAAAAATACAATTATAGGTTGGTCAGGCTAAACAAATATATTTAAAAAGCTATATTTTACTCGTCATCTGAACTGCTGTCGCTGCTATCTTGTAGATTTATAACCAAACGGTGCTGGTCTCTGTAAATATATTTTTCAAAATCAGCTCTTTGCAGATCTTCCGCGTGTTTAACACACTTGGCCCAATTTTCCTGTGTAACATTTTCGACGGCTTCGTGAAACAATTTCTCGACATCTGCTAAATTAAACGTATTGTTCTTCGAAGCGACTTCTCCTTTAACCTGAGCCCAGATGAGCTCAATAGGATTATATTGACAGTGGGTGGTAAGCGTATCAATTCGTGTCCTAATTCGTTTGCCAATTGATTAAGTTCGTCAAAAAATGTCAAAACGTTATGGATAAGACACCGAGTTTGTATGTTAATATCGCCCTTCAACTTTAGTAATTCCACGTTACAAAATAATGTCTCCATTGATGGTTGTAAATCCTCCTTAGTTGCACTGTTAGAAATTATACTGCACCGCACTGCTCGACAGACAAACTCTAACTGACTGCCGGCAAACTACAATTGATTACAGAGCTACATTTAATTAGGTGACAATGACACAAATGCTTGAATTTGGTCGTTAAATATTTTGCAATCGCTACTTTTATCTATCAGAATATTTCAATTCATCAGTTATGTATTTCGCAACACTGTAATGTATTGGCTTAGTCATTATTGATTTCTCTTGAATTCCCTTTATTCCCTGAAAGCTCATTATAATGATAGTGATGAAAGCGACACGAAGAATTTAAATTTTAATGCCATTTAAAATACCAAATCAAGAAACTCCACATTAAAAAAATGGTTAAAAAAACGATTTCTATAAAAAAATCCCGATGTATTTTTGTACGACATTCTAAATAATAAATATTTTTCATTTTGTTCGGCAACATTATAGGGAATTAAATAATGTAAGAAGTATAAATGTAAGCAATGATACAATGTCTACGCAACTACACATAAGTTTTTAAGAGAATAAATTATTTGATTTGATTTGAGTAAATTATCGCAACGTCGACTTGTTGGACATCCTTACGCGCGTCGTCCGGCCTAATGCTTTATGACTTCAGGTGCACATTGATATTGGCCCTACAATAGGTTTATACGGTCACTCATCATGTATACGGGCTTAGTACTTGACGCTTAGTACTTGCCGCTAACCTGCTTAGTGATCGTGACAAGTAACCGTTTACAAGTTGGTATTAGCGGAAGGGTATTGGGGGCACGTCCTCCATTCGAAATGGAACACCACTGCCACCTTTTTTTACCTGAATGTTTTTTATGGTGTTTCAGAATCCCACCTTTCTGCAGTCATAATCACAAAATAAACAGCAAATGACATGTAAACAGAGAAATGCAAACGTTCACTTGTCATTTGAACTTGTCACTAACCCTCATTAGGTACATCTGTTCGAGCGACAAGTGCTTAGTAATTCGTGGTGGGGTTGTCAGTTGTCACTTAGTAAATAGGATCGGCTTCAATTCTTTGGCACTGCCAGTTTCACTAATACTAAGGGCTAACTTGCTGAATCAGCATGTTTACACGCAAGGTATTAGTGCAAGTGACAAGTATCTACTTGTCATTTGCTGCTAAGCCCGTGTAAACCTAGCATTTTCGTGTCGTGACAAACTTTCGTGACAAACTGAAAGAAATTTTGTTAATATACCTACAATGATAGTCCAAGGGACCTATTTTGTTTACTTCAATTAATAAATAATACTTAGATCAACTCTTCTAACTATTTTAGTGATGAAATGGAAAAATTTATTTTACACAAAACTGAAAAAACTATTTTTTTTCTACTAGTACATATGCGTTTGTTTCTTTCCAGTGAAGCCTCTTAGTTTTAGAGTAATTGATAATATATTTAATCATTGATAGTACAGGGTGAGTTTTAAATTAGTGAGATCTTGAAGTGCGTGAATCAGTACTACCAAATACTCAAATTTAAATAAAATATTTTAAAAAACACATTTTTTTGCATTTTTTTTAAATTGGGAAATGTAATTTTTTGAAAAATATTTAAAAAGAGTTGAGCGCGTTGCGCCATCTAGCGGTAGGTATAATATATTGCGAATATTTTACCTATTGCTATATGGCTCAGCGCACTCAACACTTGTCAAAACTTTTATTTATCACTCAAGTTTTTCAAACTTTCCAAAAAAAAAAAATATATATTTATTTTTAATTGCATATTTGATTGTACTGATTCGGCCACACCAAGGGTCACTAATTAAAAATTTCCCTGTATATTATACATCCTAGAGAAATGCACCTCAGCAGTGAGAAAATGAGCCGCGGAAGGAAGAGCCAGACCGTGAGGGCCTCCTGCCTCGGAGGGTCGCAGGCCCGAGCATTTTAAGTAAAGGATACAGCGATATCTCAAAAGTATATTAAAAAACGAGTGCAATTATTAGACACTTTATTATATACAGAAGGATATTCTTAGAAGTATATATCACAAATTATAAAAAAATATAAAACTATTGAAACAGGTCGCCAAAAAGACTTTTGTCTATTTTTTTTTTATTACCTAGCTAAAGATTTCACTATCTATGTAATATCGACAATTATTTCCACCAAAAATGGTGCAATATCAACAATATTTAAATAGGTATATTTATTGAATTGAGCAAATTAATATCCCTCATTGCAATATCGAATAATCAGTAAAAAAATCAAATTTGGCACGGAAAAACTCCAGTATTATAATAGTAATGTACCTATCTAGGTACTACACCATAGTTAAAAAGCTTTCTCTTACAGAGGAGTCGTGACTTTATAAGTTTGACAGTCTCGATGTAGGTTTCTATATGTATAGATAACACAGTCTTGCACCCGAGCACCGTTTCTCTTATAACGCTTTGTAACGAATACTGCTTTGTCTAAAAGTTCAAACAATTTCAGTATTCAGTATAAAGATTAATAGCAAGCTCAAAATATGCAATGATGTCAAGCTTTATTTAACCCTTTCATTGGCATAGGCAAAATAGTTGCCAGTTGATGTGTCCAAGTACTATTTCTAAGTTAATTCTTAATAACCACGAATAAACGATAAAGTCAATGTGAAAAGAATTTTGATTAAGTTTGCCATTTTGTAGATGTCATTTGAAAAAACATGGCATAGGTGTGGACCTTTTTTGCGGCGCTCCGTGAAAATCCATTTAAATCCGAGAATTGTCCAAGTGAAAAGTGAGTACAAATGTTCATTTTTGTTCCTGAATATTATTTCTACTAAATTGAGTGATAGTTCCACTGATTTGATCGGTTTTTCTCATGTTTTTGACGAAAATAATTGAGGTTGCCAATACCTGTAAATAATTGATACGGGACAGTTTAGTCCTAGTTAGGTGGGCACTGAGCATTAGCTGCATTTCGGTGTTCAATCTTTCCGAGTTACACTATATCTATTTGAGTGCATCAAACTAGTAGCTAAAGACATATCTAAATTTAAGAAACCTGTAGAAGTACATAATCACTTGACTAGGTCGAGGAACAATCTACTATTACCTCGTCCGAACCTAGAAATTTTACGCAGAGACCCTAACTACGTGGGAATGTCCTTTTTTAATAAACTGCCACAAAACCTAAAAGACCTAATATGTAGGGAAAAGAGAATATTAGTTTTCTATTGGGAAGTCAAAAAGCTACTAATTTATAAGGAATTATATGACATAAATGAATTTTAATTGTATTTTAATTTTAATAATCTTTAATAATCGTTTTAACGACAAAAATGAATTTTAATAATTAATAAAAATGAATTTTAATAGTAATCTTCTAGACTATAAATACCACTTGTTCAAGTATGCGTATATAATCTAACAAACATGACTTCCATCTATATTTTTTATCTACAAATTGAACTCTGTCTCTATCGTTATTAATTTATATCTGTATATGACGTGTATAATTTACGAAGTGAACTTTAGAACTGAACGGAAATGAAATCACGAAGGAATTAAATTGTAAATAATATTAAATGTACCTAACACCTAGTTTTAATTTCGACAATCTATAAAGATTTTTTGAAATAAATGAATTGAATTGAATTGACTTATAGCATTGATAACAATGGGGCTATGTGTACAAAAATAAATGAATAAAGAATTAAACCTTATTTTTTATTTTTTTTAAAATGCCTATAAGTGACCAAATAATTGCCAATACCCAGAAACTGGCAAAACTTTTGTCGGTGCTTACATACATTAATTTACTTGTTTCAGATGCCAAAACCAAAGAAAATTATGAAACCCCCTAAGTATAAAACATATAGCAGAAATATTAGCAATCCTCGATTATTTTATGTCGGAAGATAGTCTTGATGACGTTGAAAATAATGATTTTGATGAAGTTCAAGCCACAAAGAACCTGAAGTCAATATAGATCATTTGTTTATGTGCAACAATTCCACTGCTAAACAAAATAGCCACATACACATTCTTACCGCTCATAGGCAAATATTTGTCCACATACATAGAGATACTGGCAATATTATGGCCACATACATATTTTTACCGCTCATACGCAAATAGTTTGCCACGTCTAAAAAAGTTATTTTTGGGTCTTCTCATTTTTTTTATTTTCCTGCAAATACTCTCCTCGGCCTGCCATTTTCCACTGTTACATTTGGCATACTTTGCAATGCCAGTCAAAGGGTTAAAGCCTTTTTTAAATAATATTTGTCATAATAAAAATATTGCTATAAAACATGTGATTACACTAAGAAACAAGTTTAATATCATCAATTTATTAGTGTTGAGATTTTTGATCCCGCATGAATAAAATCCGCAGACTAGAAAAGTGAACCTACTATTAAATCTTTATACTTGGGTTCAGGCACCGATAATACTAGGAGGTTTTCAATTCTGCATTCTCCTATTGGTGGGCGGATCTACCAGCGAATAGGACTCCGGTTCGAATAGCGGCGGACACTGCAGATGGGGATATTCCGGAGCAGAATTGCTGCCGCTCTTGGATAACTCGCAAGGAACACTCGCCGTTGAACCGCTCCGAGACGCGGTCAGCTGATCTTCATAATTGTACTCCGGGTAGATCTGCGGAGGGCATAGAGAAAAATTAAAATTGAAAATATACATTTGGGATTACCACCGGATGACATTACATTTTCGTCGTGTCCAATTGACGGCTAAAGACCGCTCTTGGACGTGTCAAAATAATTGGGTTAGGTAGTAAGTCTCGTTACTACTCTTTACTGAACATACATAGGTAGTTAAGAATTACCTACTAGATTGTCAAAATAATTGGGTTAGGTAGTAAGTTTCGTTACTACTCTTTACTGAACATACATAGGTAGTCAAGAATTAACTACTAGATTGTCAAAATATAAATATAAATAATCAAAATAGAACAAGAGAGCGCACCTTAGTGTAAGTGAAGTCGTCAGCGGGCGAATGCGGCGATTGCTGTTTTCTGAATATAGCCCTGTGGAGACGGGGCGAGCCCAGCAACGTTTTCTCCTTCGGGTTACTACCGGGAGATGAAGAAGCAGAGTGGGAAGAGACAGCAGGCGAAGTAGTGAACATGAGTCGCAGCCGAGAGATACCTGATTTCACACTGCTCTGTGTGGCTTCCCTACAATCAAAATCAATAAATATTTATTAGCGTACAGTTGTCTAAGAAATACACATCATGGCTTATATTACTGTAGAGTATTTCGGTTGTTATAATATGAAATTAAAGACTATCGCATTATTTGACATTATAAATAGAATAAAAACTAATTTACCGCATTAAGTCTGTGGCACCCGACGTTTTGGCAATATTACAATGGCCGTTGTCCAGGATAGACGGAGGCTACCCTAGACAACGGCAGTTGCAACATTGCCAAAATGAGGGATGCTACAAACTTGATGCGGTATATTCATTTTTATCCTATTTATAATTGGTAGTTACAACTTAGGTTTACTGTCATAGCATACAAGTGTTACATGTAGGTAAAGTAGTTTTAAAAACGTCTGTCATAAATAATCACACTTGAAAGTATTGGCGGTGATGTTAAATATAGGAATTAACGTGTAATACAAAGAAAAATGCAACAGGAGGAAAAAAAAACAGAAAATAGCTATCAAATTTGGTAAATTCAACATGAGGAAAGGGTGCTGTAAGAGCTACAACGAACGGTATATTTCAAAGTCTACGATATGCAGAAAAAGACGAAGTTCTGCAGACATAACTTAATGATTTGATATTATAACTGATTATACTGCATAATGTAAGTCAAGTACATTTGATGATAAAGAATAACTAAGGCCCGTTTTTAAGTGACCTAAATTAATTTATAAAAGCGATAAATTAAATAAATAAAAAATAAAATACAAACGGAGCTGCCATGGAATTCACCGACCGAAGTCGGGCCCATCATATAGTGTTATTACTTACACTTCTGGGGGGTGAGCAGTGGATTCCGGACTAACGACCGGCTGTGATAGGTTTAGGGCAGCTGTCTTGCCACATGTGAGCGTTCACCTTACCACCCATTCACTCCCCCTTCGAACCCATAGAATTTGAGATGCGGAAATCGCGGTTTTAGATAATTTTTCTAAGGAGTTGATTATTTTCCTGGAGAGACCAAGATCTTTAAAAAGGTTAAACAGAGATTTAGCTGGCAAGGTGAACAGTGAAGACATTCTGGGTGACGGCATTTGCGAGATCATGGTATTTATTTAATTTGTACTCGTGGTCTTTTGGGATATTTGATTCCCATGGAACAGTTAATTGTACGATAAGGGCCAACTTCCGAGATAGAGAGTATATCTGGACGCAGGGCTGTGCATCCGAGACTTTCAGGGAATTTATACTGCTTAGAGACCGAATCGACCTCCAGAATCCAATCTGAAGCTTTCTCGATTATTGAGAAAGGTTTTGTAGTGAAATGTTTTTTGCCTTTAAAGCCATCCCGCACAAACTGTATTGGGGGTTTGGAGGGTACCGTTAAACCCTTGTTGGCACGAGCCACTGAGAGGCTAATTACCTCGCGAATAACAGCAAGGACTTTGTCATGGCGGTAAGTGTACCGTCCTTGATCTAAGGCCACCTTGCAGCCAGCTAGAATATGCCTGGCTGTGCAAGGGGTGTTGCTACAAAGGGTGCATGAACTATCCTCGGCAAAGCTCCAACGAGCGAGGTTACTGGGGTCTGGAAGCGTAAAGTTTCTGTATATGATGTAAATTACCGTTTGCAAGGGGATATTCTAATAATTACAGAGTAGATAATGGAATGTTAGGGGGGGAGGGGTTGAGATATTTTGTTGGCAGTAAGATAAAGGTTCTTTCAGTCAAACATCTAGTGGTTAAGTAATAATACCTAAATATTTTTGACAAACCTTTAACATATATGAGTTTGGTACCTAATCTCTTTCAGCCAACCATCGATGCTTTATATGATAAATTGGGAAGAGCGTGCTATGCACTCCATCGCATAGCTACATTTCTCAGTTTACTTGAATGACAATAGATAAATGTCCTAAATGTAAAATGGAATAATATAGCAGAAAAAATCTGTAATAATATAAATTTTTAAAAAAAACACAACAAAATGAAACAAAAATAATCACAAGTTTTTAGAAAAGTACAAAAAAAAACGAATTTGTAAAATTACCCACTAGTTAAAATGCCAACAAAATTTGGAAATAATAATATTTCAAAATCTACATAACAGCTAAACGGCCAGAAGCGCATACAAAATATGATGATTACCTGAAGATTCTACATAGATTCAACAGTAAGTGATGTGCATGAATACAGAACATAATATTATAATACAGGATGAGTTTTTAATTAGTGCCATCCTTGTAGTGGGTGAATCAGTACGACAAAGTAAGCAACTTCTGGTAAAAAAATATGGAATTAAAAAAAAATACATTTTGTAAGTTTTATCAATTGTAGAAAAGATTGAGAAGCGTTGAGCGCGCTGCGCCATCTAGCGGTAGGTAAAATATCGCTAATAAACAACCGCATCGTGCTGTTTTTAACACGCTTTTGTTAGGTCGACCTATATGTAACTATGTAATGGAATCTAAGGTAACTACATAATTTAACCATCTTCCAAGGATCGTAACGTCATGAAAATTAGCAGCTGTATGTAGTTCTGATGACAATACAATAATATGGTACTGTCGAACTGATCTGATGATGGAGTCGGAAGATTTGAACTGGAACTTCATGATGGAACATCGTATCATAGCTGTGTTTGGACTTGTTAGAAAAGTCTTGGATTGAACTTTGACCACAATTAGGTTTCAAGGTCTGATTATGAAGCCGAAAGATAGGCACTGGCATTCCATGATGGAATATCGTATCATAGCCGTGTGTATGTGAATATCGCATCATAGCCCAAAAGCGTGTTTTTAGTGTTTTTTTTCAATATTAATTTATTATACTAATTCAACTAAAGAACAAAAAATGTATTTCCCAAATTTTTTTATCAAAAGTTGCTGAGTTCGTCATACTGATTCACCCACTACAAGGATGCCACTAATTAAAAACTCAACTGTATATTTAAAGTGTGCGTCTGTATAAAAGTAACAGTATGAAAAGTGTATTTTGTAGTGTTTTTGTAGCTTGCATAGCTAACATAGCATATAAATATTTTTATTTATTTATTTAAAAAAAAACACAACAGTTATTAACTAACACGACATGATAGTTTAAAATTCTAGTATTAGTTTACCTATCTGTGTGATTCTAGGATTTTGCGAATATTTTAAATTGATTTCACGGCATTCTTTAATGTATTATTTGACTGTATTAATGTATTATTATTCTTGACCACTCTGTGAACCGTAATGCCCCTGCCAGCGTCCAGCTATCGTCCTTCCAGGTGGCGGTCCATGAATACTTCTCGGGTGTTTACCCAAAATCTACCCATGTCGACCCGGTTCACAGAGAAAACGCATTTAAGGCAAAGCTCCGTAGGCAAAAGCGGCTACTTCGTCGCCAGTTACGTGAAGCCAAGAAAGCCGGGGATAAAGCCCTCTGCCACAACTTCTCGCGCGCGTACCGCTCTATACTAAAACTCATACAGAGCGTAGCAACGCAAAACGACAAGCGCAAGGCAGCATTTCTCAAATCCAAAGAGGAAGCCCGGTTCGACAAAAACCGTTTTAACTACAGCAAAACGGTTTTGTCTGCCGCCAAGGGAAAAATCCAAATCCCGGAAGAAATGGCCACGGAATATTTTTCGACCACGTATGAGGACCCAATGCGGCTCCATAATTACAGCCCTCCGCCGGGCATTACACCTCCGCCCCTGCCTACGGTAGCTTTTGCTTCTCAACCTCCATCTCTAGATGAAATTCTTAATCAAGTAAAGAGGAAGCCGTCGGGCTCTACTCCGGGTCCCGATGGTATTCCCTATTTAGTATACAAAAAATGCCCCTGCCTTCTGCAATATTTAGGATCCATCTTCCGAAATATATGGAATAGCGGTGTAGTCCCACAGAATTTTGGCCGAGCGACAGTCATCTTAATTCCGAAGGTCCCAGTTTGCACCGGACCAAAGGACGCTCGGCCCATTGCTCTCACAGACACTGTGGCCAAAATCTTTTTTAGCATAGTCCACACGAGGATGAGCGAATTCATGCACCGGAATGAGTACCTTGGAGTATCAGTTCAAAAAGGCTTCATGCGTGGCGTCTCGGGCTGCCTCGAGCACAATTCTCTCCTGGCTGCTGCCATCAAGGATGCGAGACAGCACGAACGCCAAATCAATGTATGCTGGCTCGACCTAGAGAATGCCTTTGGGTCAGTCCGACACAGTCTCCTCCACTTTGCACTCCGCTGGTACAACTTCCCACCAGTCGTGCGTGACATTGTAGCCTCCTACTACAACTGTCTGACTTTCCATGTTAAAACGCAAGAATGGACTACCCGCTCTATACCATATTCAATTGGACTATTTCAGGGCTGTTGCCTCTCCCCGACGATTTTTAATATAGTTTTTAATATACTGCTGGAAAGCCTGACCCAGTTTGACAGGAAGTGGGGCTACCGTTTTAAAACAGACGGCCAATACACCTCGTCGTGCCTCACTTTTGCCGACGACCTAACTTTCATCACCAGAAGCCCCAAGCAGCTTTCCCTGCTATTACAGAAAGTGGAGCTTTTCTGCGACTGGTCAGGCTGTATAAAAGTGAAGCCCTCCAAATGTTTTTGCCTTGGACTCGCCCGCATGGGCACAAAATTTACATCCTATGACCCCAAATTGGTCTATAAGGGCTCTAATATCTCCCTTATAGACCCAAACAATCATTTCAAATTCCTCGGCAGAAAAATCACCCATCAGGGAAAAGACGTCTCGGGCGATCATGTTATAGAGCATTTCAAAAGTTGCCTGGCGAAAATAGATGCCTTGCTAATTTCTGGCCCTCGTAAGGCCTGGATCTATGACAATTATCTAACGTCACATTTGTCATGGCCCTTTCTTATTTACGATTTTACCAAAACCCAACTGTCCCGTCTAGATGCGCTGGTGACAGCTAGTTTAAAATCCTGGCTGTCCTTAGCCAAACCAGCTGACCCCTCGACTCTCTTCAGGTCCAAACAAAATTTTGGGCTAGCGCTTAAACTGCCCTCTCTGCTCTACGCCAACTCCAGAATAACCAAAAATTCGATTCTGTGCAATTCCAAAGATCCGGCAATATCGAAGCACGTAATAAGTGGCCGTAGTGATTCAAATGATCTACAAGCCCGCGTAGACTTCCACAAAAAGTTCCTTACTGGAATCAGCCAGAATGGCACTGGTCTGGGGTATGGCAGTACAACCACGAGCGACGTGGACTTGAAGAAGTCTCTTTTGCGGGGAGATTACGACAGCAAGAGTATGGCTCATGCTATTGGCCTTCAATGCCAGAATGATTGGACAACAATTGGGGACTTTTGCATTCCGCCTCCAATGCACTGGAAGGTAATGCTCTATGACTGGACGCCAGAGATGCTGAAATTTTATTTGAATGCCTTTCAGCATACACTTCCAGACCCCAGTAACCTCGCTCATTGGAGCTTTGCCGAGGATAGGTCTTGTCCCCTCTGTAGCAATACCCCTTGCACAGCTAGACACATTCTAGCTGGCTGCAAGGTGGCCTTAGATCAAGGACGGTACACTTACCGCCATGACAAAGTTCTCGCTGTTATTCGCGAGGTAATTAGTCTCTCAGTGGCTCGTGCCAACAAGGGTTTGACAGTATCCTCCAAACCCCCAATACAGTTTGTGCGGGATGGCTCTAAAGGCAAAAAACATTTAACTACAAAACCTTTCTCAATAATCGAGAAAGCTGCAGATTGGATTATGGAGGTTGATTCGGCCTCTAAGCAGTATAAATTCCCTGAAAGTCTCGGATGCACAGCCCTCCGTCCAGACATAACTCTTTACTCTCTATCTCGGAAGGTGGCTCTTATTGAAGAATTAACTGTTCCATGGGAATCAAATATCCCAAAAGACCACGAGTACAAATTAAATAAATACCATGATCTTGCAAATGCCGTAACCCGGAACGGCTTCACTGTTCACCTTCACGCGGTGGAAGTTGGCGCTCGTGGCCTGCCAGCTAAATCTCTATTTCACCTCTTTAAAGATCTTGGCCTTTCCAGAAAAATAATCAACTCTTTCTTAGAAAAATTATCTAAAACTGCGATTTGCGCATCTCAAATTCTATGGCTTCGAAGGGGGAGTGAATGGGTGGCAAGGTGAACGCTCACATGTGGCAAGACAGCTGTCCTAAACCTACCACAGCCGGTTCGTAAGTCCGGAATCCACTGCTCACCCCCCAGAAGTGTAAAAAATAGTATTATGATGGGCCCGACTCCGGTCGGTGAATTCCATGGCAGCTCCGTTTGTATTTATTATTTATCGTTAGGCAGTATTTAAGTATACGTATCTGAGCCGACCTTAGTGCGGACGTCTCGTGCGATCCAGTTAGGTTAGGTTTATTTAAAATGTATCTGTATCTATGATTTTTGATAAATAAAGAATTTGAATATTAACTGCAGTACATTTTGCATTAGCACTATTAGAGGTTTCATTGTAAACAGTTACATTACATTACATTACATTTTCGTCGTGTCCAATTGACGGCTAAAGACCGCTCTTGGACGTGTTAAAATAATTGGGTTATGTAGTAAGTTTCGTTACTACTCTTTACTGAACATACATAGGTAGTCAAGAATTAACTACTAGATTGTCAAACTATAAATATAAATAATCGAAATAGAAGCCTAATATTTCAAGTAATTAGTAATTCGAAAAGATACGGAGTAAAATAATTTATCGTAATATTCAAATTGTCAGTAAAATGTTAAATAATCAAATTAAATCTACGTTATGCATTTTAAACTAAAAGTACAGATATAAGACCATATAAAATAATCAGATAATAAGGATCTCCTTTTTTAAGTAATTTAAATGGGCACAATATTTGAAAAAATCATGGCCCTCAAATTCGGCCAGATTATAGAAAGGGTGGCCTATCAGCATCTCCTTGATGTTTTTTTTTAATTTTATGTCCTCCAGCTGTTTAAATGTTGTAGGGAGTAGATTATAGAATTTAATGCTAAGGCACAAGTAGCTTTTCTGTACTTTTGCCAGTCGTATTCGGGGTACGCATAAAAGGGAGCTACCGCGGGTATGATATGAGTGAATGTCTGCATTAATTGCAGTTTCTGCGAGGTGCTGTCTAGCATACATTAAACACTGTAGTTAAGGTAGAGAGCATGGCAGCCGAGTATTTCTTTAAATCAACTCTAGGCCCGTATTACGGCAAGCGTACCGAGTAGACAATGGCTTGTGCATATATGTCAAATTATATAATTTATAAAATAAGTATTTAAAAGTAAATGGAAAAGGGTCATCAGATACGGCGATATGCAAAATGCAAAATAATCACAAAATTAATGTTTAGTAATAACAATTTGAATTACTTTTCTTCAAACATAATAATATTCAAAATTAACTTTATAATAACAAACAAGGTGGGTGCAAATTAATGATCAATCTAAAAACTAAATAATTGATATGTCAATGCTTCCTTCGGTCTAAGTCAGTTTGCGAATAACATTCAAAACTATTCGTCATAAAAAACATAATAAAACACAGCACGGCACAGCTAGACATATTCTAGCTGGCTGCAAGGTGGCCTTGGATCAAGGACAGTACACTTACCGCCACGACAAAGTCCTTGCTGTTATTCGCGAGGTACTTAGCCTCTCAGTGGCTCGTGCCAACAAGGGTTTGACAGTATCCTCCAAACCCCCGATACAGTTTGTGCGGGTTGGCTCTAAAGGCAAAAAACATCTCACTGCAAAACCTTTCTCAATAATCGAGAAAGCTTCAGATTGGATTATGGAGGTCGATTTGGTCTCTAAGCAGTATAAATTCCCTGAAAGTCTCGGATGCACAGCCCTGCGTCCAGATATAACTCTTTACTCTCTATCTCGGAAGCAAGTCCTTATCGTAGAATTAACTGTTCCATGGGAATCAAATATCCCAAAAGACCACGAGTACAAATTAAATAAATACCATGACCTCGCAAATGCCGTCACCCGGAACGGCTTCACTGTTCACCTTCACGCGGTGGAAGTAGGCGCCCGTGGCCTGCCAGCTAAATCTTTGTTTCACCTTTTTAAAGATCTTGGTCTCTCCAGGAAAATAATCAACTCCTTTCTAGAAAAATTATCTAAAACCGCGATTTCTGCATCTCAAATTCTATGGCTTCGAAGGGGGAGTGAATGGGTGGTAAGGTGAACGCTAACATGTGGCAAGACAGCTGTCCTAAACCTACCACCGCCGGTCGTTAGTCTGGAATGCACCCTTCACCTCCCAGAAGTGTAATAATTATATATGATGGGCCCGATTTTTGGTCGGTGAATTCCATGGCAGCTCCGTTTGTATTTTATTTTTTAGTATTTTATTTTATAATTGAAGGAATTTTAATAAGACTTGATAAAATAATAACTATGGAGAAATAAAATTCAATGCAAAAGATAAATAATCAATTACATTTCGGGTATTTATAGACATGTCAGCAAAAACATGATGTAAAAAATACCTTGTATCTAAGTTCATCTCAAACTGCGGAGAGGCTTTCAGAGTCTTATTACTGACAATCAGAGGCAATGACATGGGAGTGTACTGGGCCACACTCTTCAGAACTTTCTCGGGAGTCTTCCCAGGACTCATGGTGCACTTCAGCGGGCGACTGAAAACGTCATCGCCCATTTTATTCTGCATCCTTTCAGATTTGACAATCGTCGCTTCGCTGCTTTTGGTGAAGGCGGATGGTTCGCTACGTTTCGTGAAAAACCTCTCCGTTTTAACTGAGTCTATGGTTCGGTCGAATACTCTGTCGTTGCGTCGCAGCGAATCGAGCCAGAATTTCTCGGGGCAGTCGCCCTGCTTGAACGCGGGCACTCGCTCGGTCGATACCCTCTTCACCGGACTCGATATGATCGATTTCTGCTTGACTAGCACTTGCTTCGACTTGGGCATTATTTTCGGTTTCTTGGCATCGTCTGCGGAGCGCCTCATAGGAGATTTCACACTTTCATCCGTGTGGGATGAAGCTAGGCTGCTTTTCGATGCTGTCTCCGAATTATCAAAGATAGTTTCGTATCCTAGATCTTTGGAAGAACGCATGGGCGATTTCGCACTGCCATCGTACAACACCTCGTATCCGAGTTCTTTTGCTTCTGTTAAAGACAGTTTCCTGCTATATTTTACATCGCAAATATCTTTCGCATTGTTCAAGGAAAGTTTTCTAGCCTGAGTGGTCGGCGTGGTAACTTCTATGGCCGGCTTTTCGAGTATCGCTTCCGGTGGAATATCATCGTCAAAATCGATCTTCTCATAGCCGTCCTTGATCTTACTGTTTCTTCGAAGCGCCGGGCTGTAGTTGACCGCTTCGCACGCCGGTCGGTCGGGCGTTTTCGGAAGAGATCGACTCTGAATTTGCTCGACTTTGATCACGCCATTCTCGCTGTATTCGGGGAGCTCCCCGTAAATAACATCGGGAACTATTCTATCGAGTTGCTTCTGGAGATTCTTGTGCTTCTCTTCGTTCCTCGCGACCCGTTCGATTCCCATGAGAACTCTATTGGAGTACACCTGCCGCCTCTCCTCCTCCTGCTTGCTCAGCATGAACTGTTCCAGCGTCACGAAGCCTATGAAATTATCGGGGCGCTTCACCATGTTCTTATTAAAAGCGGCGTTGATGGAAGGCTTAATGACAAAGTCGTTCTTCTCAAAGTCGAGCAAATTGGGATTGGACGCGTGGATGTAATTAATAGGGCTGGGCAGCCGTCTGGTCGGTTGCTCCTTCACTACTTTCATTTTAACATCAACCGCGACTTTATTTGCCGTTTGGTCATTCTTAGCATGGGAGTTTAATGCGGCTGCTTCATCGCTGATAGACTGGGGAGTTTGTCTCCTGTAGCTTCTATACTGCTCTGTAGGAACGGGCACTTCGTTGCCTTTCAGCTTCTTGTAGCTTTTGTTTCTAGAACTCTTCGATGAGAAGAATCTGAAATAGAACAAATCAATATTAGAAAGATTCTTAAAAAAAAGACAACGACTTTCTCCCTAAACTACTGCACGCACACACTCAAAATCGTATAATAAGCAGACAAGTACTACTTATTTGTATAATAAGTATATCATCCCATGGCCTTCCATTGCGCTCTCAGAAAAATCTATTACTGGCTATACCTCAGCATTCATCAACTTTCATGTCTAGGTTTTTCGCAGTGCAGGCGGCCCGACTCTGGAATTCCGTGCCTTTACCGATAAGACAACTTGAAAACCTGAGCGGGTTTAAAAAATCGTTAAAGAGACATTTACTCAACTCATGAATACCCCCCTCCCCTCCCGTCTCCTTTGCTTGTCCCTATATTCCACTCCTCCCTTCAATATCGAGTTGGCATACGTCACTAATCACTGTTTTATATTTTATACTATTATGACTATTATGTAAGTGTATTCATTTATTACTTGTAAATCAATTTGCCCACATAAAGCTTTCGTCACAATAACCCTTGCGGTATGGTATGGTCGTAAGATATTGCCACGTGGCAATAGGCCCACCACATTGTACTCTTATGTGTGTGCAATAAAGCTTTTCAAACAAACAAACAAGCAGTGCTAGTGATCACTGTGACAAGCTATCACTAGTGTACAGGTTATTCTGGACATACTTCCTCCAAATTACTGTTTCTAGTATACATTGTATAAGCTGTAAGTGCAAATAGTGATTGACTAAAACCAGCATTTAAATAACATGCTGATTTGTAACTAATTTGCAAATTCATTAGACATTATGACAGGCATTCTCTCCATTTTATTTAGAATTTTAATTTAGAAGATCAGCTATAATAATATAAGTCAAATGCATCGTTCGGTTTGGAACGTATATATATATATCCTTCTAGCCGTGTTCGGCCATAGCGACTGCATTGTAGATTCTAGTGACTTCTTTAGTCTTCTCAGAGTCCACTGTTCGGAAGCAGTCAAGTGCGCAGGCTATATTATAGTGCACAGGTGGGCGCGCGACCACGGGTGCACTCTCTCTTCCTCCCTCTTCTGAACCCGATGGAACGGAGACCGTTACGACCAGAGAAAAGTTTGGATGCAGATACAATAAAATAAATTAATTAATCGCCAACGCAGAAATGGCTGTCATTGTTAAATTGCAGAGCTATTTTTTTGGATTTAGTTCGTTTTTCCACACTGTCATTTATGAAATTGGTAGTTATGGCTTGTGGCGATGTTTAAGGTTTTTCTGGAGCGATTGTAGAGATGTCCGGTGACTATAGTTGTTATAGTAGGCGGTGATGTAGAAGATGCATTATTGGATTTATCCTGGTTTTCTGATGATCTCGTGTTGTTGCTCATGGGGCTGTGTTGAATACAGCATACAGTCTCTTGTTCCGACATTATACAAAATTGTGATAGTTTCCCTTTTTAAATCCCCGTCAGTTTTTGGACAATTTTCCGGCGGTAGACATACTCCTAAAAAGCCATTTATTTCACATGACTCTTCACGGCAGTGTATATGCCAGGTCCCTTGGTACTTCCGCAAGGGCTCTTTCCAATACTGGTAACGACGATTATGTTAAAGAGGCATTGGTTGTCAGCTATCGTCACTTGCAGAGGTCCACCACTATCGCCTCCACAAGAGTCTCGTCCTCCTTCTAAGCTTCTAGCGCACAATTGATCGTCCGTTATACCTTGTGGTAACCTCTTTCTGAGAGTCTTTGCATATAGTCTTCGACAGGACGGCTGGTCAATCAAATCCACCACCACCTTCAGTAAGTCGTCAGATGTATCTTCAGAAAAGTCGAGCTGCCCCCAGCCAGTAACGACAGCTCGCTTGTTTTCGATGGTCGACTTTGTCCATATTTAAAGTGAACAGATGGTCGAATATTTAAAGTGAGCAGCTCAGACCGATAAGATCCTTCGGGACGCGTGCCGTGTTAACCGCGAGTAAATCCAGACTGTAGAATTGCACTATATTCTTATAAATTTATTATTTAATTATTATTTAGAGGTGAGAAAATTTTAAAATATGTTGACACTTAGAATTTAAATTTCGAAAATAAATATACGGAACGTATAAAAATACAACAAAACAATCCATGGTAAACTCGACCAGTCTAGGTGGGACTCGACTAAATTAACATCCGTCTAATAAAGTTAAACAAGTAAATATATTAAAAACGATATAAAACAGAACTGCCATTACAGAAAATGAACTATTGTATTAATAATTATTTTTATTTTTATTAGTTATGAAATATTTATGGTTTATGTATTTATCCACATAGATACATATATATTTCCAGAATGTACTCAATCAGACCTTTTATTTATGTAAATTTATTGACATTTGGACATTTAGATAACTACTTACTTGATATTTGCACAGTTAATGTACCATATGGCACTCGGTATGACATAACGATTCTAACAATACTACACTTTTAAATCGGTTCAAGCGTTTAGGTTATAGTGGAATAAAGAAACGGAAAACATACACAGATGAACCCTGAACACATTACACTCCTTTTTTGTTGGGCAGTCGTGTAAAAATAAAATTACCTTAGATATTTCCTATCCAAGCTAGTGGAGGAACGATTGACGTTGTCTTGCGTATCAGTCTTGTTGATTTTATCAGTCAACTTTTTGAGTGAGCCAAATTTGGAGGATTTGTCTTTGGCCAGATCAGCCTTGCCGTTTGGCTTCTTGTGGGGGGATTCATCGTCCGAGTAATCCGTCTCCGAGAAGTGCTTCGACTCATCTGTCTTCTTATCCTTTTTGCTGGCTCTTTCCCACGAGTCGTTGTTGAGGAGTGTCGCGTGCGAAATGTGCTCCATCCACATGCTCGTCGACTGCAGGTCGGTCCCCGCAAAATAGAAAAACGTTCCCGTGTGATACACCTTGAATGCAAACTGCTTGGATTTTACTTCGGGCGCGGGGGCGACGGTGAATCCGCTCAAAAATATCAGACAGTCTGCTTTACTCGCCTGTAATAAAAGAAAAGAGATTTAAAGACTTCTATACGGACACTGGCAGAACAGAGCGCAAGACGAGAGCCTGGGCGAAGGACGGGTGGAGAACGGCAAGAAACAGGCAGGCAAAGACAACATTTTATTTATTTTTGAACACTTATGTATCCTGTGATTATTAGTTAGTTATTATTAGTTTCAACTTATTTGTAATGGTAATGGAATTATAAAAGTTGTTTTAACTTGCTGAATATACGTACATACAAAACTTAAGAGCTTGCTGCCTTGGAACAAGTCCTCAATCCTAAGTTGGGTGGCAGTAGTACACATATGCTAGTGTTAATATCGACTGCATATATTTTTTTAATGGTAATAAATGTAATAAATATAAATTGATATGAATATTCGTAAGATATTTACATATGCTTTTTTATTTACTTATGATTATTATTTATTACATATTATTATGATGATTTACATTTAATTTACATACGTTTTGTAAATGTGTTAATTAAATAATTAATTAATTAAATAAATAAATAAATAAAGAAAGCCATTGCCAGACGACTCAATCTCCCACTGATGAGGTATTACTTTGGCTTTCTAGGACAAATTCGCAATATATTGCGATTGCGGGCTTAACAGACAACTACCCTTTCTGGGTACTGATACCCATCCCTTAGGATGAGGCAACTGGTCGGATTAAGGAATGAAAAATTAGACAGCTGAGAACGTGACCAGTTCATGGCCAGCATTATTCGCAAGATCAGAGATGATCACGGGAAACTACTCGTCGGATATGGCTAAAATATGCGAGACTCGACTTTTGTGGATCCTAAAAATAGCATCTGTATGCAAGAAATTATAAGGTGTCACATACGAAGGCCCCACATAAAGAGCGAAGTTTGGGTGTCACACCACAATGATAACAAACCCCAAACTCAATCATCATCATCAGGGCTTTGATAGAATGTTATAGTACCACGACCCATATATCTACAGTAAGGTCATAACGAAGTGCGAGGAATACAAAAACTGCCCATACCTTGCTTTAGTGGCTGTTAAAATGGGCAGTTGTGAATATGGTTATGCACTGCTCGAATTAGTACCTCTAATACGAGGCATCAGGCAATGAGATACACCCCCAAGCTATCTACAAATGCCTAGATATGTATATCATATTCTTCTTTTTCTGGCGCCGTGTCCGCTATAGAGCGTTGACTATTACAACTTTATTGGCTGTTGCTCAAAACGAGGATATGGTAAATAGATTCCTGAAACCATTCCCGTGGATTACAGAGTCAAGATATTCTTCTTTATCTCGGACCTCTTCTTCTTGAATTATTAGTTGCAAAATCTTGTATCTTTCGGTGTGCTGCATGATAGCATGACATGAGCAAAGTATTCAAGTTTGCAGATTATTGTCCTCGATATTTTTATGTTGTTGTTGAAGTATTCAAGTTGGCAGATTATTTTCCTCGATATTTCTATGTTGTTGTTGAAACGATTTAAAACAACTTCATTCCTGACTCTGATAACCCTGCTTAAACAGGTGAGTTTTTAGTTACCGGCATCCTTGAAGGGGGTGAATCAGTACGAGCAGGTAAGCAAACTTTTGATTTAAAAAAATGGGAAAAACGAAAAACTTTTTTTTAATGTTTTCTCACAATATTATATCAAAAGTTGCTTTTTTGCTCGTGTTCACCCCTTTAAAGGGATAACTAAAAACTTAACCTGTATGTAGTATCAATAGACCCACATTTGAAACGATTCAAGCTTTTTTAACAGCGTGTCTGTAAGTGTCCAGTTTTCCATTATAATAATAATACAAATGGAGCTGCCATGAAAATCACGGAGCGGAGTCGGGCCCGTCATATTATTATTATTACACTTCTGAGGGAAGAACGGTGGACCCCATACTAACAACCGGCTGTGGTAGATTTAGGACAGTTGCCTTGCCACATGCAAGCGTACAACTTAGCAACGAGTGAATGGATATTCACTCCCTTTCGAAGCCAAGTTTTTTTTTTAAATGCGAAATTCGAAAATTGCAGTTTTAGATTTTTTCTCTAGATAAGAGTAGATATTTTCCCAGAGGTACCAAAAAATGTTTTAATATATGATTGGCAGAGGTCGTTGCGATTAGAAATAATTTTCCGGCCAAGGAATTAGGATCACTGAAAGATTCGGAAGAGCCCTTATAGACCAATGTAGGTTCATATGACATAAATCTTGTGTCTATGCGGGCAAGGCCAAGGCAAAAACATCACCTATGAAGTAGAAAAGGACATCTCTCTGGCTTTTTTGGATATCAAGGAGATGAGGAAAAGTGACAATACTTTTGGACATACACGGAAGTCCTCTTCAGAAGCCCATACATGGACAGGTATTTGCAAACATTATTTGTGAAACAAGCACGCGATCTATGTGATGTTGAGCATTTTTGACAAGAGATGGAACATCACGAGGATGTCTATAGGAAAAATGGTTATGGAAAATAACACGAGACAGAGACGAGACACGCACTCGATGAATAGTTTTAGTGTGCGTCTCTAGTGGACTACAGACGAAACTTAGAAACCGAGCAGATCTCATGATCATGTAAGAATGCTCATGCATCATGTGACAGATGGAATAAGTAAGATTCTAAACAAAAACGAACTTCAAACTGTCCTAAAATATAGCTCGATCTCTGAGACCTGTAAAGGCTGTAAAACCACTGCAAACCCCGGGTGTGTATAAAATCAAATGCAGCTGTGGGTTAGCCTACGTTATACAAATTAAATAGCCAATAGCCACTCGACTGATGAAATACATCAAGGCTGTTAAACACATTCAAGTGAAATGTTCAAAAATCAGAAAAATCGGCGATCTGTGAACACATATCGGATTGCAGAAATAACTACTGCATGCAGTTTTAGAATACCATTGTGCTACCCAAAGAAAAATTTTAACTTTCTCCGCATGATCCAGGAATCCATTGAAATAAGGATGACCCCAAACTTTTTCTTATTTTTTTTTATCCACAAGGCTGATGTCTTTTCGTGGAACCCGCCTTGTTGCCTAACGGCAACATCTTCTAAGTGGGCATTCATAGCATCACGCAGTCAAATACTCAGGTGGTCACCTATCACAGTTTTGACCGCGCCCAACGCTGGTTAACTTCGGTAACAACGAGGAAAACCGGTGTCAACGCGGCAACGGATGCTTTCACTTTACTTCAATAGATATGACGGTTTCAAACACTCTACTATGTGGAACCCTCTTCTTAAAATGATTTTAATTCCTATCGCCAAAAGCAAGACGAGAAACAAAATACAATGAGTGTTGTAGGTGGATTTTAAAAATTTGCACGCGCATACAAACTAAACAAAGTACAATATTTCTATGGCGACAGAACAACAAATGGCAGAAATGCAATAACAGTGAACAGCAGAAGAAAATACAATATGGTTGGTCAATACCTAGAAGTAGAGTGTAACAGGAAGAAGAATAAAAATAAATTATAACAAAGTACAAAACTCACCTCTTTATTTTTGTATCCATAAAATGTGTTACCGGTCAGGACGTACCATTTTTGGTACCATGTAACAGTGGAATCGGTTTTAGTACGACAGCGTTGGTATAAAACTCCCTGTATTTCCCCGGGGCCCACGTCTTTTACGGTCACCTTTCTGCGTTCTGAAAATAAGAACTTTATTATTTTTATTTATTATTAGAATAAAAAATACGTCGTTGGTATTTAAATAAAACACAGTTTGTGTAGCTCCTATCTAGGCAGAGCCTGTTCTAAAGAGAACACAAATAAAAATATTATTAAAATAAATATCTTCTAAATCAAAATTTCCTAATTAATCTGGATTACAAATTAAACTTTCAGTAGACAATAATTCCACAACTACATATAAGTAATAATAAATAACAACAATTAATAGGTAATAATAAATAGTAATTAGCAATAGTTATTATATAATAAATACTTAAATAAAATAAATAAAAATATGTGTATGAAAAAGATATTATAGAATGCTTGTCGACCATCAAACCATTGAGATTTACAGTCGACAACGTTTTACTCACTGGCTAAAATAGAATTCTTTTTTTTCAGACTTCTGGATTTTCCGGCAGGGAAGATAGTACGCACAACGCCCACTCCAGAAGAAGATCCTCCTTTAGGACTCGAACTGGAATTCAAACTAGTCGAGGTGTCTGTTGCTAGTCTCTGTAGGCTGATAGATGGTGATAGGGTTGACTTAACTGTAATAATAAACAAGTAGTAAGGCTAAGTACTTTCAGAACGTTCGCGGCAGAAGTGTATGTGGAGATGGGCATGAGACGGATTGACAGAATTTTATTTGAATTTTTTGGGAAACCGGTAGTGCAAAAAAACATATAACAAATCAAAATAAAACAAACATAAACTACTTATATGGTTCAACCAATTTAAAAGTTATATAATTCGCTATGCAATTTTTTTTTAAAAGATATATAAAAACCAAAATATTTAAAAATAAAAGCACTTCTTTTGTTTAATTTCTTTTTTAATTCAAATCTAAAAAAAGTAAATAATTATCAACAAAAAAAATAATAATAAGGTAATAACTTAACCCGCTCGCTACGTAACATCCCCTACGGGACATAAATGTCGGCCGCCTAAACTCCGTAACGTCCGCTACCAGACCAAGCGCTCGCCGCTGCGAAAAATGCAATTTATGATTCGAAACGTCGTACTATATGCTTTCTGAGGGCGCAACGATATGGCCAAAATATCTTTAATTCAAGATTTCCGTGTGGCAATATCGAACAACGATTTAAAAAGTGAGCATAGACGTCAAACGCCCAGTCTCCGTCGGCAAATCGCACGGCCGCGTACGGCTATGCGAAATTGGTGATAAAAAGTGTGTGTGTGTGCAGTGTTTGAGTGTTTGTTACTGGAGAACAGTGAGTAATTTGCATTTTAAGTAGTTTCTGAATGAGTATTAGTCATTTGAGATAGCCCATTTGCTGTTTTTCACGAATTTTTAAAGAAAACACTTCGGCGACAACAAACGGCTCGCGAAAAAATGGTTGTTATTATTTTGTAATGTTTATGAAATATCCCGATATATTGCGAAATATGACGTAATTATAAATAGGATAGAAAACGAAATTTACCGCGTGAAATTTGTAGGACCCGACGTTTCGGTGACGTTGCAGCCGCCGTTGTCTAGGGTAGACCTAGACAACGGCGGCTGCAACGTCACCGAAACGTCGGGTCCTACAAATTTCACGCGGTAAATTTCGTTTTCTATCCTATTTATAATGTCAAACAACCGCGATAGTCTTCGATTTTATATATGACGTAATGTCGCTTTAATTTACTAACAAAATAAGTATTGCTTCATTTACATCCTAAGTTATCACATAATTAGGCGTATTTTGAACATTATATCTTGTTTTGTAATATGAATCGCGCAAAGAAACTTGTTTTGATAATTACTATGAGAGAATAAAGTGCGATTTTCCATAGTTTTTCGATGAAATGTGACTCTTTGGAGTATAGTAATTAGTTATTAGACATATAATAAGTCTATGATAAGACAATATAATTGAAAAAATCTAACGAATTTTATATTATGAGCAATCAAAGTTTATTATTAAGTTCGGACACAAACTCTCAAAACTTTAGATTTTTCTATAATATCAGACAAAGCTCGAAGTTCTGGTGTGATTTCTAAGAAGTGTGATGTTAATAAAGTTATTTTGAAAGAATTTCATATTAAAAAATACCATAAGTAGTCACAAATTAAAAATTTTTTTTTTTTTTTACGAGAATACATAAAATTTTTCTTGGCTGAATAAATAAATATTTTTGTATGCAAATAAGAAAAAAAAATATCGTTTTGGTAAAGCATTTAATAAAGAACATAACTGTATTTACAATTTTTGCATATTTTACGTATTTTGTGACAAAAAAATCGAAATGATTTTATAGGCGAGTTTTTTCAGTTTGCCAATTTTGTAATATTTATTCATTATTATCTTAATTGTTTTACGAGATAAGGTTATAATGTTTTATATGTCAAATTTCAATGCGATCATTTTTCTCTTTATCTTTTTTTAATCCGTTTAGTGGTTTATAAGTTATGATCGAGGATCCGATATGTAATAGTTTTTCATACTATTTTTTAATTGGTGTTTAGTCTAATTTTTAATTAATGTTTCAAACTAATCTCTTTTAGTTGCCCTCCCTAATATTATGAATTGTGTGAAATTAATTATATACTGAAATTAAGAATATTTGTAATATTTATTCATTATTATCTAATTGTTTTACGAGATAAGGTTATAATGTTTTATATGTCAAATTTCAATGCGATCATTTTTCTCTTTATCTTTTTTTAATCCGTTTAGTGGTTTATAAGTTATGATCGAGGATCCGATATGTAATAGTTTTTCATACTATTTTTTAATTGGTGTTTAGTCTAATTTTTAATTAATGTTTCAAACTAATCTCTTTTAGTTGCCCTCCCTAATATTATGAATTGTGTGAAATTAATTATATACTGAAATTAAGAATATACTCCTACGGTAACAAAAACCGCCTTTTTTTGCGCGATCGGTGCATTTATTTCATTGAGCCGTAATTTCGGGGTTTTTTCATTGTATTTTTCCATTCCTGGCTTTGTTTTGGCGTTATACAAACATTTCTCCAATATTTAACATAAATTAAAATAGATTGTGAAATGTCATATATTGACGGATAGAGATGTGCGAATCGTTTCACACTGTTGTGAGTCGGTTATTTTTTTGAGAGAAAAACGAGTTTGGGCCTAACCCTACACTCTATGGCAGTGGTTCTCAAAGTGGGTGATAACGCCCCCTTGGTGTTGAAGTGGGGTAGGGGGCTATGGCTGATTTGTAATTTCATCTACTTAATATTTTAACATTCACCGAAACTAAAACCTAGATGCCTACTACACAACATTGATTATTTAGTTCATATTTCTGCCCTGTTCAAATTTCAACACAGCAATATCATTCCATCTGGAAGAAGAACTTATATAACTGACAACGAACGAGGAAATAAAAATCAAATTCAAAAATGACTACTAAGAATTTTGGCTACAAAAGCAAATCCCACAATTATACCTGGATTGTGGTCGATCGTTCAACGATTTTTGATAGCATTCCCATCGTCGTAATATGACGATGGGATATTAACAAATATTATTTGTGTGAATGTGGATTTAGTGCTGTGGCAACGCTGCTTACTAAAAAGAGAAATCGTTTGCATGTTACCGAAAGCGGCGACTTGCGGCTGTTTTTGAGTAAATTCAAACCTGATATCAACAAACTTGTTAAAAATCATCAGATTCATCCTTTAGGTTAGTTTTAAAATTAAAATTTATTATGTTAGTTGAGTTTTAAAATTAGTTTTAGCATTCATTAGGTTAGTTTTAAAATTAAAATTGATTATGTTTGTTTTAAATTGATTAAAAGATACTCCTAATATCATAAAGTTGCATTTTAATTGCTTCCACTGGTAAAAAAGTCTTGTTTTGAATTAAAGTAATGAATGTCATTGTGGTTTTAAGGATGTTGTAAAGTAAAAAAAAAATGGGGGCGGTGAAAAATAATTGATTTTCAAAGTGGGCGGTAGACGAAATAAGTTTGAGAACCTCTGCTCTATGAGGACAGAGTAGCTGTCAAAATTGTACCCGGGGTCAGTGCGTGAGTTTCGGCGATTCGTCGGTGTTTTTTAATTTAAATGCCTGATTGAAGAAGTTTAATTTTAATGTAGGCTGTTTCTTTGAATTCTGGTAAGCAATATTCTTTTATTTCGAAATATTTTCAGAGGAGGATTGGTGAGATTTTAACGGATATTTTTTCTTGGCCTGAGCCTGTGGCATCTCTGTTTCGATGATTTAGTTGCTGCTAAGGTGAGGTTTATCGTCTCGTAATGTGAGGGTTTATCTCCCGAGACGATATCCTGTGGATTTTTGCCTCCATGTGAAGGAAATAACCCTGAATTGTTGGGCGGTTGCACGTTTGCGGTCGGTGCACACGTGGACACGATGGGATATTTGCCGTGTGCCTTCTCAGTGAAAAAAATGCAAACGTTTTTACATGCGAGTCTTCTTTTGTGTGTTCTGAGGTAAAAGGATTTTCCATGGACCAAATCCAATGACATCAAACAGTTAGCTCACCCTCTGAGATTGGTATTGTTAGCTTGACTGACATTATAAATTTTGTTTTTTTTTATGGTTTTTTTGTTTAAAATTAGTTTTTGTATTTGCTATAAAAGAGACTGTGGCGTCCATCACACATTTATTTTTTTGGTTTTGGTGATTCTTGTCGTGTTTTTTTTACAACACGGTCGGTTATAACTTCACAGTTATACTACAAAGGAAATGTTATACGGCGTTATCGCCATATAAATTTATTCGTCGACCGTCGTACGCACGACTGGGATAAAATAAAGATTTATTTATTTTCAATTAATTGTTTTATTTCAATTTCCAATGCCAAACACACCTCGCCATCTTACTCAATCACCCCCGCCCACCCCCCCCGCCCTATCTCCCAACATATTACAACACACAAAGTTATATTTTTATCGGAAAGTATTTCTAATAAACCTCCTAATTAGACCTCTTTTCGCAACCTTGCTCTCTTACGCAACTCGGAGGCCTTTTTTCAACTATCCCCAAAAAATATCCTAAAACTTAAATTTATTCTATATTTCTTATCGCCCCCTATTCCCGGTACTCGCTCTCTTTTACCCCAAACCCTTCCCACTCGTCGGATAGGTTAAACGTTACCGTCAAGTGTCATCGCTTACCCGATAGAAGATCGTCGGAGCGTTGAAGTTCCGCGGGGCCCGAATGGAAGGAGACGGAGGCGGGCATGCGGGCGGGCGCCAGTCGGGCGCCGCGACTCGGCGGCGACGACGGGGCGGGGGGCGGTGCGGCGGGGGGCGGCGCGGCGGCGGCGGCGGCGCGGGCAGCGGCGGCGGCGCGCGGCGACAGCGTGTTGAGCGGCCGCGGCGGCGGCTCGGGCGGCCGCGAGGCGGGCGACGCGGGCGGCGACGGTGCGGTGGCGCGCGGCGGCGGCGGCGGCGCCGCGGCCGACTCGGCCGCCTCGTCGCGCTCGTCGCCGCTCGGGTCGAAGCGGCCGGCGGGCGTGGAGCGGCTCTTGTCGGCGCGCCAGCCGCGCTTGGCCGGCCGCCGCTCCTCGGCGCTCGCGCTCGCCTCCTCCGCCTCGCCGCCGAACGCCGTCCGCGCCTCCCTCGCCGGAGAGGAGAGGTCCGACCTCGCCGACGAGCCGACGTCGCCGCCGCCTATCGTGTTCCTCCTCCGCACGGGGAGGCGCGACTTCGGGAAGTACACCCTTCGAAACGACAAACGCGTTTAACCTTCCGGCCGACGACGCGACCGAGGTTCGATTCGGACGAGAGCTCACCTGAGACACTCTGCGGAGAGATTGTTCGCGCCGAGGCCGTTCGCGGAGAGGTCGAACGGCGGAAGCGTCGGAGTGGTGGGAGTCGTCGGCGCGGCGGGAGATCCTTCTTCCTCCGCGCGGCTCTCCGTCGGCGGACCGTTCGTTTCGCTCGGTTCCTCTCTCGCCTTCGGAGTTCTCCTGCCGACGAAAACGAATCGTCAAAGCGCGAAGGTCCCGAGCGACGGCGACGCGCTTCGGAAGATACTCACGAATGGGCGACGGGCGGCGGCGGGCAGGGCGTCTTGCGGAGGGTGAGGGCGGCGTCCGAGCCGACCCGGCCGCGGGCGAGCTGCGCCCTCGCCGCGTCGGCCGTCCAGCCGACGACGACCGACTGCCGGATCTGCGAGCGAAGAGCGGGCGTCAGCGCGGGGAACGGGGGCCGGGAAGGGGGAGGGCTCACCTGCAGCAGATGGTCGCCGGGGCGCACATTGGCGCGGTAGGCGGGCGAGCCGAAGCGCACGGCGGCGGCCTGCAGCGTGGAGCCGGGCGCGGGCCGGGAGGCGGCCAGCGCGAGGCCGGCGCCGGGCGCGCCGCGGCCGCCGCGCAGCAGCGCCTCCTCCACGCGCGTGGGCGAGATCACCACCCAGTCGGCCACGTCCTGCACGATGTAGTCGGCGTGCGCCGCCAGGCTCTGCGCCACGTCCAGCACCGTGTCCTTGGGCCGCAGCGCGAAGCGGTCCAGGTGCGCGTTGCGGCCCATCTTCGCCGACAGCTCCAGCAGCACGGCGCGCCGCGCGGCCACGCCCACCGCTCGCGCTCCGCACCTGTCGCGGGCCAAAGCGCGTCAGCGACTGCACCGAAAAGGCGCGCGCCCGAGACGCGATACCTCCTCGAGGATCGCGCGTGCGGATTTCCGCGCCGATCGGAGAGTCGTACCGTTTCGCGTCAATGCGATCGCGAACGTTTCGAGGGACGTTATTAGAAACGCGAGAAAGTTGTTTATCGGGAACGCAGTTAGGAATTCGCAGATTGCCGCCGGGCGCGGACCGTCGAATCGGAAAGAACGGTCTCGTCGGCGACGACTTCCCCCGGAACCGCGGCGGAACGGCGAAGGCGCCGAAGCCGTCCGGTCGTCGGCCTCCCGCATATCGAGAGATGTAATTCCCTCGGAAGCCACGCAACCTTTTTAACGCGATATGCGGCCGTCGGCGAGTGACCGGTGCACGGGAAGGCGTCGCGAACCAAACCCGACTACTATTATAGCACACAGCCGAGTAGGTAACGCTCGTCGCGGCGTTTTGATTTTAAATTTTGATTAATATTAAACGCCGCGTTTGGCAACATACTGCAAATAATTCAGTCAACTTTTGACAGCTCAGTTTTTTGCGCTCCAGGAATAAACCCGATACGGCTAGTACCAAAGAGGAAATTTATTTGAAATATTATTTTAGATCAATCGCAAAATTTATCATATACCATAAACATACTTTGAAGTTCCTTACTGATATTAGATAAATCATTAATAATTCCCCAACTGGCATAGGGTCTATTCTACTTCTCGCTCTCCTGAAAAGTATTTTTTTGTGAAAATGCCCTTGTAGCAACACTACGAGTGCATAAGCGTTCAATATACCCCAAGACAACATAATAAACGAGACAAGAAACAGGACAGCATTGTGTTTTCGATGGAGACAGGCGGACGACTGGGCAAGGACAAAATCACGCTACATTAATTGTACAAATACACGTATTTGTACAAAAAAAAATATAACTTAAGAAAGCAGCAACGTTTAATTAATTGCGGAATTTCATTTCGATGGACGAAGCCGGTTAATATCGGACACCACTAAGGAAAGAGCCGCAAAACTGGTGACCCCTAAACAGAACACGAAGAACCAGAAGAAATGGAAGAATCATCGAACAGCACATTGCTACCCCAAGATGCCGGCGACAGAGACTGGATAAGGCGGGTCCTACCAACCGCCTACAAAAATAATATTCCATGGCATAGCGCCCAGTCAGCATCGTAGCCCGGATTTCGGCGTTTTGGCACCACCGAACACGACTTTGGCTCGCCCGATTCGAGTCAGCGATCGGGGCACAGAAGCAACCTCGAAAACCAACCTGGTGATAGCCCAGCTCGGCCAAGCCGCAATGCAGAAAGTCAGCGATATAGTGCTGGAGTCACCAACCACACGGCTCTCTTAAGCACTCAAGGAACGCCAGATAACCACCTACGAGGACTCCAACTATCGAGACAGCAACGATAGAAACTGTTTTACTAGACGGAGTTAGGAGACAACAAACTATCCCAACTTCTACGGCAAATGAACGAGTTCAACTGTGGAAAATTACCTCCGATCACTTAAGCACTCAAGGAACGCCAGATAACCACCTATGAGGACTCCAACTATCGAGACAGCAACGATAGAAACTGTTTTACTAGACGGAGTTAGGAGACAACAAACTATCCCAACTTCTACGGCAAATGAACGAGTTCAACTGTGGAAAATTACCTCCGATCACTCTGAAGACGATGTGGCTGGGTCATCTACAGACTTCCACTCATATTTTTATATATATATATATATATATATATATATATATATATATATATATATATATATATATATATATATATATATATATATATATATATATATATATTGTGACACGATTGCTGTTTTCCCCGATAAATTCGCATTGCACTTTAAGTAAACAACAATACACACACGCATGAGATGCATGCAGCGCCATCTTGATGCAATTCACAAGCCTTGCAAGCTAGGACTGTCAGATACGACATACGACTATCGTAGTATCTACAAGCGTACAATTGACAACGAATCTATTGTCGGCTAGTCGATTGCCACATTTAAATCTTGTATTCAGTTATGAAAATGGATTTTAGGAAAAAGAATAATTTTAATTAAGTCGGTAAAAATAAAGAAAGATCAAATTATAAACCAGGATGCTAGGAAAATTAATACAATAATTTATTTGGGTATTATACAATTTTTAATACACAAAATCATGATTAACATTGGTAATTAAATTCCGTACGTAAAAACGCGGACACTTAGCCACATTAAATCAGATCCGCTCAACTAGAAATTAAATCTAGTATTTTATAAAAATACTGTAACAATTATTCAAATTAATAAAATAAATGTAAATTAAGCACCGGAAGCCTAAACGAGTCGAGTAAGAAGCCATCATTAGACGGCCATGTTTCCGCCCTTTCTTTTTCGAATTCGCAATTCAGCTGGTGCGGTCGATATTAATTGAGAATCCCGTGGTGCACGTAATCAGATAAATTAACCCGGTGAGTTTTGAAGCGGTTGTTCAATATTTAGATACAAGATGAATCCTTATCCGTTCGGTTGGGAAGGGATGGATTGAAGAGTGAGCCGACTCCCTAGGATTGGGCAAACTGACTCCTCATTTTCCTTCTCTCCCACTTATTGCTCCTGTATAATTACAGGGATTCTCCTATCGGATTAATCTTCTCCGTTGGACCATTCCTGCCGATCTACCTACCGAATCGCAAGACGGTCGACCGCGACCAACGTAAACATCATCGCACGTACGAGAGTGCCGCCCGTCGCATGTACATCAGCCGCCGTCTCCCGTGGGAAAGCACGGCGTAGAGCGGGAAGAGGAAGAACGGGGATCGGCCAGCCGAAAAGAAACGCGACTCCGTCGAAGATCGTCACATCCTACATTCCCGTGTCCCCACGTGCTACAATCCAATAAGTGTTCTAAAATCCAATACTTTGCAAGCCGACCCTGGATAAGGATCGCACGTCTTTTGCTCTTCTTTCGATGATTCTAGTTTCTACTTTCTTTATATTCTCCTAATGGGGACTAAGATCCCAATAAATCGAATTCTAATAAAAACAAGTGACTTTTACTAAGGGGATTCTAGTTTCTACAGGTTACTATAGATTCTATAGGTCACCAAAGGTATCCCCCAACTATCTATGTCACAATATATATATATATATATATATATATATATATATATATATATATATATATATATATATATATATATATATATATATATATATATATATATATATATATATATATATATATATATATATATATATATATATATATATATATATATATATATATATATATATATATATATATATATATATATATATATATGTATATATTTTTATATATTTTTTTTTTGTAATTTTTCAAATGTGGAATTAGTCTATACAATTAACCTCGATTATCCATCAGGGGTTGGGACCGGAGGGGTGATAGATATGGGAAAGAGACAATAATAGAAAGCAGGAGATTACATAGTACCATAAAAAAAATACATAATTTTATAATGGTAATGGCAGTTTTCAGAAAAGCGCATTACACATACCTATATATGGGTTCTTTCAGGGGCTTATCTATTAATAGAACTATAATTAATTAAAAAAAATATTGACACAAAAATGTATGTAGGTGATTTGTGCACCTCACCATCCGCGCCGAGCACAATACGTCGAAGCCATCATGAAGACTTACGGTTAACAGAAGGTGATATATAAAAGACTGCCCGGAAATACACGTCCTACTGTAATTGGTTTTCACTTCACTGTCTGCTTATCGCAATACCACCAAGGTTTCAGTGCTGAAGTGTTATATTTTGATAAGAAATGTTGCCTTGCTTGTGAATTTTTTTTTTCTGACTACTAACAGGACAAAATTTGACTACCGTCTCTTGATGCGTATTTGAAATTGATATTGGATAATCGAATGGCATTTGTTTTAAAATGTTTTGTTGAGCGGTTCTCGAACTATCAGTTTGAAAAACTGTTGAATCGATTTGAATCATTTATAGCATACAACCCGGCCTAAAAATTCAGTTACCAATATAAAAAAACCTTCAAAATTCGCTTAGGAGATCTTAACTGATAGATAAACATCGTACTAACAGACAGAATCCCTCTTATACTATATTATATAGAGATATGGAGCGGTCTCGATGATATCAACTATGGGGTGCCCTCAGAGTTCAGTCCTGAGACCTTCTATACGAACGTCCTATCGTGTATATGGAAAGACTTTCTGGTTCTTCCCTTCTTGCAGGACTACACCTGCAAGGCATACCTGGACGATAAACTCCATCTGGTGAGCGGAAATACGAGAGCGGAGAATTTTTTCGTATTTACCCAGCCATATTCGGTCCGGAGGGGTAACGGTGGACTCCAGGTTAACGACCGACTGTGGTAAGTTTAAAACGGCCGTCTCGTCGCATGCGACCATAACCTTACCGTTCATTTCCCCCTCTCGTCCCCCCTTTCAAAGCTGCGATGCGGATATTGCATTTTAGATTTTTTCTAGGAAGAAGATTATTTTCCTGAAGGGACTAAGATCTCAAGAGACGAAACGAAGAATGCATAAATTGAAAGCGCACCCGTTCCGTTCGACGGCCTTTGCAAGATTGCGGTATTCATTTAGCTCGCACCCATGTCATTTGGGGATATTTGATTATCGTCGAACTGTTAATTCTATAAGGATGTAAACCGAACGACTCTGAATCATTATCATTGCAGACATATTCAATGAGGTAATTACGTATGATCAGAAAAGGAATAGGTAGGTATGTTAAAGTAAATAGAAAAGGAGGGCATACATGTCCAGCCAGTAGATGAGAGGTTTGACGGCGGCGAGCACGAAGGCGACTTCGGCCAGCGTGTGCGTGTCCACGCCGCAGTCGCTCTGCGAGGCGCCGCGCGACTCGGCCGCCCGCAGGCGCCGGTGCAGACAGGTGGCCGCGCAAGACACCCGCATCGCAAGCTGCTGCAAGTTCTCTCTTTCCACTTCATAATGCTGCAAAGCAAAAAGCCACGCATCCATCTTAACCATCGTCTCCACGATTACACGGATAAAGGGCAATGGGCAAAAATGCACGGGCGCCGGGCCCGCCTCTCCGATAACGACGATATATTTACCATTGGAAAGAGCTATTTACCTAAAATATTAATTACTACGACGACTTACCTCAACTATGACCCGATTCGGACTTGCGAGGAACCACCCCTCACAAGACTCCAGATTGTTCGGTGTGAGGTGGTGGTATCAACTTACGAGTTACCTCCGTATTGAAAGGCGGTTTTGAATGAAGTAGAAGGAATTTATTGATCGAAGGTTTGAATATTGCCAGTATAACGCTTGCCGAATAGTTTACGTTGCCGCGAGTCTATAGATGTGCGACTGCGGTTATGAGGATATACGGATGAGGATTGTGCGTGTGCTCCTAGTATCTTGTACTGGGCTCGGCTCGAGTCTGTGGGATTACAGACTGATGCTTTGAGACTCAGGGAGAATAAGGAAAGGAAACCAAGGAGTCGGATTCGTTGACCTAACTCGTGAGAGAGAGTGCCGAATGCCGTCGCAACCTTGGGGGAAGGTGATCACTCGGGGAATGATAATTTGGTTGCTTTTTCGCCGGTTTATATAGGCCGTAAATTGATGCAATCAAAAAATATTCCGAGTAAAAGTATTGTTTCATCGTGCTGATTCATAGCTGCACGAGTCAAAATAATAGCTGAATTGTGTCTGTGGCTTTCACTGGAAATCGATGCATTTGTTGATCGCATGTAATGGACTTAAGGTCCGTTACAGACTTTGAAGTTTGGAATTTTCTTAACCCTTGGAGTAAATGGGTATTTTCATGGATGCATCTGTCTCTTTTGCAGGATTTTCGGCGACATCGACCTTAAAGTAATATAACTATGAAACTACTACACCAATCATAAAAAGAACAACTGCACAATGATTGCATTGAAATTTCGAATATAGAATATTGATATATCATTTTGTAAAACAATTAGATAAGTATGAGTTAGTTAGTGAGTTATACTGGGCGTTCCTCCGCAAGTCGACATCCAGTGTGCCTATTTTGCGTGTAACGGGGGTAGCGCTATTCCACCCACCCCAGTTCCTCGACGAAAGCCAGCAGGGCTTTCAGGTTTCCTGCCGCCTCGCGCAGGGTGCCTGGGGTCCCAAAGTGTTTTGTCCTGTATACTTCTACCTGTTCACAATCTAGCAGAATGTGTTTTGTGGTTTCTTCCGCCTCCATGCATGCTCTGCACATAGGGCTATTTGTTCCGCCCATTTTGAAGAGGTGTTTGTTTAGTGTGTTGTGTCCTGTTATCAGTCCCACTAGTTTGCGTAGTTGGGGCCTTTTTGTCCTTAGAAGTGTTTTGGTAAGTTTGTGGTTGTATTCCATTACTATTTCTTTGGTTTGTCTGCAGGTGTCTATCTCTTTCCAGTGTGTTTGATGTAGTTGTTTGTAGTGGTTGTCAAGTTGGTTGTTTATGTGCGAGTATGGTAGGGGCACGATAGGTTCGGGTCCGTATGCCGGTGTGTCTGAGCCCTTACGGGCTAGTTCATCCGCAGCATCGTTTTCTCTTGAGTTACTGTGTCCCTTGATCCATTGCAGTGTCACCTTATTGCCTTTTCCGCATACCTCGAGGAGGCTTTGATGACATTCGTATATGAGCCCGGATGTAAATCTATCGCTTCCCAGTGCCTGTAGCACTGACCTGCTGTCCGATAGAATACATATGTTTTCGTGTTTTAGCTGTCGTTGTTTCACTGCGTTGCAAGCTTCTATTATTCCCATACATTCTGCTTGGAATATTGTTGTGTGCTCCGAGTGGTTTGGAGATGTGTATATTTAGGTCTTCCGAGAAGACACCACATCCTGTACCTTTGTTGGTTTTTGATCCATCTGTGTAGATTCTTAGGTCCGTTTGATTCAGTGCTTCTTTTGAGTCTTCTGTTAATGATATGGCATATTCTTTCCAGAAGATCATAGTTTTGGGTATTCTGTCGATTGCCGCATCCAGCATTGGAAAACTTGACAGTATATTATCATATATATTCGTGTGCGGTGTTTTATATTTGGTCCATAAGTTTAGATTCTTTAGACGAGTAGCCGTTGCGGCTGCTTCTTTTTGTATATGTAAGTGTAGTGGTAGAAGCCCTAGCATGATTTCCAGCGCCGCTGTCGGAGTTGTTCTCATGCAGCCGGTCGCTGCTATACATGCTAGCCTTTGCATTTTCTGTAATTTGTTGATTGCAGTAGTAAGTTGGGTGCGGGGCCACCATACTACAGCTCCGTAGCTTATCATTGGTATTATTATCATTTTGTACAGCCACAGTATAATGTGTGGGGCTAGTCCCCATTTCTTGCCCACCATTCTTCGGCATTGCCAGAAGGCGACTGTTGCTTTGTTTAGTTTGTTTAGATATATGTATAGAATATTGAAATATCATTTTGTAAAACAATTAGATAAGTATGAATAAATATGAGAACGTCAAAGAAGTGAAAAAAATGCGCGACCAGATTTGGTCGACTCGTACTCAACGGATAATTGTTTCGAGACCAGATTTGGTTGACTCATACTCAACGGGTTAAGTATGGCAAATTAATTACATGAAAACCCTAATGCCAATCATTTATTTAAAATATATTATTTGCAGTGAAGATCCATAAAAGATAGTATAACCATTTCAGCAAAAAAAAAAGTGTATGCGGAAAGTGTACACAGAGCAAAATCTACATATGTAAAAATTGTGACCGACAACTGTAAACAATTAGGCGTTTTGTTATTTTCCATTTATCTGTTACAATTAATATTGTTCAACTTTTTTTGTCATTTTTAAAGAGTGAATAAAGACTGGAAGCCTCAATAGGCATTTTTTCTTATACACCAGTCATTCTGACTAGTTTTGGTAGAAATAGGTATATTTAAATAGCTGGTAAATAAAGTGTTAAAAATACAATGCCTGGATGTGTTACATGCCCTAGGGGATATCAGGTAATTTCCATATTTAACAATATATAAGTCAGAAATGGCTCATAATTGAGGCCAGTTGTTCTAGTAATAAATGTTCTACATAAAGAGATCTTTCCATTGGTATTTGATTTACAACTATTAGAAAAGTGGGCCCAAAATGCTCATTCTCTTTTCATTATCAGTATGGCAGGTTTGGGATAACTAGATCGGTTGCATTTAAAACTACAACTGGGTTTGAGCAATGAGAATAAAATCCACATCAAAAATGTCAGAAATCTACACCTACACCTGAAAATCAGACTTCTAAGATGATACATATTTTCGGTACTATTATATTGGATGAAAAGCTGGACACTTGAAGACGCGCTGTTCAGAAAGGTTGAAGCCTTTGAAATATCAGTCTATCGGATGATACCAGTGGCGTGCCCGGGGTTGGTGAATGGGGCAAGCCCGACATACCTTTTTGTGTTTTTTATAGTAAAAAAAAGTGGTACCTCTTTCCTCTTCAATCTTCAATTTGAAATTTACGGCTTTTTATCGCGCCGGCTAAATTATTTAGATCATCATAACCGGACGAATTCCAAACATTTAAGTCGTTTGGAAAAAAATACAGCAGTAACAAAACAATTTATTGAAATGGGAGCATCCAAACCCAGTGAGTTATGTACACTGATCTATTAAATTGTCTTTTATGCGATTTACTTGTCTGAGAAATACACAGATCGGGTGTAGGTTTAGGTCCAGAAATTAGTAACT
>OX155956.1:37616702-37951702 GCA_944548615.1 Micropterix aruncella
CCAGAAATTAGTAACTTCTTTAGCTCAAAACTCAAAGATTTTACTTTGTCTTCGCCGATTAAAAGTCGTACACATAACTCACCACAAGGGACAATTTCCTCCATTGTTTAGGAATTATTGCAGTATAGGAACCTTTCTCAGAAATCGAAAAAATTAAGAAATACAACTAGATTCGATCATTGTAATGCTAAATGTGAAAGAAAAAAGCTTCGGACGCGTAAAATTTCAAGACCAAATTTAAAACTCAAGTTTTTTAAGTTCAGTTTTTAGGGTTGTTTTTTAAAAAACTAATCTAACCTACCGTCAAATAGGTGTTTATGTATTATTTAAAATAAAAAAAAACCTAACCTACCAAATGTATGGGTTTGGCGCTTTTGTGAATGCCTATATCTCGCTTATTTATTGAGACCGAATAAATATTATTGCAGATTCGGAATCAGCGTGGTCAATATAGTCTGATGTTAAAAAATCAATAATCTAGAAAACGTTCCTATACTGCAATAATACCAACCAACTAACTACAGTGAAGTGAAGTTGCGCTCACATTGCGATATTTTGACACGTTCGCTTTCAACGTCATGGGCAAGCCTGGCTTTGGCTTGCATAGTAAAGTCCTCTATATACTTATAATTGTTTTGCGTAATTTGCCACTGGTTAGAGTGAGAGGTACACTGATTTTGAAAGCCGTATTGAAAGCCCGTATGTGCGAGCAAGCGAAATGACACATCGGTACATAGCAGCAATCGCACGTTGTCTTTATCGACGGCGCGGCGTGCAGTAAGCTGTTGCAGTTCTGTCAATAAATTTCAGAGCATGGAGCGAGCTGCGTCCGCTAGATAGCACTCGTAGGCGCTAGCAAATTAATTTATTTAATTGTTTTTTTACGAATTGTGTTATTCATTTATTTAATTGTTAATTACGAAGAACAGGCAAGCTGGGCTTTTCGGATTATATGAAGACACTTCCACTGGATGATACTACACATAAATCGGATGGGATCAGCAAAATCTAGAAAAAAGATATCTTAACGTTTCTTATCTAGAGCAATTTCGGAGCGGAACATTTAACCTTTCAAACTGACCTGTAAAAAAAAACATAGTGCATAGGTACTTACATAATTTCGTAATAATTCAACTGCTTCTAATATAATTTCCTGATGTCCGATCGAATAAACACCGATATTTTCAAGATCGTCAGCTCTCACATTTAATAACTGCTGTCCCCGAATATTCTTCTCCAGAAACAGATGGATATATTTTGCAATTACAGGATCTAAACCTACAAAAAATATTAAACCACATTTAATAAATTACCTAAATAAGTAAGTGCGTTTAAAGGTAAGATAAAGCTAGGTGATGTAGGTTTAAAAGTAGTAAGACATAACATTATTATCTAGGTAGGCATGTCATAAAATGCTTCGCACAAATAAACACAAAAAGTGGAAAAAACGTATTTTTTTCTTTCTCGGAATCGTTACAAAATTCATTTTCTAGACGATGTTCGGTAAGCAATAAGCCATCAAAAAAGTTTCTATTTAGCAAATTGACCGCCACTCAGAAACAGAAGAACATGTTGGAGCCCTGTCGGTCCAAGGTGAAGCCGTAGTAGTGTGTCCGAAGTGTGTAGTCGAGGAGCGAGGCTTGACGATCGGTATCGCGGATAATGCAGGTACTGCTTGATAATGAAGCGTAGTCGCGATAACTGCCCAACAAGGGAATGATTGTAGCCGAGTAACTGTCCGCCGAAGGAATGATGCGTAGAGCGCGGTAACTATCCGCCAAGGGAATGATATCGATCGATTGAAATGTACTACGTTTTATACCGTGAGCGGTGATGTAATAGCTATGAGTGGGGTGCGACATGTGTGTCGATCAGAAGAAATGACATGAGTCATCGCTTGACTGTGTATAAATTGCCGAATTTAGTTGGAAATTAACTGCAGCTGGCTCGTGTAGGTTTGAGCGAGTTTGCGGTTTCCATTCTGTGGAAATTACTTTTTAGTTGTGGATATGTTGGACCGACAGGGCTCCAACAAACCATATACTTGAAACTGTCATGCCGTTTCTTTGACTGTGCAGATTTATCAGAGGAACTGCTCAACAAACTTGAACGTTTGCAAAATGTATGCATACGATTCGTCTTCGGTCTACGTAAGTATGATCACATGTCCAAATATAGGGCACAGTTAAAGGGGTTGCCAGTACGCCAAAGAAGTAATGTTCATATACTTGCTCTCCTCTATCGTGTACTCTCCCAAATAACACCATCCTATCTCCACGAGCTTTTTGAACCACTAAGTTCCCACCGTCTCGTACTTCGGTCAGTTTCTGACAGTTTACTAAAAATTCCGAGTCATAATGGTGATTTCTATTCCTATTCTTTCTGTGTCCATGGTGCAAGACTCTGGAACGATCTCCCAGCAAACATACGAAACTCGCCTTCTTTACCATCGTTTAAGACTCACCTTAAGGATTACTACCTTTCTAAGAAGTAACCAGTTCTTCCCTTTCTCTCCTCTTCCTCTCCCAATTTCGTCTCCTCGGGCATTATTAGTTTTAAATTCTTCCATTTGTCTGTATGTTATGCAGACGGTCTGTATGTTATGTAATAATCTTTATTTTCACAATGCGTGCATGTACCACTGTGTTCAGGTTAGTTGTAAGACATTGCCATGTGGCAATAAGCTCACCTTTTTGTATAATAATTAAGTGCAAATAAAGAGTTTATTATTATTATTATGCTTTTTTTTTAGGTCAGTATAAGGGATCTTTCATTTCTCTCATTGATCACAATGGCAAATCTAAATTCCTCGTTAGGAAAAATACTTCTAAGGGCAAGACTTTAATAGATGGCAAGTAAAAATAGATACCTAACCAATTTCTAGCCCTCGAAAGGTTTGGATCTATACAACTATTTAACTTCTCATTTGTCATGGCATTTCTATCAATCATTTGGTTCTATTAAATAGAATATTATAGACATACATATATTGCATAGAATTCCACAGTTCTACAAAAATTATATTGCATAGAATCCTCGCTGGATCCATCCAAAATGGCACTGGACTGGGGGGCAGTACACAACTATAAGCAATGTGGACCAACTATAACCATATAATCTCCGTACTACCTCAACGAGGCTTTTACCAAGTTAAGAAGTCATGGTCTCCCATTTCGTTCAAGTCAGAATAATACTCTACGTATCCCAAAACACAAAACCAATTATTTTTCCTACTCCTTCTCTGTACAAGCAGCTCGACTGTGGAATCAGCTTCCTCTAACCATTAGAGGCGCTAGTAGCTCGCTGTACACCTTTAACCCGGTAACTCCCTAACATCCCTTGCGGGACCAACGGCCGACTCCCCCAATTTCCAGGTTATAATTTTTTATATGTCAAATTTCAATGCGATCATTTATAATAAATAAATAATAAATACAAACGGAGCTGCCATGGAATTCACCGACCGGAGTCGGGCCCATCATAATACTATTTTTTTACACTTCTGGGGGGTTAGCAGTGGATTCCGGACTTACGAACCGGCTGTGGTAGGTTTAGGACAGCTGTCTTGCCACATGTGAGCGTTCACCTTACCACCCATTCACTCCCCCTTCGAAGCCATAGAATTTGAGATGCGCAAATCGCAGTTTTAGATAATTTTTCTAAGAAAGAGTTGATTCTTTTTCTGGAAAGGCCAAGATCTTTAAAGAGGTGAAATAGAGATTTAGCTGGCAGGCCACGAGCGCCAACTTCCACTGCGTGAAGGTGAACAGTGAAGCCGTTCCGGGTTACGGCATTTGCAACATCATGGTATTTATTTAATTTGTACTCGTGGTCTTTTGGGATATTTGATTCCCATGGAACAGTTAATTCTACAATAAGAGCCACCTTCCGAGATAGAAAGTAAAGAGTTATATCTGGACGGAGGGCTGTGCATCCAAGACTTTCAGGGAATTTATACTGCTTAGAGACCGAATCAACCTCCAGAATCCAATCTGTAGCTTTCTCGATTATTGAGAAAGGTTTTGTAGTTAAATGTTTTTTGCCTTTAGAGCCATCCCGCACAAACTGTATTGGGGGTTTGGAGGATACTGTCAAACCCTTGTTGGCACGAGCCACTGAGAGACTAATTACCTCGCGAATAACAGCGAGAACTTTGTCATGGCGGTAAGTGTACCGTCCTTGATCTAAGGCCACCTTGCAGCCAGCTAGAATGTGTCTAGCTGTGCAAGGGGTATTGCTACAGAGGGGACAAGAACTATCCTCGGCAAAGCTCCAACGAGCGAGGTTACTGGGTATGGAAGTGTATGCTGAAAGGCATTCAAATAAAATTTCAGCATCTCTGGAATCCAGTCATAGAGCATTACCTTCCAGTGCATTGGAGGAGGAATGCAAAAGTCCCCAATTGTTGTCCAATCATTCTGGCATTGAAGGCCAATAGCATGAGCCATACTCTTGCTGTCGTAATCTCCCCGCAAAAGAGACTTCTTCAAGTCCACGTCGCTCGTGGTTGTACTGCCATACACCAGACCAGTGCCATTCTGGCTGATTCCAGTAAGGAACTTTTTGTGGAAGTCTACGCGGGCTTGTAGATCATTTGAATCACTACGGCCACTTATTACGTGCTTCGATATTGCCGGATCTTTGGAATTGCACAGAATCGAATTTTTGGTTATTCTGGAGTTGGCGTAAAGCAGAGAGGGCAGTTTAAGCGCTAGCCCAAAATTTTGTTTGGACCTGAAGAGAGTCGAGGGGTCAGCTGGTTTGGCTAAGGACAGCCAGGATTTTAAACTAGCTGTCACCAGCGCATCTAGACGGGACAGTTGGGTTTTGGTAAAATCGTAAATAAGAAAGGGCCATGACAAATGTGACGTTAGATAATTGTCAAAGATCCAGGCCTTACGAGGGCCAGAAATTAGCAAGGCATCTATTTTCGCCAGGCAACTTTTGAAATGCTCTATAACATGATCGCCCGAGACGTCTTTTCCCTGATGGGTGATTTTTCTGCCGAGGAATTTGAAATGATTGTTTGGGTCTATAAGGGAGATATTAGAGCCCTTATAGACCAATTTGGGGTCATAGGATGTAAATTTTGTGCCCATGCGGGCGAGTCCAAGGCAAAAACATTTGGAGGGCTTCACTTTTATACAGCCTGACCAGTCGCAGAAAAGCTCCACTTTCTGTAATAGCAGGGAAAGCTGCTTGGGGCTTCTGGTGATGAAAGTTAGGTCGTCGGCAAAAGCGAGGCACGACGAGGTGTATTGGCCGTCTATTTTAAAACGGTAGCCCCACTTCCTGTCAAACTGGGTCAGGCTTTCCAGCAGTATATTAAAAACTATATTAAAAATCGTCGGGGAGAGGCAACAGCCCTGAAATAGTCCAATTGAATATGGTATAGAGCGGGTAGTCCATTCTTGCGTTTTAACATGGAAAGTCAGACAGTTGTAGTAGGAGGCTACAATGTCACGCACGACTGGTGGGAAGTTGTACCAGCGGAGTGCAAAGTGGAGGAGACTGTGTCGGACTGACCCAAAGGCATTCTCTAGGTCGAGCCAGCATAAATTGATTTGGCGTTCAGGCTGTCTCGCATCCTTGATGGCAGCAGCCAGGAGAGAATTGTGCTCGAGGCAGCCCGAGACGCCACGCATGAAGCCTTTTTGAACTGATACTCCAAGGTACTCATTCCGGTGCATGAATTCGCTCATCCTCGTGTGGACTATGCTAAAAAAGATTTTGGCCACAGTGTCTGTGAGAGCAATGGGCCGAGCGTCCTTTGGTCCAGTGCAAACTGGGACCTTCGGAATTAAGATGACTGTCGCTCGGCCAAAATTCTGTGGGACTACACTGCTATTCCATATATTTCGGAAGATGGATCCTAAATATTGCAGAAGGCAGGGGCATTTTTTGTATACTAAATAGGGAATACCATCGGGACCCGGAGTAGAGCCCGACGGCTTCCTCTTTACTTGATTAAGTAATTTTTTTTATGATCCGAATAGTGGTTTACAAGTTATGGTCGTTTGTATCAAGGTCGTCGACTCGCGTCGATTTTACGCGTGAAAATGTCGCAGGCAAAAGTGATAGCTGAATTTTTACTTAGCAAGAGGAGGGGTTAAGCAATCATTGAAAAAGCACTTCCTTTCACAAAAAATATGAATATATTTTTGGTGATAGGAAGTCTTTTTGAAAGGTGGAAATTCTAACCTTTCCGTTATCCCTTCCCTTTCCTTACCTTGTTTTGGCAATTTAATTTACAGTTTAATATATGTATGTATATATTATGTAGGTAAGTATATATGAAAATCAATTTATTTATATGCTTTTGGCTTTAGATACACATACATTGCATAATATTTGCTATAATTTAAATTTTTATTTTATATTTTATTGTATCCTTTTGTACTTTAATTTTCGTTAATCCTTGTTTTCACATCAGCATGTTGGTTGACTGGAAGATATTGTTATGTAGCAATAAGTCCGCCATTGTACCCTTTTTAATAGTGTAATAAGGAGATTTTCATTTATTCATTCATTCATTCGTTGTGCGAGTTGATTTTCAACATTGCATGTTATGTTGTGAATGCTCCGTGCGATTGTACCATTCAAAACATTCAACCTGTCAAAACGGCATCCTGGAAACAGAGCCAGGGATGTCGCCATGCAAAAGCCATGATGGAGCAACCACTTCAAAAGAAAACCAAGGCCCTACCTGACAAGAACCTTAGAACCACTATCGGGATCCTCACCGGACACACGACCCTTAGAGCACATCTATTCAGCCTTGGCTTGACCAAGAGCAAGGACTGCCGAATATGTGGCGAAGAACCTGAAGACTGCATACACATCAATGGTCGCTGCCCAGGCCTCGCCGCAAAAAGACACAGTTTACTGGGACTAGCCTTTCTCGAACCCAGCGATCTGCCCAACTTGAAGGTTAGTGATCTGCTTGGACTGGTAAGCAGTACTGGGCTACTAGCTGACCACTGACCCAACCACAAAGTGGGTAGTTACAAAAGATCTTATAGATTCAGGTGACAGGTGACATCAAGGGCTGGAAACAAGCCCCCCACTCCGTTTACTACTAGTACTAAGTATCATTCAAAAGAGGTATTTCAAACACGGCCTTCTGATATAGTGGTTAGGTCTCGATTCTTGGTTAGGTCACCATTTTCAGTTGAGACAAAGTTAACGGTATTACATTTCAATTCTGCGGGATCCCACATGAGTAATCCCACATTTCTGATCCCGCAAAAAAAGTGCGGGATGCCGCATTTGCGGGATCCCTCGTTTGCGGGATTGGATTCCCTAAATGCAATAACAAGACACATATCCACACTCGTTACTCACACACATACAAACACTTTATAGTAGGGTTGGTTGTAAGAGATTGTTGTATGACAATGAACCTGCCCATTGTGAAATTTGACAATAAAGAGTAGAAACAAATAATTTTATCTAGGAATTTTGACAATTTGTCTCCCAGTACACAACTGACTATATATATATATATATATATATATATATATATATATATATATATATATATATATATATATATATATATATATATATATATATATACATATACATATACATATACATATACATATACATATACATATACATATACATATACATATACATATACATATACATATACATATACATATACATATACATATACATATACATATACATATACATATACATATACATATACATATACATATACATATACATATACATATACATATACATATACATATACATATACATATACATATACATATACATATACATATACATATACATATACATATACATATACATATACATATACATATACATATACATATACATATATATATATATATATATATATATATATATATATATATATATATATATATATATATATATATATATATATATATATATATATATATATATATATTTATATATATATTTATATATATATATATATATATATATATATATATATATATATATATATATATATATATATATATATATATATATATATATATATATATATATATATATATATATATATATATATATATATATATATATATATATATATATATATATATATATATATATACAAATATTGAATAGACGATTGATTAGAAAGAGAATTCATAGGAAGAGACGATTGATTGTGATTTTTTTCATTGTTTTTGCTTAAATTTGTCTTTAATAAAGACATTTTATTTTGGTTTGCAAAAGGATACGCTTTGTTTTTGAGATGTGGATGAAGGGTGATCGTTCGCTAGCGATAAAGGGATCCCATTAAACCTACAGTGTACCGTCGAAAGTGGTACTCATCCAAGAATACATCTCGTTTAAACAATAAGCATTTCCCAGTCCAGTCCGGGAAAACCTTCCAGCTATGTAAGTGGCTTTTATTATTTTTATTTTTTCATCAAAGTGTCATCCTTTAAACGAATTCTTTAAAAAAAAATATATATATATATATATATATATATATATATATATATATATATATATATATATATATATATATATATATATATATATATATATATATATATATATATATATATATATATATATATATATATATATATATATATATATATATATATATATATATATATATATATATATATATATATATATATATATATATATATATATATATATATATATATATATATATATATATATATATATATATATATATATATATATATAGTAGTTGGTAAATTAAGGCTCATAACGCACTGGTGTCCACGGCTCCGGAGCCAGAAAAAAGAGGTGCCAGTTTAGGAGGCCAGAGTCGTCGCTCAGTGTCAGCCGTCCACAACTAACTGTGGAACCGGCTCCGCGTGTGCGCATAGGGAGCCACATACATTCGAGCTATGCGCAGCCAGTTTAGAAGGTTGCGTGTTCAAATCACGTCGGGGTCACCACTTTGGTTATATAGTAGAGTGTCCGATAATAAAACCAATATAAACTCTGAACAACCATAAAAATTTTATATTTAGACGTAAATAATACAAGCGGAGCGAAATAACAAAGTGACGTGGTCTCACTGTAACTTCATACGAACGACTGTCGAACGCCGCCGAGTACGTCTCCATCGCGCTCGCGGTCCGCGGCCGCTCGTCGCAGGCGCAGGGGCCGCGCGCGCGGGGGACGAGGAACTGGTAGCTTCACTGCTTTGTATTAATTAATAATTTAATTTATTTATGTGAATCGATGCACCATATCCCATTTTGGACGCTTGTATCGTGTGCGCGTGCTGCCGGCTCCTGGAACCAGCGAAGCCTGGCCGCCCAGTGCGTGCACCTCCATACATTCTCTAGTAACGTTCTGGCTCCGCAGCCATGGCTCCGGAGCCATGGACGCCAGTGCGTTATGAGCCTTAATTGTTCTGTAATATTGTATGACTTTCCGGTCTTTACTATTTTATGTGCCACAAGGCACGCGCGTAAATATTCAGATTTAGTCGACACATTGTTTTTCATAGCTTTTTAGAAGAATGGTATAACTGCAGTATAGGAACCTCTCGTGGATTGTTGATTTTTAAACGTCACCGGACTATATTCACCACGCAGATTCCGAATCTGCAATAATCTTTTGTCGCTCTCAATAAATAAGCGAGATATAGGCATTTAAAGTTTGCATACTAAACGTCAAAAAATCGGCCATATTGTTTCAAGAGTAGTGTCGAAAATAGTCGATATATCGCAAGTTCTCTAATATCGATAACAATTCGCGATATTACACAAATGATGGCATGCTCGTGAAAGAACATGTCTGCGATATTTGAAAAAATGAGACTATTTTCGAGGTTATTTTCAATGACTTTGCGTGTTGATAACAAAAGATATCCTGAAACATTAGAAAATTCTTAAATATGGGAATATCACCGTTAACAAAAAGTTTTTTTCAAATTTCGCGCGAAATTTTTAAAAAAAAAATTGCCTGTGGCATTATTGATGTTAATATTGATTTTTTTGAGATTTTACAAAATGACTTTGGTGATGATGACAAAAGGTAACCTAAAACAAACTAAATGTCTTCAATATCAAATTAATAGTATGTGTTAGCACCATGCTCATGTTAAAGCGATCATCCAAAACAATTGGACAATTTTCGAAGTTTTTACGAAATTACTTGGTGTATTGATGACTAAAGGTAACCTGAAACAAACGACATTTCAGGATATCTTCTGTCATCAATATGCAAAGTCATTGAAAAAACATCGAAAATAGTGCCCTTTTTTTAGGTTTTGCGAAAATATGTATTTTTCCGATCGTTTCTTTCAAAATATTTCGATTAATCTAAAAACTGCAAATTGTCATAATTTCTGTAATATCGATAATTGTTATTGATATTACGATATACTCGAATGTGTCCCACACGGTATGTACAAACAAAATGGCCGCAACTTTCTTGACATTGGGTTGAAAAATTTGAACGCCTATATCTCGCTTATTTATTGAGATCGAATAAAGATTATGGAAGATTCGGAATCAGCGTGGTGAATTATTTATTTTTTTATTTTGGCCTGTTTGTTTAACCCTTGGAGTAAATGGGTATTTTCATGGATGCATCTGTCTCTTTTGCAGGATTTTCGGCGACATCGACAAGTACTATAACTACGAAACTACTACACCAATCATAAAAATAACAACTGCACAATGATTGCATTGAAATTTCGAATATAGAATATTGAAATATCATTTTGTAAAACAATTAGATAATTATGAATAAATATGAGAACGTCAAAGAAGTGAAAAAAACGCGCGACCAGATTTGGTCGACTCGTACTCAACGGATAATTGTTTCGCGACCAGATTTGGTTGACTCATACTCAACGGGTTAAATATAAAATTCAAACTTTGAATCCCTATATCTCGCTTATTTATAGCAACCGACACAATTTTCTTCCAGATTTAGCATTAAAATGAAAAAATCTATTAGTCTATTTTTTTTTTGTTTCCTATACTGCAGTTATTCCAGAAGAATAACTCCCTTTCTTCGAACAAAAAAATTTAAAGACTTGTCTACGTACTGCTGATGTATTGTCTGCAAATGTCTTCGCAGAAATGATGACTTCATGGGAACTTCTGAGTATACTACACACCATATTGTAATATTGTCGAGAACCCCTACAATTGGTGAACCCCCAGGGGTTCGCGTACCACACTTTGAGAAACGCTGCTCTATAAGATTCGATTTCATATTCAAGCTACATGTAGCTCGAGCGATCCATGGAGAGGGCAATTTTGGAAGTCATAAGTTGAGATTGAAAAGGAACAATGAACGACAAGGAAGACGCTTCAAGAATGTCATGAACCGAGTACATTACGATTAACATCAGCTGGAATGTTCTTATAGACGGGTATTTTAAATATGATAACCGCGCAGTAAATCGGACTGTCAAAATAAAACAAAACAAGTGATGAAAATACCTTTTAGCCATTCCGCTACTTGGTCTGCCGACCATTCAGCAATATTTACACGCGCCATATGCGACGTAAATTCATTTTGATCTAACTCAAACTTATTTCACCAAAGTATCAGTAACTTCACAACAAAATGACATTTCGTCCGCTTGACTCACATTCCTTGTTTTTTCTTCTTCTTTTGAACTTTTTCACAAACGTCAACGCCTGCGTTCAGCGAACGTGGATCGCTACGTAGCGCTTCGCAAAATGTGAGTTCGTTGACGCTTCCTTTTAGCGCCAACAAAACCGCTCCATCGAAATTACAAATAATAATAAGATTGTTTATTGTCAACTGCGCGTAGGTCACTTCTTTTGTTAGGTACATCGGGTTCTACACACTACCGGAAAGACGTAAAATATTTTAACATCATCACACTGATAGGTACATAAGAAAATTGATAGGTAACAAAAGAATCATGATTCTTGACTGTCATTACAGTTGTCATTACAGTACAGGGTATTCTCCGTTTACTTCCAGCTCATTTCCGCGGCGGCCGGAGTCAGGGAAGTGGGCAAGAAAGTGGGCAGTACGAGTATGTAAACGCCTCGCTTTAAGCTCCTGCTACTGCCGCTCGCGGCGCTCCCCAAATGACCGATTTTTATGAGGAAGTCAACGGACGGCAGCGCGAGCAGCAGCACGAGCAGCAGTGAATGTATACATTCAGCTCACAAGAAGTCATATTGCCTGCTTATATGAGCAATTTCACTGAAAACGCATTTCAGAATTATCAAATTTAGAGAGTATGTCACTATTCTTCGATAGTTCTAAAAAGTTTTGTACTAACTGTTTTTTTAAATAAACATATTGGGTTTTTTTTTTAAGTTTTCTTACCTTATCTAGATCTTTGAAAATAGTGTTAATATAATAGCTTTGCATATTTCAGGCACAACTAATAAGATGCTGGGGCCGAAACCTTGAATTGAAAGTAACTTCGATAACTATACCTATCCTATTGCTAATTATCGAAAGGTTATTGCCAGACGTATTTTGGAAGAAAAGGTATTCTCAATCTCGTCTGTTTTTTTTATCAGTGGTTCAATTTTGTTGAATGGAAATTTGAAATATGTACATTCTACAAAAGTAGTGAACTCCCCAGATTATTGGCTATTCATCTCTATGAAACAGTTCACATGGTTATATATACTAAGAAGACAAAGCGCGGACGCTGTAATTATTGCAACGTCCTCCATTTCCTAAAGTCGAACTCAATGTGAGTGATGGAGCACTAGGTAAATACTCGCTGCCTGCGATCCTTCCGTGGCAGTGTTTAGGGAAATATTTCCGACAGCCTGCCGGCAGTGCGAACAGCAGCGGCAGGGGCTGATTGCAAATGAGGCATAAAAAACAATGTTAATAACAAATTTGTGCTGAAATATGAATATGTGCCAAATAATGGGAATTAAAGACAACTTTAGGGTACTAGGTACCTATAAAAATACTCGCAATCGATTATCAAATATAATGTAATGATATGTAATGATATGAGTAAAAAACCATTTTCAATAAAAATGCCCATTAAATTTATTTTATATTGTAATTTAAAATTAATTTATTGCAATTTGTAATAAAATTATTGTTATTGGGTAATACTGCTGGTTGTTGCAAACCACTGCTAAAGTAGCATACCACTGATGTTTAGTAGCAGAGTGGTAGCAGAACGGGTAGAACGATCTGCCATTTTGATCTGTCTCGTTCATATCGCTTGAAGTTCGCTGAACGCAGGGAATCATGCAATAATGAAAGCTATGAAAGCAGAACTTTCGGCCAAATAATTTGGATGTTGTGGTAGTTTCCGCCAGAGTTTGCATCAGAGTAATGTTGTTCTTTTTATTATTATACTTGTCGTTGATTTATTTTCAAAAATATTTACAGATTGTACAATATCTTATATAAAATCATTGATCATACAGTATAATTAATGATAACATTTACACTTATGACATTTAGAATGTACCTACCTATAAAGAGTTGACGAATTGAAATCTAATATAAATTGTATATATTTTCCTGTGATACTTATAAAGTAATTAATTTATTTCAATACATATCTATATTTACACTATTTAAATCTAAACTACCTACCTGCTTAGCTATGTAGGGGGAATCAGGGAGAGTTTACCAGGGGGGAGGGAATAGCCACTGCTCATAGAATCTTTGTGGCACAATGTATTGCGACGTTGCTGCACTTCTTAAATGTCTCACACCCAACCCGTCCCTCTCACGCAATGCCATTGCATTTGGCAGTCAGGCTTGGAAGTTTTTTGTGCGGTAAGTGAATTTTAAAAATTTTGGACATTTGATTGGTGTTGTTTTGTATGAATAGATTCAAACAAGTTACCTATATAAATGGCAAGTGTATTTATCCTAGTAACACCTACAATTCCATTGATTTTATGAATGTGGCATAGTTTTAAAAATGCTTTTAAAAAAAGTTAAAAAAACTTTACCTACTTGGAGGGTAAAGTCTCCCACCCAGGCGGGAGAAATTAGCCAAAATCATTTTTGGGACAATTCTTTAATAACTGACAAATTATTAAAGTTATATCAACCGTTCTTAAGAGAAAATATAGATAAATAGTGCAGCTTAAAGACACAATTCATAGAAAATACCAATTATGTAAGTATAAAAAAATATGCGTATTTTAGTGGAGGGCGGGTAAACTCTCCCGGACTCCCCCTAGGTTAGGTGATGATGATCGGCCTTCGACACGGAGCGGCTTCGAGTATGCTGTATATACTCAAACAATCATGTATTAATTCTGAAATCTTACAGTTAGTCGAATCACCCAATTTTATCATTATTTACAACCTTATAATAATTATATTTCTGACCATATTATTACATTTAATAACTACGATTTTTTATTTACATAGCATTTTCTTGCAATACCTACAGACAATCATCATGAAATGTCATGTTAGTTTCTCACATTATACTTTGTACTTGGCTTTGTAGACCAAATATTTTGGTCGGAAAATTTATAAGGAAAAATAATAAATTATAATTATCTATATCTAACAATAAACATAGGTACAATGGCAGTTATAGTATAAAATTAAAATAATCCGTAACAGTAGATAATAACGATAGGCAGTGTGTTGGACTTTGAAGAGTCAATACTGTAAAATAATAGTTATAGAATTAAAAATCCTGGGCCAAAGAAAAGTTTGACCTTTTAAAAGCCAGCCTTCGCGCGCAAAAACGGCGCCGCACCTTTTGGGCAATTTTCTACTAACAATATCATTTTTAATGATTTATTTCTTGTTACATAACAATTATTTTTGTTAGTCATGTCTCATGTATATTATATATTTATATTACATATAAGGAGACTGGCCGAAATAGATACGAGCGGAGCTACCTACCCTCGTATCCACCGATTGACGTTTTTGGCTTCCCAGGGCTTATGTTTTGGCTTCCCAGTCGTTTATGCCATAAACTTGTTTTTTAGTCAAATAATATATTGAATGGTGGTATTTTAATTTCCTGTCAAGAAAAGTATTGTGGACGCGCACTTCTGTGTGTGTGGCTGTGTGTATTCTCCGACGATGGCGCCGAAACGCTTCATCCGATTGAGCTGAAATTTGGCATGCAGGCATCATTTGGTCATGGCATGAGCTGAAAAGTGTGGTTGAAATCCGTCCACCCAGGGATGGCTCCCGACGAGGGAACTCCTCAACGGTCAACAGCAGAGACCGAAAATTTTGTATACGCATTCATTTATGATAGCAACTTCCAAGTTTCACCATGACATGGCTAATGTACCCTGGGTTGGCTCCCGACGAAGTCGAAAATTCGAAAAGTCGAAAAAGCCGAAATAGTCGAAAACGTCGGAATAGTCGGAAAAGTCGGAAAAGTCGAAGTCGATTTCGATTTTCGAGGGCGCTAGGGGGGTTGTGGTAGGATTTATGATATTATTATTCAGATGAATTAAGTTCCTGGCTACTTTCCTGCTTGGGGTGACACAGCCGATTTTTTTATTTTTCTGCACAAGTCTTTAATTTTGTCTGGTAGCTTGATTCCTCTGGAAATTCCATATATTTCTTTGTATAATCTGCGGCACTAATAAAAATGGTGGAATAGCCTGCTGACATTTGCTGGAACTCGTGCGATAATTAACTTGGTAGTTCACACTAATGGCGCAAACTTTAAAATACGAGTACTTAGTTTGTTTGTACATTTTCTACTTTAATGTACACTAATTTTACAACCTATTTAACTAAAGAGATAGGTTGCAGCAACCTTTTGCGTATACTACGCTGCATTCATATTTTCCTTTGGATGGCTAAACTTCCATTTCATTTGTCGATGGTTAGGAGTAAAACAGCAGTGAAAGATATAAATAATGGTGTACGGTAGTTAATAGCATTAACGTGGATACTTAGGTTAGTACCTACTGGTTATATATAGGAATGGTTTGCAAGCGGAACAGAATACATGGCATGGAAAACCTGTTCCCGCGAGCTCGGATGTCGCGGTGCGTTCTCCGTTCCGGAACTGCGACACTCGATATTATTACTATAGCTGCGTCTCGGCCATCGATCAATTCGCGGAAATATCTCATTCCATACTTCCATGGCGAACGGCAAATGAAAACTGAGCCGTATACGGATTGAAAGTCGTATGCCGGCATCTATGACTTTATCCAGCCCATTGCAATCGCAACAACGGCTTTTCTTTTAAAGAGTGTAGGTAATGTCGTAAAAGTAGAAAGCAGATTATATTCCAACAAATTTATAGTTTAGCTAAAAAAGTTTCCTACGTGAGTGTTTTGCAAGACCTTCTGCACGAGTACACGGACAGCTCCTAGCTTTTGGCAGGGATTTATTACTTTCTTCGGGATGACAACGCTGCACGCGCGCTCAATATTTGATATTCTAGGTATGCGTCGTTATAACCATATTAAATACGTACTCGGTATTGTGTCGGCTGCTATATATTATGTATGTATTTATAAAAATCGGTTGTTTCACCCCCAAGACTTTTCCGTCACGTAGACAACCCTCCTCCGCGTTAACCCCCGCTCGCCAATTCGTAGTACATTTGTAGTATTTTCCGTGGTATACATTTTTTCAACAGATGATACTTATCACGTACGGTCGAGTACAAAATAAAACCACAAAGCGCAAGTGATACGTCAAATTGTTCCTACGATTCTAAATACAAAGAAGGGTAAAAATTGGTCTATTGTGTAAAAAAAATGTCTGTTATATTGTAAACAAGTGTAGTTATTAAGAAATCTAATGAAAAAAATACGTGTGGCACTCGGGGACTGCCGCGGTAAAGCTATTGCATAGCATTTTCAACAACTTATTCAATTATATTTATTTATTTATTTTATTTTTTCTGATATCAGATAACTGCGCTCTTGAGGTGTCGACTACAACGGGCGAGCCCGTCACCACAGGGAGTTTTAACGATTAGTCGTTCTATCTCCCTGGAGTGAGCGTAGAAGACTTTGGACAAAACAATCCGACGTCTAGCTACGCCACAACCCGTTAGAGACCAACGCCTTACCGCGAGATAGCCAGGTATGTTACCTGGCAGGCGGCACTCGCGCCCTAACTACCAATTGTGACCAGATTACTCCGGTCTCTCGATTGGTTCCGAGTTCGAGGTCGCTTGCGCGGTCCTCTCCCTTACGAAGCGGTGAAACGGTGAATACCGAATCTATCGCAGACCATGGCGTCCTTTGCCAGCCTCTAACCCGGGATCGGATGGCCAATGGTCGTTTCAAGAGCAGTCGCCGTAAAGTACGCAACCACCCCCGCTCTATAGGAAACAATACAGCTTCCAGACTCCCCCGACTGTAGGACACTGGGTCAACCAGTCTCCCCTGGGAATCAAACCTCTGGCGCCCCTGGACGGTCTGCACACCGTGCGGCGCAAGCCATTCGATTGTGCTCTCCGACTAACAGTCGGGGGAGTCTGGGAACTGTATTGTTTCCTATAGAGCGGGGGTGGTTGCGTACCTTATGGCGACTGCTCTTGAATTGACCATTGGCCATCCGATCCCGGGTAAGAGGCGGGCAAAGGACGCCTTGGTCCGCGATAGATTCGGTGCACTCCGTTTCACCGCTTCATAAGGGAGTGGACCGCGCAAGCGACCTCGAACTCGGAACCAATCGAGAGACCGGAGAAATCTGGTTACAATTGGAAGTGAGGGCGCGAGTATCTCGAGCCCGCCGGGTTTATTCCTGGCTAACTCGCGGTAAGGCGTTGGACTCTCACGGGTTGTGACGTAGCTGGACGTAGAATTGTACTGTCCAAAGTCTTCTACGTTCACTGCAGGGCGACAGAACGACTAATCGTTAACACGTCCTGTGGTGACGGGCTCGCCCGTTGTAGTCGACACCGCAAGATGTTAGTCGGAGTGCACAATCGATTGGCTTGCGCCGCACGGTGCGCAGACCGTCCAGGAGCGCCAGAGGTTTGATTCCCAGGGGAAACTGACCAGGGCCAGAGTCCTACCCAGGTTCGCACCCCGTGCGTGGAGGCCGTCGGATGGGTGTTGACCCGTGAGTGTAACCGACCCTGAACACATGGGTCTTCGTGGCCAACCCATCATGGGCCCGTTAGCTCCCTAAATTGCGCTCTATCCGAAAACGTTGAAATTATTCCGAATCATTTGCGGCTGCGGTAGCAAATGATTCGGAACAATTTAAACGTCTTCCGATAGAGCGCCTTGCACGATTTTTTTATTCGATAAAACAAATAAACCGGATTATTCAAAAAAAAAAGATAGATAAAAAGGTAGATAAAAAGATAGATAATTAAATTATCTTTATAATGGTGCAGGTTTCATAATAATACGCCAGATAGTATTTGCGTAGTAGTCGTTTTTGTGTTCGGTTAGACCTAATTTCACAAATTAATTACACTATGTAATATAAACAAAATCTAATATATTCAAAGCTAAGAATATTAGGAAAAGGTTCTTGTTTAACATATATATTTTTTTTCGAATCGTAAGCAGTACTCATTTAGACGTAATTATCAGTTTAAAATCATTAATTTTCGTTAAGAAATTTCTTCATTCGGTCGCCGCGCTGGCCTAAGGCCCGCGATAAAAGCTATGCAATAGCTTAAAAACCCAACGATTTTTACCTACTTTGGTTGCGCGCAAAGTATCTTTTGCATCAGCATTGATTATAATTATTTTATAGTGTATGTGGATGTTCGCCTTTACTGTAGATGTTGATTCCGAAGAAGAAGAAGAACGACTTGAACCTGCCAGTACTGCGTTTGCTCGAAAATGCCTACACCCCGCTAGTTTTTATAATTATCCGCCGCGCTGTCAGAATGACAGCATATATATTTTTCAGAGGTTTTTGCATACTCTCGCGACTCTGTACCGCTTTTATTTATCGCCTTCGTAAACCGCTCCGCAAAATCAGAATAAAACTCCGCGAAAAAACTAATCCGCGTCGAGTGGGTCGTGTGTGAGACTTTTCGAAGATACTTGCATGAGAAATCCACCAGCAGGCACCTCGAGGGTTCGTAGCAGTGCTGGGACTTCCAGATAGGCGAGGATCATCATCACAGGTCAGTCGGTGTTTTACAGACACCTCATCTGATTACGTGTTGATGTTTTGAGAAATTTGCGCGCTTCGATTTCGTCCCATTTTGTAAGGTACCCACATATTAGAATCCATTTATTTATTTTATTTATTTTAATATAATTTATTCACGGTTATGATCCCGCCGTTGTTCAACTATTGAACAACCATACTTTTTGAATAATAACCCAAAGGTAGGGCATTTAAATATTATTTGTGTCGCTTCTATACGAGATATTCCAACCAACCAACATGATTTCGGTCCAACAAGGCATCTGAGTACCGAATTTCAAGTTTGGTGGACCGATTTCAACTACAATCTTTTCAACTCTTGCTATGGCCGAATGATGCCTACACGCCAAATTTCAGCTCAATCGAATGAAGAGTTTAGGCGCTATCGTGGAGGAATAAACAAACACTGAAACACACACACACACAGACTCGCAGACAGAATTCAGTCCGGGTATGGTCCTAATCGTCTCAGGGGGGTCGAAACGGATATTTCTGTATTATCTCGATTTTTTAGCGTGTTCACAATACTTTCCCTTGGGCCGGGAAATTAATACAGAATTGTCTGAATTAAATATTTTGTGTTGTAAAATACCCTTCAGGCCCCGCGACTGCGATATCGCAGTCAAACGCGAGTCGCGAGGCCAAACGATTTTACCGCATGAAATTGGTGGCACCCGACGCTTGGGCGTTGTAAGTTGCGAACAACCACTGTACCAAATGCGGAAAGAGAAATTCATCAATTTGTTAAAGCTAAAGTCAAGCAATCACAATAAATCTCACACACTTGCACACCCACTTTCACACGATGCAAACACAATCACTCACACATTAACCCCTTGTTACCAATTCTTATGTAAATATATTTGCACTAGCTGTTGCCCGCGGCTTCGCACGCGTTAAATTCGGGTTAAGATAGATCCCTTTTTCCCAGTCAAGTGGTAAGTTTTTGCGTGTAATATATAAAGGTATCTAACGTCCTTCTCTGTAGATACTCCTGTCAATATGTACTTCATGATGATCAACTAAGTAATTAAGGCGTGAAGATGTGACGATCGCGGTCCTTGCGCTACGCATGTTATCGAGACAAATGATGAATTTATAATGAGGTTCTAGCGCCTTCTCACGTCCGGGAACCGTCGCGCGCGACTTCTATTTTGATTTTTAGGGTTAATTACCCCTTCTCACCCCCTAAATGGTTGATTTTAGAAAAATATGAAACATGCATTTGCTTATTTGTTTATTATCATTTAAACCCCTTTTCGCCACATTAGGGGTTGAATTAAAAAAATACTAAATACGTATTTGCCTAAATGTTTATTAGAGTATACAATTTCCATCTAATATCGTTTCTCCATACAAATTTTAAACCCCTTTTCACGCCTTTAGGGGTTGAATTGTGAAAAAACGCGAAAGACGTATTTAATTATTTGTTTATTAGAGTTATCCTACAAAGTTTCAAAATAAAAAGTCCATCTAATATCATTTCTCCATACAAACTTAAACACCCCTTTTTTACGCCTTTAGGGTTGAAATTTCAAAAAAATACGATACGCATATTTGCTTAGATGGTTTTTAAAGTAATCCTACAAAATTCATCTAATATCGTTTTTTCATACAAATTTTGAAACCCCGTTTCACCCCTTTAGTGGTTGAATTTTGGAAAAACACAAAAGACATATTTGCTTATTTGTTTATTCGAGTAATCTTACAAAGTTTCGAGTTAAAAAGTATATCTATATCGTTTTCCATACAAATTTCGAAACCCCTTTTCACCCCTTTAGTTGTGGAATTTTAAAAAAATATGAAACACGTGTTTCCTTATTTATTTATTAGAGTGACCTTACAAAGTTTCGAAATAAAAAGTCCATTTAAAATCGTTTATCCATACAAACTTTAAAACCCCGTTTTACCCCTCTAAGGGCGACATTTTGAAAAACCATGAACCATTGTTTATTTGATTATGAGAGTAATATTACAAAGTTTTGATTTAAAAAGTCTATCTATATCGTTTCTCCATACAAATTGTATAACCCCTTTTCACCCGTTTAGGGGTTGAATTTTGAAAAACCACGAAAGACGTATTTTCTTACTTTTTTATTAGAGTAATCCTTCGAATTTTCGAAATAAAAAGCACATCTAATGTTGTTTATTCATACAAAGTGTGGAACCCTGTTTCACCCCTTTAGGGGTAGAATAAAAAATAAAAAAACACCTATTTTCTTATTTGTTTAATAGAGTAACCTTACAAAGTTTCGAATTAAAAAGACCATCAATAACGTTTCTTCATAATAATTTATAACCCCTTTCCACCCCTTTAGGGGTTGAATTTTGGAAAAACCACGAAAATCGCATTTTGTTATTTTTTTATTAGAGTACTCCTACAGGAATTCGAAATTAAAAGCACGTCTAATATTGTTCATTCATTCAAATTTGGAAACCCCGTTTCACCCCTTTAGGGGTTGAACTTTGAAAAAACATGAAACAACTATTTTCTGTTTATTTATTTGTTTTTATTTGTTTATTAGAGTAATCTTACAAAGTTTCGAATTAAAAAGTACATCTATATCGTTTCTCCATAAAAAAATCGAAACCCCTTTTCACCCCTTTAGGGGCTGAATTTTGAAAAAATATGATACACGTGTTTCCTTATTTATTTATTAGAGTAATCTTACAAAGTTTCGAAATAAAAAGCACATCTAATATTGTTCATTCATACAAATTTTGAAACCCCGTTTCACCCCTTTAGGGGTTGAATTTTGAAAAAACATGAAACACCTGTTTTCTTTTTTGTTTATTAGAGTAATCTTACAAAGTTTCGAATTAAAAAGTACATCTACATCGTTTCTTCATAAAAAAAATCGAAACCCTTTAGGGGTTGAATTTAAAAAAAATATGAAAAACTTGTTTCCTTATTTATTTATTAGAGTAATTTTACAAACTTTCGAAATAAAAAGTCCATCTAAAATAGTTTATCTATACAAACTTTAAACCCCCGTATTACCCCTTTAGGGGCGGAATTTTGAAAAACCATAAAACACCTATTTGATTATTTGTTTATGAGAGTAATCTTAAAAAGTTTCGAATTAAAAAATACATCTATATCGATTTTCCATACAAACTTTGGAACCCCTTTTCACCCCTTTAGGGGTTGAATTTTGTAAAAACATGAAACACCTGTTTTCTTATTTGTTTATTAGAGTAATCTTACAAAGTTTCGAATTAAAAAGTACATCTATATCGTTTCTTCATAAAAAAATCGAAACCCTTTTTCACCCCTTTAGGGGTTGAATTTTTAAAAAATATGAAAAATGTGTTTCCTTATTTATTTATTAAAGTAATCTTACAAACTTTCGAAATAAAAAGTCCAACTAAAATCGTTTATCCATACAAACTTTAAAACCCTGTTTCACCCCTTTAATGGTAGAATTTTGAAAAAACATGAAACACCTATTTCCTTATTTGTTTATTAGAGTAGTCTTTCAAAGTTTCGAATTAAAAAGTACATCTATATCGTTTCTTCATAAAAAAATGGAAACCCATTTTCACCCCTATAGGGGTTGAATTATTTATTATTTAGAGTAGTCCCCTTATTTATTTATTAGAGTAGTCTTACAAACTTTCGAAAAAAAAAGTCCTTCTAAAATCGTTTATCCATACAAACTTTAAACCCCCGTATTACCCCTTTAGGGGCGGAATTTTGAAAAACCATAAAAAACCTATTTGATTATTTGTTTATAAGAGTAATCTTAAAAAGTTTCGAATAAAAAAGTACATCTATATCGATTTTCCATACAAACTTTGGAACCCCTTTTCACCCCCTTAGGGGTTGAATTTTGAAAAAATATGATACACGTGTTACCTTATTTATTTATTAGAGTAATCTTACAAAGTTTCGAAATAAAAATCATATCTAATATTGTTCATTCATACAAATTTTGAAACCCCGTTTCACCCCTTTAGGGGTTGAATTTTGAAAAAACATGAAACACCTGTTTTCTTATTTGTTTATTAGAGTAATCTTACAAAGTTTCGAATTAAAAAGTACATCTATATCGTTTCTTCATAAAAAAAATCGAAACCCTTTTTCACCCCTTTAGGGGTTGAATTTTTAAAAAATATAAAAAACGTGTTTCCTTATTTATTTATTAAAGTAATCTTACAAACTTTCGAAATAAAAAGTCCAACTAAAATCGTTTACCCATACAAACTTTAAAACCCTGTTTCACCCCTTTAAGGATAGAATTTTGAAAAAACATGAAACACCTGTTTCCTTATTTGTTTATTAGAGTAGTCTTTCAAAGTTCCGAATTAAAAAGTACATCTATATAGGTTTTCCAAACAAACTGTGAAACCCCTTTTCACCCCTTTAGGGGTTGAATTTCGAAAAATCCGCCCTTAGTGAGCGTTTGCTTCCTAAAAGGAACCTATGTTAAAAATTTCAGCTTCCTAGGTCTAAGGGTTAGGGCTGGGCGTTGATGAGTCAGTCAGTGAATGAATGAATGAGTGAATCGGAACTTCTCTTTTTATATATGAGATTGTTAAAATTAACGTTGATCAACGAAAACCTTAATTACTACTGGCAATGTATAAATTACACCTATTATAACTGATTATAGCTGATTATAACTTACCTATTTATAACCTTGCCTATTTATAACTGATTAGCCATAGCTGTGAATGGTCATAGTGTCAAAATTATTTTATTTTCAATTATTTATTTATCCCCAACATAATATAATTAACAATTAATTAAACTAGGTTATATCTATTAGAGTATTCCAAATACGATGCCAAACTGATGAATCTTAATTATCAATATACATACGAGGGGCTCTCCCCGGCTTCACACAATTTTATTGGTAAACTTATTGAGCGAGGTATTTTTGACTTAAAATTGGCTATATTTCAATAATTTCATCGTTTTCCTAACGAATCTTTTATAAAATCCCTTTGTGTGACTTCTATTTTGGCTGTTTTACCTCCTGGTGCCAACACGTAAAGATTACGTTTTGAAGTGACACGTGAAAGGGACACGTAGAGTTGTCCATGAGAGAAATATTCTGTGTTGACTATGTTATGCCTAAATCTCTGATATCACTCCGTGGGAGAAGAATGATGTGATATCATTATAACTTCCTGAGGTGTCGGGTTCGCCCATAGTAGTTGACAACTCTCAAGTGTCCTGGGCGGTGGAGTAATTAAACATGTAAATTAATTTCGTACCAAAGTCGTCGCGACTTATTTCATGGGCTTATGACAAAACGAGAAAGATCGTCAGAACATCCTGAGACGGCGGGTTCGCCCGCACCATTGACAATCTATATCTTTGTCCTCCTACTTGTTATCAGACTACCTATCCTAACCTTGATAGGTTAGAATTGGTAGATAGAATATAGTGAATATAGTTAGCCTGATGGTTAACTATATTAATTCTAGCATTAATTAGTGTACCTACGCATTTACGTTCATTATTATAATGTCGAAATAAGAGTGATCTACTGTTACTGTTATTGTTTGATAGTGGATTTTAGGCGGTTTCGCTGTTTTTCTGCTTACCCACGCTGAGTAACTATTGTAACTAATGTAATGAAATTACGGAAACAATGGGCAACGTTCAAAACTGGGTTTCCAGAGTGGAGTGTCGAGATCGCAATGGACGTGGGACGATGCAATATTCGCTCGCGTGTTAAATGAGCCTGCGGCTGACGAGGCAAACTGTCGCAGGACCGTCGCGATAAAACGCCGCCACAATGGAAAATGGCGCCAAAGACAATGACAGTTGTTGGCCACGCGGTGTTTTTCTTCCGCAACCGTTTTGAAACGGATCCCGTGTTAGCATTTCCCACGATAAAAACGTGCGCGTAATCTTCGAGGAAATTGCACTGCCATCAAACGAGCGACCGACATGTTCCTCGCGATCTGACGGATGTTTCACTAGACTAGAGGCGAGATAAAACGTCTGCAACTACTTATGAATTAATTAAAACCATCGTTAGATTAAAACGAGAGACTAGTTATGATACCCTCTCTCCTTTTCAGCTTCAGCCATTTTGCTTATCTGAATCTTCTGAATGATTTAAAGTTGTTTTGTAAAATATTTTGAATAAATTCGTTTAGAGGAAGATGCTTTGATGAAGAAATAAAAATAATAAAAGCAACTCACATAACAGCGAAGGACCGTCAGGATTGGATTGTGAAATGCTTATCTTTAAACGAGATGTTGGTTTAAACGGCATGTTTAATGGATGTGCACAACTTTCAACTGTGCTATGTAGGTTTGATGGGATTCCCTTTGTCATCGGTGAACGATCACCCTTCATCTAAACGTCTGAAAAGCTATGCATGGATGTGCACAACTTTCAACTCTGCCATGTAGGTTTAATGGGGCGCCCTTTATTACATTACATTACATTTTCATCGTGTCCAATTGACTGTTAAAGATCGCTTTTGGACGTGTCGAAATAATTGGGTTAGGTGGTAAGTTTCGTTACTACTCTTTACTGAACATACATAGGTAGTCAAGAATTAACTACTAGATTGTCAAACTATAAATATAAATAATCGAAATAGAAGCCTACTATTTGAAGTAGTTAGTAATTCGAAAAGATACGTAGTAAAATTATTCATCGTAATATTCAAATTGTCAGTAAAAAGTTAAATAATCAAATTAAATCTACCTTATGCATTTTAAACTAAAAGTACACATATAAAACCATATAAAATAATCATACAATAAGGCTATACTTTTTTAAGTAATTTAAATGGGCACAATATTTGAAAAATCATGGCCCTCAAAATCGGCCAGAGGTGGGTGGCCGGCCAGGGTGGCCTATCAGCATCTCCTTTATGTTTTTTTTTAATTTTATGTCTTCCAGCTGTTTAAATTTTGTAGGTAGTAGATTATAGAATTTAATGCTAAGGTACAAGTAGCTTTTCTGTACTTTTGCCAGTCGTATTCGGGGTACGCGTAAAAGGGATTATCACCGGTGAACGATCATCCTTCATCCAACCATCTCAAAAACTATGTATAGATGTGCACAACTTTCAACTGTGCTATCTAGGTTTAATGGGAGTCCCTTTGTCCCCTTGTCGTAGGTTTAATATATCGCTTTAGCTTTCGGGATATACTAAGCAGTTATTTTTACTATTGATAGTTGATATTGATATACGTTAAAAGTCTATAATATTTTCTATATATTTTATTTACATACTTGCATCTAAATAATATTACAATTGTAGGGCATTTTACTTAAAAAGTGTAAATATTGTTAAAAAAATACTTTTCAATATCAACACTATAACTTTTATCAACCATGTATTTCAACTTAGCTGCTAAACAATCAAATGTTACTCTTGTAATAAGATCTCGTTTGGTACACATGGCAAAGTGTGATAACAAACTTCGCAAGTGGGTACGAAATTACCCATTTTCTTCTCCTTTCCTGGTGCTTCTTACCAAATCAAATCAAGTCAAATCAAGTTTATTGTCTTCAAAACTTATAAGTAATTATTTAGACATACCAAACTCCAGAAAACAGATTCGTCCACTTCCTCCAGAGGCTTGTAATAAACGGGCAGATTTGGCGTGACTTTTGTTTTTTAATGTTCATATCTCGACTCGGTCGACTTGTTTTAGAAGTATCATTTAAATACAGGAGTCTTTAAATATTCTTCATATATTGAAATTTCTACATGTCTTATAGTATTCAGTATTTAGTATTCAGTATTCAATTTATTTATTCAGAATATACAATAAAAGCATGAATTATGAATTAAAGCTAATTATCGCATAGCCATAATACGCGACATAAAAACAATGTGTTATTGCCTAAAGTACGCTTGACTAAATATCAAAAAACATTTTTATATATTAGTTTTAAATTGTTCAATGCTTTGCCATCATCGACGAAAAGACTTGAGATGGCAGCATATAAAATCTGCTTGAAAAATCAGTTAGTCAAACATGCTCTTTACAAACTGGACGACTTTTATGATATTGCGTCCACAATTGCTTGATTATAAATAACCATATTATGACTAGGTATACTTTCGAACTAAGTTTTAGATTTTATTGACATTGTTTTTAATTACGCATGTTTCAGAATTTTTCTTTTTATGGTATTGATTATTATTTGTTTGATTATTGATTATTTTGTAAATTTGACTATTTTTAAGTAATCACCTCTGATTACAATTATTTTTTTTTCCTTTTAATTAATCAAAGCGGTTTTATCATCCGGTAAATTATGATTGTAAAATTTGACATGTTCCTCAGTATTGTGAAATGCTTTTATGGAATGAATAAATGATGATGATGATGATGATGATGATGATTAGAATTCATCAGTTTATATGTAGATATAAAATTATTAAAGCATAAATATTAATTCGACAATAGCGTTGACTAAAGCCGGCTTTACACGGCAGACAAATAAAATAAATAAAAAAATAGAGCTGAATCCATATACATGAGTACATATAAAATAGATAATTATTATAAGAATATTACTAGTCATCAAGCACTTTATACAAAAAATAATCACACAATAGGAAGTATCAAAACAAAATTGGTAGATTACATATTGTAATCTACATATTAAATATTAAATTCATAATATTATTATTAAACAATAAGAACTAAAATGAGGTACCTGAAAGTTACATATTAATGTTATTCCCATTTGAAAGAATTGGCATGCTCAAAAAAATCACTCAGCTTATAGAAAGCATGTGTGGATTGTAGCTTTTGTTTAATAAATCTTTTAAACGCCTTTGTTTCCATCTTTCTTGTGGAGAGTTGTAGCTTGTTAAAAGAGCTTATAGCTCAAATATCCAAAGGACTTATGTGTCTGTGTAAGGCGTACTTTAGGCAGGATAGCGTCATCACGTCTGCGTGTATTGTGGGAGTGCATATTCCCGTTTACCTCTTGTTCGTTAATATTTGATTTAGCATATAGTAGACATTGTAAAATATATTGAGACGTAAAAGTCAGTATTTTGTACTTAAGAAAATATGGTTCGCAGTGCGTGTCAAGGGATACTCCTGCAATTGCTCTCAGTGCACTTTCTGCAAAATGAAAACCCTAGAACTGTCCGTGGCATTCCCCCATATCAGTGTATATATTCTTTATGTCTTTTTACTATCCCTTAAAGAATTTTTAAATATTCACAAAATCGGAATAGGGCACGATTTCACTCAAGCGAAGAGTGGGCTGCTGAGCGAACAACCGTAACTATCTCCTTACTTTATCTTATTTATACAGAGGTGCTTGTTTATAATAGTGTTTAGTGCGGGCGGGTAAATGCGTATTGTCGCAACGAGCGACGCGACGCGACAGTTAGTTTCCACCGCTGCGCTGAATGGTCTTGGCGCTTTTCTGCTTTCCAGCGAGCGACCTTATCAGCCCAGCCTGTCGCTCGTTTCTCTCCTAAATCGAGCCAGAGCCGCACCGATTCGACGACGAAACGGCCCCGCACTTTCAGATCACAATCAAACTCATTTTCACTTGACTTTATGACGGAGAGGAAAAGAGATGGGGAGAGAATACATACAATCCAGGGAAACGAAGGCTTTGCATATATGACTCCGACGTTTCGTAAAAGAGGCATCATACAATGCAATACAATACAATACAACACAATACAATTTATTCTACTCCAGTAGGTATTTATTCTACTTCCTACACTCGGATGCGTCATTGCGTTTAATATTCTCAGTTACGTACATTATTATGAAAAATTAACTACGATGATAGTTGTGACTATATTAATTAATTTGTAATCGTTATGCGATTCATCAATAATTAGAAAATAATATAATAATTAAAAATTTTGATAAATAAAACAATATCTATAACCATAATTATCCAAGCAATAATGTGATAATCATAAGATTAGATAATTGTATAAAAAATGTAAAAAAATAAATTATTTAAATTATAAGTGTTGAATCCTGCAATATATACTTCGTCGATATATTTCAATTTCTATTTCAATTTATTTCTTAAAAAAAAAAATCTTTACAGATTGTAGAAACTTAACATCTAGGTACATTTAAATTACAGTGTATTAGTCCGTTTTTACAATATTTAAATTTATAACCACGTACATACAGTTACTTCATTATTGCTTTTAGGGCATCAAATTCATTTTTAATATTTATTTACTAAAACTACAAATTAAAATAATCAAATAAAAATAAATAATACTCTTTTAGGAAAATATTAACTATTAGGATATTTTTCATTATTTTACAGCATGGTGCTCTTACAGATTCAGTATTATCCAAATCTCTTATATCATATATTATTTTTTTGACTAAGCTATGGACTATTATTTTTTTGAATTGGTTTTTACCAAGGCTACCGATAGACGCGAGGACCTTATTATAAAAACAGATGCTTCGATGAAGAAGAACAGTTCTGCACCTTGCTAAACCGGTGTCGATTAAGGTGTAGGTCAGATTTATTTCTGGCATTGAGTTGATATAAATCACTATTCGCCGGGACCTCCGATATATATTTACGAGCAAATATAATATTTTGGTGGATGTGGCACGAATACATCGTCGAATACACGGTCAAAAATGAAAAAGGGCGGGAGGTGTTCGAGCGAACAAAATGGACACGGTTCAGTACAAGCGATAGATTAATGTTAGTCATATTACCAAATTACGTATCAATGTTGGAAGGGCAAATTGTGAAGTGTTCTAAATATCTGGGTGCAAGTATGCTATAATGCCGCAGGATTATAATATCCTTTACAATCCTTTTGCTTCTTAATGACTGTATCCCAACGTCTTTAACAAATATGTGGCCAAAATATCAGGTTACCTATTTTACGTTTTATTATTTCAACAAATTTTTACATCATTTAAAAATAAAAATATTTAAAAAGTAATAAAATTTACTATAATAAAAAGGAAAAGTGAGGACAATCCAAAACATGGCTCAAAGTATAGCCCAACTTCACATTTTGGAAACCAATAACGACTATGAAATAAAATAATGTCACTCCATCTCTCCTTTCAACGTCACTCCATCTCTCCTTTCAACGTCACTCCATCTCTCCTTTCAACGTCACTCCATCTCTCCTGCCTACGAATTTTCCCTGCATAATGAGCTGCCAGAAGTTCATATTTTTGTTAATTACGCATTACATGCCCGAAGAGAGCTAGTTTTCGTGTTTTCACTTTTCGTTTCAGAATTTACGTTACAGGCGCCTTTCGTCCTTCTTTCGGCTTCCTCCAGAAGGGCTGTTATTTCATTTTAAAAAATATTATTTGGGAAACGATTATTGTTTTTTCAAGTTTTCTTACCCAGTATTCCATGTTATTTTCAATATTTATGGTATTGTTCTAATTCCTCTTCTGAAGTATTTAAGTATAAAAAAGATTGATAATTAATTAAAGTTTCCACAGGATTCCAAAAACTTTTTATTTCCTTTCTACAACGTGTTAAGTATACCCATCGATGCTACGCCCTACAAAATTTAAACAGCTGGAGGACATAAAATTAAAAAAAAAACATCAAGGAGATGCTGATAGGCCACCCTTTCTATAATCTGGCCGAATTTGAGGGCCATGATTTTTCAAATATTGTGCCCATTTAAATTACTTAAATAGTAGAGCCTTATTGTCTGATTATTTTGTATGGTCTTATATCTGTACTGTTAGTTTAAAATGCATAACGTAGATTTAATTTGTTTATTTAACATTTTACTGGCAATTTGAATATTACGATGAATAATTTTACTACGTATCTTTTCGAATTACTAACTACTTCAAATATTAGGCTTCTATTTTGATTATTTATATTTATAGTTTGACAATCTAGTAGTTAATTCTTGGCTACCTATATATGTTCAGTAAAGAGTAGTAACGAGACTTACTACCTAACTCAATTATTTTGACACGTCCAAGAGCGGTCTTTAGCCGTCAATTGGACACGAGGAAAATGTAAATGTAAATGCATTTTCGTTATACCCACAATGGACTCCTAACTTTTAAATATTTATTTTAATGTTGATAGTGCGGCCCTGGGTAGGCGCACATTAGCGACGCGGTGCGTCAAGCAGGGCCGCAGTGGGCCTCGGCGGCTGTGCATCAGAAAATGATGGGGGCCCGCTTTGCAGTGATTCGGGTGGCGACCCGTTCGTTCGCGGCGTCTCGGATCGCGGCTCGGGTCACTCGGCATCGCGTTGGTTCGTTCGCTCGCTCGTCGACACTTCGCGACTTCGCCAGTCTGTCGAATCGTGTCTTCGCCGGTCGGTCGTTCGTTCGCTCTCCGTTCGCCCGGACCCTTCGCCGGCGATCGCGACTGCCGCAGTGCAAGTGCATACAACTAACGCTTATGTTTATTTGTACTTTTATATGAATGTGAGGAGTGACAACAAGTGCCTTGGTTTTCGTTGCTAGTGACCCGCAAGCGGTAAGCTTTCCATTTCTCAAAACTATACATACTATCAATAATCGTATTAATTCCGAAGAAAGTATGATTAATGGTAGTTTTAACTTAATCGTTTCCAGCTATTTACTCGTTTAATTTTCAAATTATTTCATCTCGTTTACCGAGTTTGGTACCTCTTTTACCAATCTGGGTTGCGGGGAAAACTTTCAAACTTTCTTGATGTCGGAGTTTCCCAGATTCGTTCGTAGTTACCTAGGTACCTTTATCAAAAATGTGATCTAGCTCCTATCAAAAATAGGACATTTTTTTGGGACCATTATCGAAATATGTAAATTGGAGATGAACCTTGGATCTAAAATACTAGAAAATATTAAGTCTAGGTACCTAGATATTGTATGAAATGTAAATACCTGCTAACAGCGAAGGAATAGGTATTTACAAATTTTTTCAGAAAACTTACATTGTTTTATACTGCCGTCGTAAATGGAAACACAGTAACTTGAAAAAAGACGTTTTGAGAAAAACGCGGTCAAAGTTCAGTTGTTAAATATTTGTTTTCATGAACAAAGTAATCAATATAGATTATTTCTTTTAATCTTTAATTTTTTTAAATAGTTAGAACTTCAATTCTGCATACAAATATATATTAAATTATAAATGTTTAAATAATTAAAATAGATATTGTGTTTTAAATTAGGAAAATAATTAGATAAATTTTATATTTTTAAGCTATAACACCGTAACTATAGGTAATTAGGTAATTAGTTATAGGTAAATTTTACCCATTATGTTCTAACCATGTAATATATATATATATATATGTATATATATATATATATATATATATATATATATATATATATATATATATATATATATATATATATATATATATATATATATATATATATATATATATATATATATATATATATATATATATATATATATATATATATATATATATATATATATATATATATATATATATATATATATATATATATATATATATATATATATATATATATATATATATATATATAATAAATAAAAAGCTGCAGGCACCTTGATTAATTCGTGTATTAATAAATTAAATTTTAACAAAATTTTACCTAAAACCACAGTAGGTATCTGAAGAAGCCGTGTTGTAACCAAACAAAAATATTTCCTTAATGTTTATAGGTATTAAAAATGATCACAGTAAATAATTGGTTACTGTATTTTAACTTAAAAAATTATACATACTGTGTTTTTTATTAAAAATATTCTGGTTTTTTATTAAATACTGTGTTTTTATCTAAGGTATCTCGTTAACTATCCATCGACAGACAAACCGAAAATTTGCCTTATAGTACTTTAAGTCGTGATTTTAAAGAACCAAACTTGTATAAACACAGTAAATGAAGTTACTGTGTTTTCATTTACGACGGCAGTATACTGAATACTAACATATACTAAGGCCAATTAAAAGTTTTCACAATTAGACTGGATACATTGTTCCAGCTCAAGAAGAAAAAGGAGAAAGGGATAGAGATAGAGGTATTATCATATGTATTTATTGGTCTCATCAATACAAACTGGGCGTTAAGCAAGTCATACAGAAATACATTATGTTTTAATTCACGGGCTTACCCGTTAAGAAACAACGAATACTACACCTACATACCAATATAATGCTAAAAACCAAAGTGACATTTTGAAATTAGTGTACGAATGTAAGTCATAAAACAATAGTGATATGACACAATAACTTTACTCTCAACTTTACTCATAACTTTACTCCGTTCACTGAGAAAAGATAAAAAACAATTACCACATTTACTTTTTTACTCAAATTTAGAATTCTATTCTAGATGAATTTAAACTATATTTTTGTATTTTTTTTCGGTAAATTTGTCCAGAAGATCCAAAAATATAAAATAATAATATAATTATAATACACCTAAGTATAGTCCAATACACTGCATAGAATATTAATATTAATTATTGTCATTTAAATATTGCTGTATATTGTAATATTTCTTTTCAATTAGAATTTTCGTTGCAGAAATTTCAAATTTGATACCATTTAGATTTTAAATGTTCTGTGGCAACATATTTAGGAATCTAATGATATTGTAAACAAGATTTGATCGGTTTTAGCTAGTCTATAGACGAGAGGACGAATTGTCATTTGACCTCTGGTATTATTGTAATCAATGTCGGATCGTCTAATGACGTCGTTATCACGTGCATGCGCTCTGCACATAGAGTAGGGTGTCTTCGCCGGATCGTCGGCCTTCGCCTTTTCTCGGCCTTTGATCGTCTTTCTGTAATATAAAACCTTATAATAGTGAAAACAAGATAGATTTTAAAAATAACTTCTGTTGAAAGACAAGTAAAAATATTACGCAATAAGTTCCAAGTCAAATTTGAACGATTTACTCACACTACTCCCTCAGTTTGCGCATTTAGTTTCTCGTCCGTTCTGGAGCAGTTTGGTTGTGTCTAAAGTTACGGAAAAAATAGTGACGCGGTTGCGGTTCGGAGGTAAGTTTTTCATTAGTATACTAGTTAAATTTATTGAAACCGGATTTATTTGGTTATCATTGGTTTAAACAGTAGTTTTATGATAAAATATAATGCATATTTACTTAAGTTTTTGAAAAAACGGAGTGGCCGAGAATGGGATACGAAATTCTATCATACTGCCTATTACCGGCCACCGGCCGGATAACAGGCGCAAAAGACCCGAAACATGATTATTGCATTAACACTCTGACGTTCAACGTAAGTCATATGTTTTCGTGCAGTTTAGGAGACATATACTGGTTTATGAATACAACTAGTTCTCGGCCACGAAATAATATTTTAATCGCAAGATAAGACAATTTAACTATCAGACGGCCGAAATCTAGAATATAGTGCCTATTGCCGGCCACCTAATATTGTATAGGGAATATGCTAGGCCGAAAACTAGAATGCGTGACCTAATTATCGGCCAATTATAATTAATGTGACGGCCGGGATCTAGAAGACACGTGTCTATTGCCGGCCACGTGTTTTTATTGGAAAATCCGTACGGCCGGGAACAGGCAATGTAATATTTAGACTAATTTCGCGTGTTTACCATTTACCGGCCCCCTATACAGGGTATTTTTTTTATTGACTCGCGGGATTTTAGTTGGTGAAATTGTAACTTTTGCGAAAAATATTTTTTTAAAAGCAAAAAAAATAACTTTCTTTCACCATATATTTTTTAAATATTTGTTCCCAAAAAAGTATGTATGGTTAAGGTCAAATACTTTTGCTCAAGACTGCACCAAGAAGAGGTAGGGAAAAAGTCTCCGTCTTTCTCCGGTCACCTTCAGAGATTTTATTATTTTCAGATGGCGTCCAGGCTAAAGAAAAAGAAACTATATTCTGAAGAATCCCTAAAACAAGCTCTCTCAGATATCAGAGATGGGAAGACCGGTATTAGAGAGGCTTGTAGACAGTATGGAGTTCCCCGAGCTACTGTACAAGATCGCATAAGCGGAAGAGTCGCTGAAGACGAAATAAAACAACCTGGACCAGATCCTGTTCTCGGAGAAATGGGAGAAAGAAAAATAGTGGACTGGATTATTACAATAGCAAAGTGTGGTTTTCCAATTAAAAAACAAGAATTATTGGATACAGTTGAAAAGATTGTAAAAGACTCAAATCAACCAAATCCATTCAAAAATAATCGCCCTGGTCAAAAATGGTATTCGAATTTCCTAAAAAGACACCCCGAAGTATCGCATAGATCCGCCGAGACTATAAATAAAGCCAGGGCACAAATTACCGAGGAGTCCATAAGAGGATGGTTCATGGATCTAAAAACATACCTAACTGACATAAACAAACTAGACATATTAGAAAACCCAGGTCGCATATTCAACGGAGACGAGAGCGGATTCGCGCTGTGCCCCAAGACTGGAAAAGTTTTGGGTCCTAGAGGCTATCGTAACCTTTACGAAGTCAAACCCGGCAGTGAAAAAGACAATCTAACTGTCCTAGTTACTTTCAATGCAGCTGGAAATGTATGTCCACCTCTTGTGGTCTTCCCATATGTACGCCCCCCAAAAGCTATCGTAGAAAGCATGCCACCAGATTGGTGTCTAGGAAAAAGCGAGTCCGGATGGATGAAGTCAGAAGTATTCTTTGAATACATAACCAATGACTTCAATAACTGGCTTGAACGTAATGAAATTTCAAAACCTATCCTGCTGCTTGTGGACGGCCACAAATCTCATATGTCCCTTGTCTTGAGTGTGTTCTGTGAAGAGATCGGGATAATTCTCTATGCTCTTCCACCTAACACAACTCACATACTCCAACCCGCTGACGTGAGCGTTTTTAAACCCCTGAAAGAGCAATGGAAAAAAACTGTTAGGAAATTTTTATCTAAAATTGAAAATGTGAATAAATCTGTGACAAAGACGAATTTCTGCTCACTCTTCCGAGAATCACTTGACGAATCAGACATGAAGTCGTACATAATAAGTGGATTTAAAAAGTGTGGTTTGTATCCATTCAATCCTGACGCAATTGACTTCACCAAGTGCGTTCAAAATACTCTGTTAGTTGCACAAACAGAACGAACCCAAAGAAACACTTCCCAAAAAAATGCAACTGCACACATTAACAATGCCGATCTTGTTTCCACGAGAAAGGTACTTAACCACTTGAAACCAGTCTTAAAGAAAAAAAACATAGATGTCAGGATTGTCTTAAAAGAAGTAAAAAAACTGAGGAAACCTGCCCAGCGACATAAACAAGAGGCGGTAAATAACAGTTCTGTGGAAGTTCTGTATCAAACTGAAACGGATGATGCTACTGGATCAACGCTCCAGCTGGATCTATCTAATTCAGTCCAATCCAGACACACAAGTTTGCCAATGGAAAACTCATCTATGAATACTCATACCACAACATACGAAGATAACGCAATAAATGCTGGTGTATCCATAATTCGAACCGAATCTGATCCTCGAGCACAAATAATAGAGCCTTTAGTACACAACGAAAACGTTTATATGCCAGAAAAAGAGATAATAATTCAAAATCTTGACGCAATTCCAACTGGTAATGAGATCAGTGTTGAAGACCAGGGTAATAATATGTACGCAGAATTACAAGCAGTCCCTAATGTGCCTTGGGAATCATGCACTCGAACGGCCGATGAAGGTCTACAAACGACTGAAGATGTACTGGTATTTACATCAGCAATCCCTAACACTGAATCAAGCGATGGTGCAATATTTATAGAAACAGTTGCTGAAATTAATCCGACTCGATACATTCGAATGGATGAAGACCAAACTGAACGTAATTTGACTGATATTCCCATTCATACTCAGGAGCAAGATGCGACTTCATATTTACAGGCAGCTAAAACATGCCTTAAAGCAACTGACGAATTTTCCGTGAATCATCTGCAAGGGAGCTACTCCCAGTTTTTAGCATCATCTACGCCGCAGCATCAAAACAGTGATACCAATTATATTTCCTTGTCCATGGAAACACTTGTTGACTCGATACCTACACTTATAACGGATGAAGACTTCCCGCAAAATAAACAACCCGTAGTGCAGCAGCCATTTCATACCCCGACATATATTCAGCAGAAAGAAGCAGCAAAAGATCAACAAAATACCATTTACCATAACCACAATAAAATCGTTCAAACTCATTCCCAGACAACTGTGTCAACTTCCAGAGCTGAGCAGTCCGACCCAACACTATCCACTCTTCACCTATCGGGAAGCTACTTAGAAGTAGGTTCTGTAGTATCTCTCGATGACATTGTGGTTATACCTCCGCAAATTAATGTATCTGCTTTTGCTCGAGATCCGTTCGAAACACACTTGTACATGCCGGAGACTAAAACAGACAAACCTAAGCCAGTCAAGCCTCGTACTCCTGCTGCAATTTCTTCATTTGCATGGCGTAAATTTTATAAAGATAAAGAAAATTTAAAGAAAATAAAGGCAGAAGAAGTGATGAAACGACGACAACAGAGAAAAACTGATTTAGAAGAAAAGAAGAAGAAAACTGAAATGAAAACAAGAAAGGTACCAAAGCAAAGAATTATACCAAAAAAGAAGAGAGCCTTGAAAATTAACCAAAACACGAATAAGAACAGTAAAATAAAGTGTTCAAAATGCACCGAAGAACTCGTAAGTGACGTAGAAGAAGATGCTGAAAAGAACATAGGCTGTGACCACTGTCCTAGGTGGTTTCATCTCAAATGTACTAGTTTCAATAGCCTTGTGTACTCTGAATTAGCCAACAAACCATATAAGTGTACTGAATGTTAATTTGATATACCTACTACGTATTTTCACTAATTTTAAGGAGTAGATATTGTTCTATAGCACTATGTGGTCTCACCTCAAATGCACTAGTTTCATTCAATAGCCTTGTGTACTCTGAAGTAGCCATCAAACCATATAATTGTATTTAATGTTAATTTGATATAACTACTGCATATTTTCACTAATTTTAAGGAGTATATATTGTTCTGTAGCTCTAGGTGGTTTCACCTCAAATGCACTAGATTCATTCAATAAACTTGTGTACTCTGAAGTAGCCAACAAACAATATAAGTATACTGAATGTTAATTTGATATACCTACCTACTCCATATTTTCACTAATTTTAAGCACTGGGCAAGAAAATAACTTTTCAATAAATGAATGTGTATTAATCATGCAGTTTTTAATTTTTTAAATTTATTTCGAAAGTTAATTTTTTATGTCCATTTGTATGAAATAATAACGGCCGAGAAATGGGAGGCAAAAGGCCGAAAACTGGCATTGGTGGCCGATAATTGGTAATTTAACATTTTTTTCGATTATTAATTTTTAGAAAATTATGGCTTTATTATTTTATTTTTTTTTATATCACACGAATTATAGACTATATAAGTAATCAAAATTCCTATAATTGGTCCATGTTGCAATTACTTAACATATATTTTAATGACCTCAAATAGCAGAACTCCGTTAACTGGCCGGAATCAGGCGAAGTCACCCGTGTCTTCGCCGGATCGTCGGCCTTCGCCTTTTCTCGGCCTTTGATCGTCTTTCTGTAATATAAAACCTTATAATAGTGAAAACAAGATAGATTTTAAAAATAACTTCTGTTGAAAGACAAGTAAAAATATTACGCAATAAGTTCCAAGTCAAATTTGAACGATTTACTCACACTACTCCCTCAGTTTGCGCATTTAGTTTCTCGTCCGTTCTGGAGCAGTTTGGTTGTGTCTAAAGTTACGGAAAAAATAGTGACGCGGTTGCGGTTCGGAGGTAAGTTTTTCATTAGTATACTAGTTAAATTTATTGAAACCGGATTTATTTGGTTATCATTGGTTTAAACAGTAGTTTTATGATAAAATATAATGCATATTTACTTAAGTTTTTGAAAAAACGGAGTGGCCGAGAATGGGATACGAAATTCTATCATACTGCCTATTACCGGCCACCGGCCGGATAACAGGCGCAAAAGACCCGAAACATGATTATTGCATTAACACTCTGACGTTCAACGTAAGTCATATGTTTTCGTGCAGTTTAGGAGACATATACTGGTTTATGAATACAACTAGTTCTCGGCCACGAAATAATATTTTAATCGCAAGATAAGACAATTTAACTATCAGACGGCCGAAATCTAGAATATAGTGCCTATTGCCGGCCACCTAATATTGTATAGGGAATATGCTAGGCCGAAAACTAGAATGCGTGACCTAATTATCGGCCAATTATAATTAATGTGACGGCCGGGATCTAGAAGACACGTGTCTATTGCCGGCCACGTGTTTTTATTGGAAAATCCGTACGGCCGGGAACAGGCAATGTAATATTTAGACTAATTTCGCGTGTTTACCATTTACCGGCCCCCTATACAGGGTATTTTTTTTATTGACTCGCGGGATTTTAGTTGGTGAAATTGTAACTTTTGCGAAAAATATTTTTTTAAAAGCAAAAAAAATAACTTTCACCATATATTTTTTAAATATTTGTTCCCAAAAAAGTATGTATGGTTAAGGTCAAATACTTTTGCTCAAGACTGCACCAAGAAGAGGTAGGGAAAAAGTCTCCGTCTTTCTCCGGTCACCTTCAGAGATTTTATTATTTTCAGATGGCGTCCAGGCTAAAGAAAAAGAAACTATATTCTGAAGAATCCCTAAAACAAGCTCTCTCAGATATCAGAGATGGGAAGACCGGTATTAGAGAGGCTTGTAGACAGTATGGAGTTCCCCGAGCTACTGTACAAGATCGCATAAGCGGAAGAGTCGCTGAAGACGAAATAAAACAACCTGGACCAGATCCTGTTCTCGGAGAAATGGGAGAAAGAAAAATAGTGGACTGGATTATTACAATAGCAAAGTGTGGTTTTCCAATTAAAAAACAAGAATTATTGGATACAGTTGAAAAGATTGTAAAAGACTCAAATCAACCAAATCCATTCAAAAATAATCGCCCTGGTCAAAAATGGTATTCGAATTTCCTAAAAAGACACCCCGAAGTATCGCATAGATCCGCCGAGACTATAAATAAAGCCAGGGCACAAATTACCGAGGAGTCCATAAGAGGATGGTTCATGGATCTAAAAACATACCTAACTGACATAAACAAACTAGACATATTAGAAAACCCAGGTCGCATATTCAACGGAGACGAGAGCGGATTCGCGCTGTGCCCCAAGACTGGAAAAGTTTTGGGTCCTAGAGGCTATCGTAACCTTTACGAAGTCAAACCCGGCAGTGAAAAAGACAATCTAACTGTCCTAGTTACTTTCAATGCAGCTGGAAATGTATGTCCACCTCCTGTGGTCTTCCCATATGTACGCCCCCCAAAAGCTATCGTAGAAAGCATGCCACCAGATTGGTGTCTAGGAAAAAGCGAGTCCGGATGGATGAAGTCAGAAGTATTCTTTGAATACATAACCAATGACTTCAATAACTGGCTTGAACGTAATGAAATTTCAAAACCTATCCTGCTGCTTGTGGACGGCCACAAATCTCATATGTCCCTTGTCTTGAGTGTGTTCTGTGAAGAGATCGGGATAATTCTCTATGCTCTTCCACCTAACACAACTCACATACTCCAACCCGCTGACGTGAGCGTTTTTAAACCCCTGAAAGAGCAATGGAAAAAAACTGTTAGGAAATTTTTATCTAAAATTGAAAATGTGAATAAATCTGTGACAAAGACGAATTTCTGCTCACTCTTCCGAGAATCACTTGACGAATCAGACATGAAGTCGTACATAATAAGTGGATTTAAAAAGTGTGGTTTGTATCCATTCAATCCTGACGCAATTGACTTCACCAAGTGCGTTCAAAATACTCTGTTAGTTGCACAAACAGAACGAACCCAAAGAAACACTTCCCAAAAAAATGCAACTGCACACATTAACAATGCCGATCTTGTTTCCACGAGAAAGGTACTTAACCACTTGAAACCAGTCTTAAAGAAAAAAAACATAGATGTCAGGATTGTCTTAAAAGAAGTAAAAAAACTGAGGAAACCTGCCCAGCGACATAAACAAGAGGCGGTAAATAACAGTTCTGTGGAAGTTCTGTATCAAACTGAAACGGATGATGCTACTGGATCAACGCTCCAGCTGGATCTATCTAATTCAGTCCAATCCAGACACACAAGTTTGCCAATGGAAAACTCATCTATGAATACTCATACCACAACATACGAAGATAACGCAATAAATGCTGGTGTATCCATAATTCGAACCGAATCTGATCCTCGAGCACAAATAATAGAGCCTTTAGTACACAACGAAAACGTTTATATGCCAGAAAAAGAGATAATAATTCAAAATCTTGACGCAATTCCAACTGGTAATGAGATCAGTGTTGAAGACCAGGGTAATAATATGTACGCAGAATTACAAGCAGTCCCTAATGTGCCTTGGGAATCATGCACTCGAACGGCCGATGAAGGTCTACAAACGACTGAAGATGTACTGGTATTTACATCAGCAATCCCTAACACTGAATCAAGCGATGGTGCAATATTTATAGAAACAGTTGCTGAAATTAATCCGACTCGATACATTCGAATGGATGAAGACCAAACTGAACGTAATTTGACTGATATTCCCATTCATACTCAGGAGCAAGATGCGACTTCATATTTACAGGCAGCTAAAACATGCCTTAAAGCAACTGACGAATTTTCCGTGAATCATCTGCAAGGGAGCTACTCCCAGTTTTTAGCATCATCTACGCCGCAGCATCAAAACAGTGATACCAATTATATTTCCTTGTCCATGGAAACACTTGTTGACTCGATACCTACACTTATAACGGATGAAGACTTCCCGCAAAATAAACAACCCGTAGTGCAGCAGCCATTTCATACCCCGACATATATTCAGCAGAAAGAAGCAGCAAAAGATCAACAAAATACCATTTACCATAACCACAATAAAATCGTTCAAACTCATTCCCAGACAACTGTGTCAACTTCCAGAGCTGAGCAGTCCGACCCAACACTATCCACTCTTCACCTATCGGGAAGCTACTTAGAAGTAGGTTCTGTAGTATCTCTCGATGACATTGTGGTTATACCTCCGCAAATTAATGTATCTGCTTTTGCTCGAGATCCGTTCGAAACACACTTGTACATGCCGGAGACTAAAACAGACAAACCTAAGCCAGTCAAGCCTCGTACTCCTGCTGCAATTTCTTCATTTGCATGGCGTAAATTTTATAAAGATAAAGAAAATTTAAAGAAAATAAAGGCAGAAGAAGTGATGAAACGACGACAACAGAGAAAAACTGATTTAGAAGAAAAGAAGAAGAAAACTGAAATGAAAACAAGAAAGGTACCAAAGCAAAGAATTATACCAAAAAAGAAGAGAGCCTTGAAAATTAACCAAAACACGAATAAGAACAGTAAAATAAAGTGTTCAAAATGCACCGAAGAACTCGTAAGTGACGTAGAAGAAGATGCTGAAAAGAACATAGGCTGTGACCACTGTCCTAGGTGGTTTCATCTCAAATGTACTAGTTTCAATAGCCTTGTGTACTCTGAATTAGCCAACAAACCATATAAGTGTACTGAATGTTAATTTGATATACCTACTACGTATTTTCACTAATTTTAAGGAGTAGATATTGTTCTATAGCACTATGTGGTCTCACCTCAAATGCACTAGTTTCATTCAATAGCCTTGTGTACTCTGAAGTAGCCATCAAACCATATAATTGTATTTAATGTTAATTTGATATAACTACTGCATATTTTCACTAATTTTAAGGAGTATATATTGTTCTGTAGCTCTAGGTGGTTTCACCTCAAATGCACTAGATTCATTCAATAAACTTGTGTACTCTGAAGTAGCCAACAAACAATATAAGTATACTGAATGTTAATTTGATATACCTACCTACTCCATATTTTCACTAATTTTAAGCACTGGGCAAGAAAATAACTTTTCAATAAATGAATGTGTATTAATCATGCAGTTTTTAATTTTTTAAATTTATTTCGAAAGTTAATTTTTTATGTCCATTTGTATGAAATAATAACGGCCGAGAAATGGGAGGCAAAAGGCCGAAAACTGGCATTGGTGGCCGATAATTGGTAATTTAACATTTTTTTCGATTATTAATTTTTAGAAAATTATGGCTTTATTATTTTATTTTTTTTTATATCACACGAATTATAGACTATATAAGTAATCAAAATTCCTATAATTGGTCCATGTTGCAATTACTTAACATATATTTTAATGACCTCAAATAGCAGAACTCCGTTAACTGGCCGGAATCAGGCGAAGTCACCCTAATTACTTTACTTACTTATCGGCCTGTATTTCTCTACTGCTGGATATATCCAGGCCTATCTTAGGCATCTCTTAAGGCTCGCCACGTTGGCCGGTCCTCCGTCTACATCATCCAGTCACTTCCCGCTATCTTTTTTACAAGCTTTTTGTAAGTTTTCGATTTCAAAATTTGCAAACCATCTTTCAACCACTTTCAGGTATGCGATTGAGCTGAAATTTAGCTTACTTATATAAGCTCGGTGAAAGTTGAATATTATGGTACCATCACGCTGATTTGATGATGGAGCCAGGATGTAGAGACTGGAACTCTCTGATGCCAAATAGTAGGTCAGTAGAATTTGGGCTAGTACGTTTTGTTATCATGAGTATTTCCTATTACATATGATGACGAGGGTCTGAAGATGGTGCTGAGAGATTGCCACTAGAACTCAAAGCTGATGATGCAAAGCTGATGATGGAAAGCAAAGCTTGTTTGAAAAATATATACTTTTAATTTTATTCAATTCGTCAGACCGCCGGGCTTGAGGGCGTCCTACACTGCGATTCCAGGTCTGCACTCAAGGACCTTTCGACCTCAGTGATTGTCGGTTCTTCAGCATATGTCACCGCCACACTGCCATTTGAGCTGGTCTGGTCACAATTGGAAGTAAGGGCGTGAGTGTCGGCCCGCCAGGTAACATTCCTGGCTATCTCGCGGTTAAGGCGTTGGCCTCTTACGGGCTTGTGACGTAGCTAGATGGTGGACTGTTTTGTCCCCAAGTCTTCTACGCTCACTCCAGGGAGATAGAACGACTAATCGTTAAAACTTCCTGAGGTGACGGGCTCGTCCGCTGTAGTCGACAACCCAAGTTGCCATTGCTAGGCCGACCAATTTAGTTCATCGGCGGATTTCTATGTTTCGGATCATATCCCGTAGGCGTAAAGAGATTCCGAGCATATCTCTTTTCATAGCACAGTCAAGGGCCAACTATTATCCTAAGCTATCGTTATAATGTTAAGTATCATTTGAACAATTTTAAGGTCAGAAAAATAGCCACCATATTGTTTCGTTTTACAGGTGCCTGACCCCTTTTCCATACCTATAGATCAGCCAGATTATTTTTTTTATCAAAGTCAGACGCGACTTGACACTAGAATGATTTTCATTAGTGCTAAACAAAGTAGAGCACATTTGTATTTTCAAAAGCATTTTCCAACTCAACCCACTGGAAAACCACTACAAAATACGTTTCCGCTACTTAGAATTAGTCACTGAATAATCCTATCGACGTCTAGTGACTGGGAAAATCAGTACTAAAAAAACCGCTAGCTCCCCGACTAGTACTATCGATGCCCGCATTCAAACTCCCTTATATGAAATCTCTCCTACATTAAAACAGCTAACCAGTAAACCTTTTTTCGCTTTTGTTTTTATATTTATTTTTGTTTGTTCATATTCAACCTAATACATTATATACTTGTCTAATATGTACCTATTTTATTTTGTATTCTTTCGTGCTTTTTACTCTAATGTCTGAGAATATTCATATTTGCAGTGTATATGATTTCATTTCATATGATTATTTTTTTTTGTTACTGCATAAAAAACCTAATATTTTTATTATGGGTATGGTATATGCAAGTATCAAAATGTACGTACATTATTATAAATGTTCATTGGTCAATGTGCTGTTGAAGCACGCGTTTTAAGAATAGTTTGTTCTAAATACGCTGCGGAATATTGTCGTTATACCAGGGATAGAATAAGATAGGTACTAATGTTTTACAACGCCGAGACCAAATTATAGTCTCTCACTTACTTAAGAACACTACGCTCTTATAAATTAGCTACTTAAATAGAAGGATATACGTTTTTTAACACTAAACGTTTGACAAGTTCTCCAAATGAAACCTACCGTTTTATACGTTTTTTCTGCAGAATTTATGTGTTTTTTTATGCAGGATATTTGTTATTCAAATAATATATTTTTCTTCAAGTACTACTCCACGGTCACGAACTTCGTTAACCTCCGTGATCAAAAAACCATTAAAACATTAGGTTTTTTTAATATTGTTTTTATTGCGTGTGAATGATTTCCTCGCAGCCACGCTCTGCGTAATATTCAACAGTACTACTTAAAATTTGCGGTTTGGCCTTCAAACTGACGAGAAATTTTCATGGTGTTAAGTAAGTATGAAATCGTCGAAGAGGACTCTTTTATTCTTCCCATAAGTATTGAACTAACGCGAATATATTTACTGTGCCTGGGAAAAACGATGAATGGCATTTTTTTGGGGAAATGAGATAGGTAGGTACTAATGATATCTTGTGACTTGGTCTCAATCGAATTGATTGGAATAAAGATCATAGTTTGACCTTAAATGGAGGAAAACTTATTATAAATAAGATAAAAACGAATTTATCTCGTAAAGTTCGTAGCACCCGACGTTCGCAGCAGCGATGTTGCAACCGCCGTTGTCCAGTCTACCCTGAACAACGGCGGTTGCAACATCGCCGAAGCGTCGGGTGCTACAAACTTTACGCAGCAAATTAGTTTTTATCTTATTTATAATATCAAACAACCGCGATAGTCTTCGATTTCATAAGAAAACGTGTGACGGGAGGTCCACGCAGTGACCTTGAGGTGACCCGGAGGACCTTGATCATTCTTTCCCGTCAGGTCCAGGGGTGGGGTACCTCGATGACCCTCCGTTGACGCTTAGGAAGAAATGTGATAAGAAATCCTGATCAAGGCCAATGTATTCCCTTTTTTCTAAGGTATAAGAGAAATATGTATTTTTTTTTAAACTCAAATATATTTGTTTTACAGACAAAACACACTTTTCCCCACTCAAACCCTTGCTAAAATGTATTTTTTAAAGTTAGTAAATTTTAAAAATAAAATGACCATAACTTTAAAAAGTTGATTTTGATCGTTATTCCCGTAACCCTTCCTAAACGATATGCAGAACGTGCAGAAACCCTTTGCGAGGTTTTACTTTACAATTCCATCCCAGAGTCAGTGTAACTTCATTCCTTTCCAACACCTACTTGCATATTGGATAAATATCGAATATGTAAAGTCTGCATCTTTGTGTCACTATAATAATCTTAGATTGTTTGTGTGTTTCTTTTCGAGAAACTTTGCCTGGAATGCAGCGTTATTGGAAATATCTATAATAATCTTTCCAATAATGGTAAATTATTTCGTACCTATGGAGGTTAGGGTTGTATATTGTTTAGGATTAGTCGATAAACATCAAATTACGGCGGGTGTGGATATTGCAGGGGATTTGCCGGAATCATCGTTTACCGGCTTCCGGAAGCTACATATATGTATTTAGCAGCAATGTACCTCTACGATATTATTACACTACGTTTGTGTGGACAAACCGCCACGCCTATACTTTTACGATGGAATGCAATAGATCTACTTCAGATACGCCAAAAATCTATTAGCTGAACGGTCGGTTTTATATAAATCCAAAATTACGCTCGCACCGCAAGGGGCAAAGCTTCTGCGTGTGCCATCGTATTCAATTCGCTCAAAAATCAAACATTTGCTCTAAAACGCTTTTCTCGACATTTTATATCATATGGACCGACAAAATAAAAAAACACGTTCATGCGTCCGACTGTCTACCAATCTGTACGCTGGATACTCATGTATGCTTCGTCCAATTTCTAAAATTCTAAAATTATTTCTCTTTAGTATTTTAATATTTAATGGTAACAGCTATTAGATTTAGGATTCTGTACCCAAAATGAAGCGGTTAGCTGCCATACAATACAAACCAAAATCACATATTGATTCGTGCGGTCGCGATTTTTAGTAGCCTATCGCCGTAATAAAAAAAGTGATTATATTTTGTATATAGAATAGGAAGAGGAGAGAAGCTGCTTCAACAATAGATCCCAGCCCAGTACCTGCCTATTGAAAAGTACTTGTACGTTTCAACTTACTACTGCGTAAATACTTAACCAGTAGTAAGTGGAAACGTAAGTAGTAAGTATATACATATTTACTTTCGACAAAATTGTTTTTCAAGGAGGAATTCGCAATTCATTACCAAGTTTACAATTCATTTATAAGATCTCAAAATTTATTCAACTATCGGATCACAATATGTTTATGAATAGGTACATGTCCAACCCCTGCTCGTATATAGTTACTGTTATATTGGACGTGGATGAATACGGCCCATTTCACTGGCTTATAGATACAAGTCTATCTTGTTTTCTTTGCGGTTAAAAGTAATTATTGCATGTGCAAAAGATATAGAGGAGACTTTCTATATTTTTCGTTTATAGTTATAAATTATAAGAAAACAGATACGTTCTCTATTTATCAGAACTTCTCCCTTTATCAGTGTATTTGTTTAGCAGAATAATCATAAGATTTACCTTTTTCGATGTGTCGTTTATATTATGATCCTGGGTATAGAGTGTCGATGGCAAGGACTTCGATGTGACCCTTCACTCTCCAGAGCACCGCAAAGTCGCGCGTCGAGGGCAACCTTCCGAAATCACCTCAACGCGCGCCTCGAGGCCTTGTCTTAAAATTCGTCTCTTAGTGATTTTAACACGCTATTTCCCCATCAAATGGTCGCTCAAACGCGGGCTGTTTAACTGTTTAGCACGTGATTACGACGCCCGCCAACATTAAAAAAGCATTTGAAGCACAAGGCACGCTGCACAATTCATTCACTTGTATACATACGAAAAACTTTCGCATCCGGACGAATTAAATCACCTTTAGATTCTCCACTTTGTTAGCAATGTATTGCTGAGTCACCAACACTTTTTTCCATATAGTAATCGACCTCTGGCCAAATCGTAACCGTATAGTTACAATATATTTCAATATCAAATTTATAACATTTGACCGTAGGCAATGTGAAGTCATGGTAATCAGCGAAGAAAGCAACAGAAGAGAACGGGACTCTGGAACGTGTGGTACAAAGAGATTACAGAGTAAATGTAGAAGATTGCGATTGCAGCCAGGAGATAAAGTGCCGTATAGAACAATCAAGAAGCGTATTCGCCAATGAAATCGATTCCCAGAAGCAGAGATCACATCGGTTACTTGCTATGTTTTATAGGTATGTGCTGTGTAACGTATAACCGCTTGCTTATTTACGATTATGTATGGTTAAACGATAGTAACTGACTTCAGAGAATATTTAATGTTCTTAACACTCTTAACGCCTATACTTGACTACGGCGATGTTTGTTATATAGATGCCAGTGAAGTTATTTTGAATAAGCTGGAGCGTCTACAAAATATCTTCCTCAGGTATGTTTTTAATTTGCGAAAGTTTAACCACGTTAGCTACTTTAGTGAGCAACTTCATTGGCTTCCTATTCGCGATCGAAGAACGTTGTCGCTACTCTACAACATACTCAATAACCACACTTCACCCTCCTATCTCAAGGAGAATTTCCACCCTTTGGGAGGCCACGGTCTTCCACTTCGATCAAACCGGAATAACACACTCGCCATTCCGATACATCATTCTTCTGTTTACACGCATTCTTTTACAGTCCATTCTGCTCGTTTATGGAATCAGCTCCCTCACTATATCAGGCATGCACCTTCGTTGCATACTTTCAAAAAGTTGTTGAAGAAACATTTATTTTTACCCAGCCACTAACCAAATACCTCACCTTGTCCTCTCTTTTATCCTTTCCTGGGCAACCTTAGCATAAGTTACTGACATATACTTATATAAGTTTATTTTAAATTTAACTCTTCTACTTCTTTGTGTATTGTACTGTGAAAATTAGGAATTATTTTATCAAATAGTTGACTGTAAAATATCGCTATAGCGGTAAGTCCGCCATTTGTGCATACATTGTCTTTTTTATAAAACCAGTGTAATATTCATTAAGTTATGTTTTTATAACACAATAAAGTTATTCTATTCTAATGTTGATGCGCGCAAAGTTAGATCAGTTTATGAAAAATGAAATAGCAGAAATGTATTTGCCTTGCGGAACAGCCTAATAGGCTAACGTTGAAAAGTTGAATAAATTTGAGAACAGTATTTTTTCAGTCATATCATATGATATATGTTTTCAAACCTTAGGTTAATGTTGAGAAATCATGTAGTCTTTTGAAAACATAATAATAATATACTGTTTATTTGCACTTAAGAATTAAAATATAAATGGCGAGCTTTTACCACATGACAATATCTTGCAACTAACCTAATCACAGTACATTGTGAAAATAAAGATTATTAAGTTTATCTGCATAAAATACAAAGTACTATATTTAAAACTAATAATGCTCGAAGAGAGGAAATTGGGAGAGGAAGGAGAGAGAAAAGGAAGAACTGGTTACTTCTTATAAAAGTAGTACTTGTCGAGGTGATTCTAAAGAAGGTTTCTCACTAAAGAAGGTGAATGATTCTAAAGCAGGCGATTTAATGGGAGATCGTTCTAGAGTCTTGCACAGAACGTGTAGAAGTAGAAATTAATGATATGACAAGGATTTTTTAGTAAATTGTCATAGGCGTAAGTACGAGGCCGTGGGAATTTTTTGATTCGAAAAGATCGTGGAGATAGGGTGGTGTAGGGCGATCTCGAACCTTTAACTAGTCTGGAAGCTGGAGAAATCTGGCCGCAACTGGTAGTCAGGGGCAAGACGGCAGCTGGATGCTTCTCAGTGTGTTGCGTAAGGCGTTGGACTCTGACGGGCCAGTTGGTGGTATATTGTTTCGTCCCCAAGTCCTCTACGCTTACCCCACGGAATCCGACACACTTCCTGGTGTGTCGGATTCGCCCGTTCTAGTCGACAACCCCAAATGTTCCCGTGAAATGTAACTTTTTCGATACGTCAAGATAACTATCTTCTTGAAGAAAACTCCTAGCGGTAAGAATCCATTTGCTTTCAATTAAAATGTCAAATGACCGCAAAAGTCTTCGAAATATCTATATCTATACTAATATTATAAAGAGGTAAAGTTTGTGACGTTGTAGGAAGTAATCTCTGGATCTAATGACCAATAGAAAGCCACGTTATTTGTGAGTGTCATAGGCTATATATTAATCCGAAAAATGAAAAGACTTTTTCGTGGTAGTCGGATTTGCAAAGTAAGTCGGAGAATAAGCGGTCGAACGAAAATGTTTCTAACTAACGCTGCCTTAACGATGAGAGATATATGATTAAGTTCTAGAGAAAAGTTGTAGAGCTTGTTAATGCCTACAAAAAAGTCAGCGACAGCATATGTCTAACTTTTATATTTTAGTCACAAAAAGTAGTATATTATATTTAAAAAATAATTTAAATCGTTAGGTCATGTTTATTGGTCATATTATCAACAATTATGAATTCTTATTAAAATAAGTAAATTTATCGTCTCAAGTGTTTAAAAGAGAAGAATTTTCCTTTTTACTGCATATAATTTCCCTTTTACTGCATAAATAGTTAAAGAGATAATACGCTCACAAATAAGACACTCACAAGAAGACACTCATAAATAACGGTATTATAGTCAAATTGGCATGCAAATACATACATACATATGCAGTAAAAATATAAGCCTTCTTTTGGCAGTCAGGAAATAAATCATAGCACTTAGTACTAACCGAACCACACTCATAATTTCATCACAGGTAAAAAGTTTTACCGCCCAACAAAGTGGGCACGGGTCAGCTAGTTAGAATATATATGTGGAACCATACGCAATCATTATTTTAATCATATTTTTAAGCTGAAAATGTTTAAGTATATTAAAAAAGTATATATTAACAATTATTGTTGATTCGACCATATCATACCGGACGACCAGTCATTCAAATAAAAAGATATGAATCACGCTGAAGTCGCAAAGAAACATTTTAAATAACCGCAGGTACCTACTTATACGCAATAATAATTGGACCTTAAAAGTTAATATATGCATGTGTCAAAAATACCAGTTTTTTCAACTCTGATAAAAGTCACCTTACTACCGATGCGGTCATCTACGAATTGAATTTAAAAATAGAGTTGATATCAGATATCTGCTATTGGTCGCATTTTCAACCAGTCAACCGGGGTTTTTTTTGCTTTTTCCAAAAGTGTCTCGTCTCGTTTGTCCGAATAATGTGAATGCTAAATCCGGCATTCGTACAAAATTACTGCGCAACCAGTTATTAACATTCAAGGCAGCGACCGCACTGCCGGTGGACCGCTCTCGGTTTGGACACACATGGGGACGTGTTTCCGCGTTCGTGTTGTTATTTCTTGGATTTATTGTCGAGCATGCAGCAATTAAAAGTCGACTTTGAAACAATACAATACAATTGCCCTCCGCCGTAAACGATTTATCGGCAGAACTAAACGTTTTTTAACATAAGCCAACTTTAAACTCTCAACGACTTACACATTTCAATACTCTTTGGAAATATTTAAAAGTTCCAAATTACGTAAGAATGGTAAGTTGCAATAAATTACCCAAACATATTAAAATTATATGTAGAAACGGCAAAATACCAAGTTCAAACAAAACGGCAAGTCCTAATGAAATGGCTACCTTATTGAGAGAAAATTGCATAATATTAACAAGGTAGAGAGGACGAGTAAAGTATTGAACGTAACAACAAAATAAGACTGATTTTATTAAATATCTTCCTTATATTTGACACATTGATGCAATGCATCTTTCATTAACTTAATGACATTTGATTGAAACCTCAAATAATTATATAAAATTTAACGCCCTCTATACTCATTTGAATGTACTCTTTCGAACTATCTTTTTACATTAGTACCATTCCTGGTCGCTTGATGTAATTTAGTTTTTATTAGTGTAAACAAAATTGATGAGAGCGATTTGATCCCCTTCCCATGTATTGAGCGATTTTTGCCCATAATCAACCATTATCCTGAAGGTCTAAGCTATTCAAAAATATATATTTCATTCAGGTACCCGATTTTCCGTTAGCTTCTGGAATCATTTGTAGTACTTTACTTGTAATAAAGAATTCTAATTAAGCGACTGACAATTTCCATTTTGATTTTCTTAATTTATCTTGACATTTTTACCATTTCATTGACTATCGTGTTATTATTGACTATATTATTTTCTCTCCGATAACAAAACGTATTTTGTATTTGTGGGACTATATTATTTTGTATTTCACGACATCTTAATTTATTCTCAATTCAAAATGTCCTAAAGTCAGTTGACTTTGTAGTATCTAATTATTATATATTATGTAGTTACACTCTTCAGAAAACTTTAGTATCGATTTTACAACTATTTTATCCTACTAAAACATTATCACCAAAGGGCCATGGAGAGAGCAATGTTGGACATCAGCCTCCGCGACAGAGTGCGCAATGAAGAAATAGGAAGGACCACGGGGGTGACCGATGTTATGAAATTCATCGCCAGACTGAAGTCGGGCAGGATGACGCGAGGTGGCCGAAGAGGCTTATCCAGTGGAGACCAAGAACCACAAAGCGAGGCGTAGGTAGACCACAATAACGATGGCTGGACGTCACCAGGAAATCAGCAGGAACCAACTGGCTGAGGGCAGCAGCTGGCAGAGACATGGAAGAGAGAGAAGGAAGAGGCCTACGTCCAGGAGTGGACCAAACCAGGCTGAGGAAGAAGAAGAAGAAGAAAACATTTTATCGATTCCGTAATCACTGGTTTTGTTCTTTGGATTTTATAATCAATTTATGTAATATCATATATTCAAAGTATTTTGTACTGTCTATACAACTGTTAATACCGTTTTGAAAAAAATAAATTTGATTTCATTTAATGTAAATACAGTTTCGTATGAAATAAATGGACTTGCGCTTTCCGAGCATTATAATAATTCAAATATTGTGCTATCGACTACTAAGCCAATGTATATACGAGTGTCGTATATACCTATAGATATAGGTAACGTTTGATAATCCATACATATCACGAGACATGTATTGTATCTTGAGCATAACATGAGAGGTTAATGGTATTACCGTTGTTAATCAAACTTCCACTGAGGCTGATGACGTATATGAACATTCAGAACATTCAAAATAACAGAGTGTCCACACAACAAGTACGCACCGAACAAGGCGATCCATAGCGAATATGATAGTCGTCCGACGAATGAAAACAACCTTTGGCCAGAGACACCTGATGAGTATAGGCCCCAGGGCATACAACAAATTGGATGAGTCTATAAGGAACGTACACGATAAAGACCAATTCAAAAAACGATGTCACAGGTGGCTCATGAATGAAGGTCGGCATGTCAGCCACCAAATTTTTCACCCTATTATGTAGATTTATTTAATTTATTATTATTGTATTTTTATCGCTGTTGGTGGTTCTTTATTATTTATATTATTTTTAATTCGATTACATTTAAAATTGTATTATAACTAGTAATATGCACATTTTATGTACTATTGACTATTTCAATTTGATAATCCTCTGACCATTTAAATGTGATTTTTTGACTATTTATTTTAATTCCTTTTTCCATCCATAATTATTTTTTATTATTATTTCACTATTTATTGGAATTCCTATTTATTATTTACCTTTTTCGTTTTCGTGTTATTGAAATTAATTTTATTGTGTTTTATGATAGGTATTTTACAAATATAATTTGCAGACTGACAGACGCGTTGACATATCAATGACCTAGTTTTTAGAGTAATGATTTATTTCTACATACATTGTTTATTGCCTTAAGTTAAGTCCTAATATTATTAGATACTAATTTTTTTTCTCTTTTAACATATGTAGTTTAAAGTATGCACAAGCCACTATTTTCTTGGTACTCTTGCCTTAGTACGGGCCTAGGTCTAGTTAGGCAGCGTTGATCTAAAGAAGGACTGGGCTGCGGTACTCTCTTTTTTGCTACTATTTACAACGGAGCCTCTAATGTTAATATTTAATGTACTGGAGTTTTAATGATAGAACGTCCAGTGGTCTGTCCTTCCGGAAGGTCCTTCCAGAAGGACGTTCTGACGGTATTGAGTCCTGCCAGCAGTACTCATTTTATCGTTAAATTTGTATGAACTTCCCTCACTGGTCCTGCTGGCAGGCCCTACGTGCCGTTCGAAACGAATGCGGGTAGAAGCCGAAAACCTTTTTTATATGACATAACAGTTATGCTTGTAATTTTAACAATTAGTTATTATTCTCGAGTATAGTTATATATATTTGTGGGTTGAGAATTGTATTGTACAAGTGAGCGTATCACATATGGGTGTATTGAATATTTCAGAAGAAATAGGTAAATAAAATAAGGTGAATAACAAAGAACTGATTGTATGTTTTATGTTATTTATTTATTCGTAGACCAACAAGATGTAGTAATAAAAATAAAAATAATGATAAAAAAAGACAAAATAGTTTGAAGAAAATATAAAAAATTAAGCTGGGATTCCGTGTTGAATGTGATACGTGAAACAGTTCCGCCCCGTTTGTGGTGAACATAAGACACAACGTGGACCACACGCTTTTCAATAGTAACTTGCTTTTTGTTGCCTCTTGTGGATTCTGGAGCAAACAATGCATTTTCTTTGAACTCTTTGTCTTTCATCATTTTTTGATAGACGTTCAAGGACAAGCTCGCCGCTGAGGATGGAGCCTTGATTGGAACGAGCATCATTTTGTTGTTCTTGCCTATCACATGATTTGTCATCGTCCACCAGTGCAAGTACCAACTGAGTAGTGAAATCGCGGTGGGATATTTGATTATGTTCCGACCGAACAAAAAAGTTATATGCCAAATAGGCATTTGCTTCAATTATTCCTAGAATTGAGGCGTATACTCTGTGTTCCCATTTATGTGTGCCCCATGCTTTTTCCAGAGCTAACCCGTCTTGTCGAATATGGTTATGTATATCAATAGCTGGAGCACCATCGAAATATTGCTCGATTATACGAGGTCGTTCGATTTCTTTGTAATATGGATTACCATCTTCATCCCATCGCTTTTTACGTGATGGTCTACCAGGCAAGGTCGTGCCACAAGAAGCAATAAATTTGTGAACCGGCCTGTCCCTCCATGCGATAGCAGTTAACGGAACTGAGTCTTTGTTTGCTGTGCCCACCACAAATTTGCCTTTTTGTACTGGACACCTGGCAGTTATTTCAGAGACAGAATAAAAACTGTGCGCTGTTTTTACCATTCCAAGAAAGAACATACCAGCTTTAAACAATTGTATACACGTTTTAACAGAGGCAAACCAGGAGTCTCCGATTACTATTCTACCAGAACCATGCCATGGTTCAGTCAATCTCAAAGTAGTTGCAGTACCGGCGCCAAATTCTCTTTGCCACTTTTTGACACTCATTGATTCTTTACCCTCATTTATTTCCATTCTTATCATTATATTTGTCGCACTGTCACAAGCCGTTTTTACTTCACATCCTACTCCTTTGGGCTTTCTTTTAATCTTCATCACTGCAGGCATCCCATCTTTAAAATACGAACCTCTTCCATACCATGCAAACATAGATTCGTCCACAGTAATTTTTGAACCAGGACTGATAGCACTTTCAAGTTTTTCATTAATCATATTCACCAAAGGCCTTACTTTATGCCATTTGTCAGAATCATCATTATTAATGGAAGCTGGGGAGAAGCTTAGCGCCATTAAAATAGTTTCAAATCTTTGGCGACTCATTCCAAACCTTTTTCCAAAGTTTGTAGCGGGATATATCCCATCTGAGGTAGTATTCCAATAGGATCGTCGAACTGGCAGTTCCTGAAGGGTCATGGCATATAATAGAGCAAAAAACTTCAATAACTCTCCTTCTGTCAATAGTTTTTGTTTGGCTGGAAATTTAGAGTTGGTGCACTGTACTATGTAACTTAATTTCTGCCTGGGAAATACCAAGAAGAATGCGTCCTTGATACTTTGTAGTGCATTGGAAGGCTCAAGCAAGGTAGCGTTGAAGGAGCCCTGATGCCGTTGGTGAAAATTACTTCCTCACCGAAAGTCCAAGTTACATCCTTTATAACAGCTGTATTCGTAGAAGAAGGTTGTATCAAAATACTGTTGTTGGCATCAAGTTGTTCTTCATTAATAGTGTCGTCACTGCTTGTGGATGATTCGGATGACGCTGAAATATAAAGACTAGATTTAAAAAAATAATAACTATCAGTCAATTTATACTCATACCTACCTTTTTTTATTAACTAAACAAACCTAGGTTTATTAAATTAGACCACGAAATCCCAGCATATATATACTTGACCAATGACGTCAGCTAAACGTGTGTCAAAGTTGGATAAATTTAGTTGCTGCTGGATTAGGTAATCAAAAACAACCCAATAAGCCAACATACTTTCGTATATTTATTATGTTCATATTAATTTATTTATTTGGACACCCTAGTTTAAAATACAAGGTTTTAAAAAGTAATACATACTTAGGCCAGGACTTTCCTAGGCTAATTCCCGCTTTGGTTCGGTTTCGGCTCGGTAGTGCTAAAACCATAGTCTCATAAAAGCTAGTATTTCGTTGTTGTCAACTACACTCGTGTCAATCATATATCAAATGTTTATGATATATGATTGTGACCTATGATTATGATATACCTACATTTTATAATATTATGTAGATTGATTTAAACACACTTATCGTATCCTCAAATAAGTAAGTAGTAAGTTCATAAATAAATTAAATAAAATATTATATTTTAATTATAGGTACTTACAACTCTCTTCATTAATATTGTCACGGGTGTAGTCGCCGGCTGCGTCGTCGAAATTTCCAATCAAAATTTCTTTAGGGACGGTTGAAACTTTTCGATCTATGTCCCAAAACACCCTTACAAAGTTATTTTCTACTTTTCTTACTGTGCCCCAACAATAACTACTGTCGTAGTCGTTCCCGAAATGTTGACGACTCCACGTGTTTTCGCCATTTTGTTCATCGAAGAATGTCGCTTTGGCGCGCACGCGCACCCCACGTCTTATACAGGCAGCCATTTGGGCCAAACTGGTCACAGCGACGTGATTTAAAAACTCGCTAGGAGCGAATGAGATGCACTATCTACCAAATAAAATTGCGTCCTGCTAGCATGCCTAGAAATCCTCAAATAAACAGAAAACGCGCGTCCTACCGGTAGGACGTAAAGTCCGGCTAGCAGGACGCTGTACGTTCTATCAAATTTAAAACTCGTAACTCGAACTCGTAACCAATCGAGAGATCGGAGTAATCTGGTCACAATTGGAAGTAAGGGCGTGAGTGTCGGCCCGCCAGGTAACATTCCTGGCTATCTCGCAGTTAAGGCGTTGGCCTCTTACGGGCTTGTAACGTAGCTAGATGGTGGACTGTTTTGTCCTCAAGTTTATACACTCACTCCAGGGAGATAGAACGACTAATCGTTAAAACTTCCTGAGGTGACGGGCTCGCCCGCTGTAGTCGACAACCCAATTTGTAGTTTTAAAAAATGCGCATTTCTTTAAATAAAAAATAAATTCACTTATTTAGTGACCAATCTCAGTACCTGCTGGATAGACAGAAGACGAAATTTCCGCTACCGTCGTAGGCTAAAGCTATGGTACGAGTGCCATCTCGGAAACCATTCGCGTTAACCGCGATCATTTCGTCTGTAGGTATGCTTATGGTCGAGTATCCAAGAGGCCCTAATTCAACACTTCATCGAGCGAATCTCCTAAAAGAGCGATTTGCACCGCAATCAGGTCAGTCGCCGACGGAGAGATCACGATCAACGAGTTTATCGAGGCCGATGCGGCGCCGTCGCCACTGCCACTGCCAACTTAACACTCCTAAGCACGAGTCTACCACTTATAACTATCTTCCAACAATCTGGCCAGCGTTGAAATTGATAAAGACGACAGACATTTTGGCACACACATCACAGATGCGCAACCAGTGAAAGAATATTTCTTTTGCAAAAGAGAGCACTGCGCAGCATGTATCAGGTAACGACTAGGACCTCATGCAAAGAATATTTCATCAAGGCAAGGGTAATGACTATGTATTCGGCTTTCATATATCAGTGTTTAATGTATGCTAGACAGCACCTAGCAGAAACACCATTAATGCAGACATTCACTCGCATCATACCCGCGGTAGCTCCCTTTTATGCGTACCCCGAATACGACTGGCAAAAGTACAGAAAAGCTACTTGTACCTTAGCATTAAATTCTATAATCTACTCCCTACAAAATTTAAACAGCTGGAGGACATAAAATTAAAAAAAAACATCAAGGAGATGCTGATAGGGCACCCTTTCTATAATCTGGCCGAATTTGAGGGCAATGATTTTTCAAATATATTTTTCATTTTTTTCAAAATTGTTCCCATTTAAATTACTTAAAAAAGTAGAGCCTTATTGTCTGATTATTTTATATGGTCTTATATCTGTACTTTTAACGTAGATTTAATTTGATTATTTAACATTTTACTAACAATTTTAATATTACGATAAATAATTTTACTTTGTATCTTTTCGAATTACTAACTAATTCAAATATTAGGCTTCTATTTTGATTTTTTGTATTTATAGTTTGACAATCTAGTAGCTAATTCTTGACTCCCTATGTATGTTCAGTAAAGAGTAGTAGCGAAACTTACTACATAACCCAATTATTTTGACACGTCCAAGAGCGGTCTTTAGCCGTCAATTGGACACGACGAAAATGTAAATGTAAATGTAAACAGAATACCAATAATCACAAAATCGACGACGGTCTCTTAGATAAAATTGCTTAGTGTTGCTTTTTTTACCTTAATCTATAGATTTTTTCATGTGATCAATAACCGTGACAGCAGAGACTATGCTCGCCTGAAGACCAACGGACAGCGAGGCGATTTGGCCTTGTCGTTTGGATTCGGCTTTGATTATAGAAGAATGATATTAGTCGGGGAGCTAGTGATTTTTTTCGGTACTGATTTTATCATTCACCAAACGTCGATAGGATTATTCAGTGACCAATTCTAAGCAGCGGACATGTATTTTGTAGGTTCAGTGACCAATTCTAAGCAGCGGACATGTATTTTGTAGGGGGGTTTTCCGATGGGTTTATCTGTAAAACGCTTTTGAAAATACAATCGTGCTGCACGTTTTTTTACCACTAATGAAAATCGTTTTTTGGTCAAGTCGAATGCAACATTGATTAGTAAAAATATACTGGCTGAACTATAGCTATGGCAAAGGTGTCTGGCACCTGAAAAACCGACCGAAATGGTGGCCCTTTCTTTGCAGACCTGAAATGTGGTCATATGATACTTAACATAATGGCGATAGCTTAGAATAACGTTTGGCTGTAATGTGCGATCGCCAAAGCCTTGCCAGACTCGTTTAACGCACGTCTAATCAGCGCGCATTGAACGAGTCTAACCCGTATTAAACGAGTTTCGCGCATAAAACAGTGCCCACTGCCACAAACTTGAGTGGAGTATGGAGAGGCTTTACTCGATATGAACATCAGCCAGATGTGTTTCTTTCGTGCAATGATAGGATCAATTATCATGGGAAAAAAAATCAACACAGTAAAAATGAGAGCAGGGATTTTTTTATTTTTGTCTAATTTCTAGATCCGGCAGACGCATTGCGCGACTTCTTAAATTAGCCATACTTATTTCAAATGATAATCTGTAATATTAATAATTTGTATTATACGTTATAAACGTGCAAAAATAAGAGCGACGAATCTGTAAATCACATCGATTTTTAACACGCTTTTATTAGGTCGACCTGTATGTAACTATGTAATGGAATCTAAGGTAACTAATTTAACCATCTTCCAAGGATCGTAGCGTCATGAATATTGGCAGCTGTATGTAGTTCTGATAACAATCGAACTGATCTGATGATGGAGTCGGAAGATATGAACTGGAACTTCATGATGGAACATCGTATCATAGCTGTGTTTGGACTAGTTAGAAAAGTCTTGGAATGAACTTTGACCACGATTAGGTTTCAAGGTCTCATGATGAAGCCGGAAGATAGGCACTGGCATTCTATGATGGAATATCGTATCATAGCCGTGTTTGGACTTGTGTCTTGAATGATCGACTCTAGTATATGGAACAGATTTATAACTAGAGAAAAAAGCAGAATTCAATTGCACATCTCCCCCATCCACCCATCGGATAATCCTTGCCAGTCTCGGAAATTCTTGATCAGCATCAATAATTGACCAGATTTAACTACTTTCGCGTTTTGGGAAAATAGGTCCTAATAATATTCACTACCTCCCCGACTATAAAATTATTTGAAGAAACTAAACTCTATACCTACTAGTTAAACAAACTCTTATAGTTAAGAATCAACCGCAAGCATTAAACATTAACGACGGAATTTTCTTAAACTCATTAAAAGTTAATCATCAGATATCTTTTAAGCTATACAGTGAGCCTACTTAGCCTGCCACGACGCGTTATATTCGACATAGTTATGTTGGCAGTTGCCAACTCTAACAATGGCAAAAAGATTACACATCTAGATATTATGTAATTTGCGATGAAAAAAAAACCATTGTCACAAAAAAGTCGTAAATTAAGATATGTTGCCTTTTTTTGCAATAAGCGGACATCAATATCGGTGACTAAATACGTAGCGATGATGACTTGTCCGAGGCTTTTGACACGGTACATTACATACAAATCGAGGTTAAGAGCAAGAAGACAACAAATTGTTCCATAATAGGATAGCATATTTATTTATTATAATTTATTTAACCATAAACCTATTTGTTAGGGGTTCATACACTTAGTCGAGGCATTCTGATCTTATACATACTGCACTTTATTTTATATACTACGGCGTTCAATAATCAGTAATAATGAGTATGATGAAGTTAACTTTTATTAAATTATGAATTTTTCGACGTAGCCACCTTTTAGATATCATTTTTCTAAACATAAAATACCCTTCCTAAAAAAACTCTTTATCCCGATCACCTAAAAAATACTGCACTACTGCTGCTAGCGCGGCATCATCTTCAAATTTTCGACCTCTCAGATGTTACTTTTCATGTATTTCATTTTGATTTGTTTTATTTGTAATAATCAAATGCAAGCCCAGCAAATCAGCCTATTTTATAGTAGCTCTATGATCAAGGTATTCAATAATCACGACCTCTTAACTGTCCCAGAAAATAGAGCCCATTATATTACCGGCGGATGGAACGGCCTTAAATTGTTAAGTAGTTGGAGATGATGGTCTTTTACAAGTCATGGACTATTGTTTTGTTTCAGTAACGTAATGGTGAAGCCATGTTTTGTCCATAGTTATTAATCGAGCCAAAACACGGTAAGGATCCTGTTGTAACAAACGCAAAGAGCGTTGCGAAATATTTATTTTAGTGTCTTGCTGCTCATCTATAAGTATTCTATGTACCCAGCAACCTTGTAAAATACTATATGCACGTCCTATTGAAATCTTCGCTACTTCAGTAATAAAACGAACCGTGACACAGCGATCCTCCAAAAAAAAACACTTTTTAAACCATTTCTTCAGTGACTGCCGTCGTAGGGCGACCCAAGCGAGGGTCATTGTTAGTTAAAGTTCTTCCATGCCTCAGCACACCAACATGCAACCGTAGAATATGGGGGAGTATCAACCCCTAATGTATCTTGTAAGTCTTGAAATACTCGCTCCGTCAAAAAACAAGCAAAGGTATTTAATTACCGCCCGAAATTCCGTTTCTTTCATTTTCGCTAACGCGCTTCGACAAGATGCAAAGAAATGACTCTTATTATGAAATACAGAAGAAAATAAGTTTTTATTTTTTAAAACATAATAACAGATAGATTAGCTGTTTCTGCCAGTATTTAATTTTGTATGGTTTCAAAAAGTTTATAAATCATTATCACTTTTTTTTGAACGCCCCTCGTACATTTTAGGTAAGCAGGTCGATCAGATTGATTATCTCGTAAGCTTCGAAAATAAGTGCCATTACTGACTAATGCCTGCGTTGTCTGACTGGTTTTTCGGTCTATAAAAGAGACGGTAAGCGCCCGGACGCCCGGTCGCCCGTTTGACGTGTTACGCCAGAAGCGCTGACACAGAGAGCTCTCTTGGTCTCTCTAGTAATTAATATTCATGGGTGATTTCAATTTCTCTCGTCTCGTTCTTAGATTGGACGGTTCAAAAGCCGCGGGAATTATTTCGATCGTCTCTATTGTTTTCGAAGCGAATCTCGAGATTATTCGCCGTTTCCGGCCCCGCCGCCGCGTCGCGCCCGTTTCGTTTTGCATTTATGTCAACTAAGTAGCCCAGATGTGTCGCTTGCGCTTTTGGACGCCGCGGATTTATCGCTTTGCAGTCGGGTTTGTCAAGCGTTATTTTTAAACACCCACGCAATTATCTACTTTATCTCGATTATCGTCTCGAGGTGTTGTCCGTCCAACGGTTGTTTGGTCCATCAATGTGTTCATCATTTGGTTATTTTTCCATTTTCCTTGAATATGGGGGTTTATTTCGCCTCTATTATCAAGTACCCTTGTTCCGGTATAGCTATTTTAGATTAGATCTGATAACTCAATCCAATTCATTCATTTATTTAACAAGAATTCAGCCGTCTAATACATATTTATTTAGTTTAGTCGATTGTTTAATAAGTAGACCATTACAGCTTCTACAGATTAAATTGCTAAAAATAAATATTATAATAGCAAAAGTTTAATGACATCTCAAACAATCACTTTTAAATATCCACATAAATACATATATAAATACAAAAAAAACTTATATAACTACTCAAAGTTATATAAAATACAACAGGATTCTTCTTATATTTTTTGTTTATCGGTTCATGTGAAAGCTATCTCTCACTAAATGCATCTAAAAGTAACTTCATACATTTTACAAATCACCGAAATCGGAATAAAGGTTCACCAATAATACTTTCAATAAATAACATGCCATTCCTCAAATTCCTTGTACTAGTTTTTTAGGTGTTCATGTCGACGAACTTTTAAAATGGAACTTCCACTGTGAAAACCTCGAAAGTTGAGTATTGTCAGAAGGTCGTTGGATGAATTGCAAACAAGAAATGTTTAATTCAGCTATATTGAAGCTATCCTAAGTTATGCCATTACAATCTGGGGAAATTGTTATGCTTGTCATAGGGACCCCATATTTATACTCCAAAAGAGAGCACTACGGATAATTGCAAAGGTGAAAAGGGAAGAGTCGTGTCGACCTATTTTTAAAGGCTAAGAATCCTCACCTTAACCTCACTCTATCTCTTTAAGTTACTGACTGAGTTTTTTAAGAATAAAGAAACACGTTATAAAAAGTTTTCAGATACACATACTAAAAATACGAGAAATATTGTTTTTATACCATGTACTAAACTAAACACAGCAAGGCAAGACACAAAATACTACGGGCCTTATTACTTTAACAGGCTACCGTAAAGTTTAAAAACAATTCAAGTGGAAAACTTATTCAAAAAATTACTTAAAGAATTCTTATTAGACAAAGCTTTTTATTCGATCGAGGAGTTTGTTAATTTTAAATGATATTTATTTTTATTGGGCATTTTTTTTTGACAATTTGAAGTAGCATTTTGAAATTATTCTGACTTTTTCTGATTTTATATTTCTTGATTATTTTATTGACTATTTTAATTTGTGGTTTTAGTAAGTACATCTTAAAAATGATTTTGAGTATCGCCATTACTCAAATGTTGCATATCGACATGTCCTAAAAGCAATTATAAAGTACGTTAAACTGTATGTACGTGGTGATTAATTTGGATATTGTGAAAACAGACTAATAGAATGTAATTTCAATGTACCTAGTTATTAAGTTTCTACAACCTGTTAAGATTTTTTGGAAATAAATTGAAATTGAAATTGAAAATATTCGTCTGGCGAACGTAGAGTCGAAAGCATTCCCCTCATGAATTGGCATTTATTGACATTAAATATTTCAGTGTCACTAATTTGCAATTGTATGCATCCATAATGCGGTTAATAATAGTTTTTTTGCCATAGCTTATTTTGTATCTTGGCACATAAACACACGAGGTCGCCTTGTATGGAACAGAAATGGCACCCATAGTGACACTTGCTCTAATAACTCTGTGGAGTCCGGTTGATCATATAAAGTCACTGAATAAATATTCTGATGAATATAAATCATTGGATAATAACAATCCTTTATAGTTTATACAATACTAGCTTTCTAGTAAATGATGCCCAAAAATATGCCTCCTTTGTAAAAATAATATCGTCCTAATCTTTGCTGATAATTTTTGGTACCCATTTTAGTCGTATTTTCATGTGTTTTTCTGACAGCAATGGTTTTAGTAATACACTTCGATATGTGACATTAATTCCTTCCAGTCGTATTTTTATCGTTATGAGACTGACTTTCACTCATTATTTTACAAAGAATTTTCTGAGCCTGGCATAATGTCAGATCTTTGGTTCACACAACTTTAAAATCGTTTTGTCCTCTTTACTACTCCTAAAATAGTTTTTACCGCTCTCGTCATTTTTCACAGTCATAGACATTTTCACAGCTTTATGTCTGTTTACCCACTTCCTGATAAACTCTGTCGACTTTTTTATGTGACGAGCAGCTGCTGAATAAATCATTTTAGGTTTTTTTTAGGATGGGTGTAAAGAACCACAGCTTCAAATCTTTCACGTATGCGGAACTCATTTTTAATTTTGTCTGACTGCGATGGCGCAGTACTATCAATTGACACGTTCGCTGTGAAGCAACGTAGTATAATCCCCCTCCTATGTAATATTAAAAACGCGACTGATTTTTGTTATTACTTTCCGCGATATTATTCCAACGTTCTTCTGGGATAGAGAGTGTATTATACATCGATTATATCTCAATAGAAGCCATTTCTGCACCTAAACAAAATGGGAATTGTTCTGTCACTACTGCTTTTATCATCATAAAATGATAAGAGCTCTGATACAGGAAATCAATATTAATTAAACCCACTTTGGTTACTATATTTCTGAGATCAGAAAATATTACCATCTTTTGATGAAGATTTGAAGAGAGTGAGAGAGTTGTACTTTTTAGAATAGTTTTGGCATTGATTATGTCAACTATTCGATTGCTCAATACCATAGAATGTTTTAGCAACCTTCCTATGCCGGCGAAATGCAGGTGGTGCTGATCGCATTGTCCGGCGAAACTGATAGCAATTTATTAGGCTATCTATAATAACATTGGTAATGAATGTTTTTTTTCTAAACGACTGATAAACGATTGTTTTTTTAATAAAGGATCTAATAATTTGACCAGTAATAAAAATAATAACATTAAATTATTAGTGTCATCTATCGCATTTTTATATAGGCTAATTACACAGAAATAATACAAAGGGATAGAAGGGCCATCTATTATTTTACACTAAAAAAAGATAACGATGTAATATCATAATAATATGTTTATTATTATTAGTTAATTTTTAATATTATTTGATACTTAGCATATTTTTTAAATTAAGTATTCTAAAGTATGCACAAGCCACTGTCTACTTGGTACGCTTGCCTTAGTACGGGCCTAGGCCTAGTTAGGAGGCGTTGATTTCAAAAAATTGTGGTCTGCGGTGCTTCCTATTTTGCTACTATTTACATTTAAGCCTCTAATGTTAAACTTACAATGTACTGCGTGAAAATGTGACTTTCTTTGATAAATAAATAAAGAAATAAATAAATATACGGAAATACGCATGTTTCAACAAGGACTACGTATATAACTCAGACTGTGGTCCATACGTATGAATTAACATGACGCGTAACGGTGTTGGCGTGACGGTAGTTACCGTGCCGTAATCATAAAACAATGTTATTTCATTACGTTGCGACCTAGGGATCTCGCTTCTAACATGACAGAATGCAGTAGTTAATATACGTACCGTTATAGTCGGACACATATTTTATTTCGAGATAGTACACGTATACTGTATAGGCGTGTTTAGTGCGCCATCTATTGTGCGTCGCTTTAATGCCATACCGCTAACGCCGCCATATTGAACATAAAAGAAGATTAAATATTTATTGTAACTATGGGTGCCATCTACACGTTGCCTTTCGTAGTAAAATCCTAGCTGCCAAATCATAATATGGCATTGAGAAACGCTATATAAAAAATGGTTTTAGTCAGGTCTACAGAAGATAATGATTTCTTTCTTTCATGTGTCTGACGAGTTTCTGCATATTAATATTATTGTGATAGAACGTGAAATTATAGTCGCAAACGTGGAAGGAATGCGCTCGTGGAAAGGTGAGCTGAGCAGATGGCGCGCTTCGTCAAAGAGTCTCCTCGTCGCGGAAGTCGCGCCGCGCCGCGTTTTATTAATATTCATCCAGTGATTTATCGGACTTAGAGGTGACGCGGCTCGTGCGCTATTCCACATTCTCATAATTATTCCCGCCGCGGCCTCACCGAAGCCCTTCGGAAGCGGCGCGAAAGACCCACTCGAATCAAATGCGTTACCATAATTGAATTGATGAAAAAGTATGAGAAATGAGGCAATTTATCGAAGCGAAGCGTTAGAGTGCGCGACGCGACTGTGGAAGTGGGACGGCAAGTGGACAAATGCAATCGCATGGCGCACCTCCACCACTCATCAATCAGACGATTATGATAAATCGAGAGAAATCCGCTTGTGATGCCTCGTTTAGCGCGGCGGTCCTGGAGCTTTGACTTCTGCTCTCGCGGTTTATAGTGTAACGGACCTTAAGTCCATTATATGCGTTCAACATATGCATCGATTTCCAGTGAAATCCAATGACACAATTCAGCTATTATTTTGACTCGTGTAGCTATGAATCAGCACGATGAAACAATACTTTTACTCGGAATATTTCGAATTGCATCATTTCACGGCCTATATAAACCGGCGAAAAAGCAACCAAATTATCATTCCTCGAGTAATCACTTTCCCCCAAGGTTGCGACGGCATATCCGGTACCCCTCTTACGAGGTCGCTCAACGGATCCGGCTCCTTGGTTTCCTTTCCTTATTCTCCCTGAGTATCGAAACATCAGTCTGTAATCCCACAGACTCGAGCCGTGCCCAGTACAAGATACTAGGAGCACAAATATAATCCTCATCCACTATTCCCACATAACCTCCGTCGCGCAACCCTCGCGTCTCAATAAAGTAATCCGGGCACTCCTTACTTCGGCAAGCGTTATAACTGGCAATATTCAAACCTTCGATCAATAAATTCCTCCTACTTCGTTCAAGACTGCCTTTAATTACGGAGATAACTAGTAAGTTGACACCACCACCTCACACCGAATAAACCTGGAGTCTTGTGAGGGGTGGTCCCTCACAAGAGCTTCGCTGTGGAGGCCGTAACATTGTGGTTGTTTTAGGGGACTAAAGAGCTAGGTCACAAGCGAGAAACATCACATGTGGAGAACCTCAGGGATCTATTTCAGGAACCGTGCTCTTTATAAATGACATTACTGAAGCAGTGAGAACAGTAATAACAACCCTTTATACAATACTAGCTTCCAAGTAAATTATAGAAATATAAATGCTCTCCACGACACAATGAATACTCTACAAAAAGGATGATTGGAAGATGATCGATGATTATGTATTGAACGATCGGTTTCTCCTGGGGATTGCCTCCCGGCGCTACTGGACGGTTTGCGCACTGTTCAGCGACGCCATTCGGTTACAATAATACAATGTCTAGATGTTCCTAAGGATTTCTTAATTATACTTTTACCTATATTTGTTGTCCGTATCGCCGACTTTTGGAGGACGAACGCTAGGTTGCCCTCTATGGCATTCTCCAGAACCAGGATCGCGTACGACAGCCTCGAGTGAAAACATGTATATATATATATATATAAATATATATATATATATATATATATATATATATATATATATATATATATATATATATATATATATATATATATATATATATATATATATATATATATATATATATATATATATATATATATATATATATATATATATATATATATATATATATATATATATATATATATATATATATATATATATATATATATATATATATATATATATATATATATATATATATATATATATATATATATATATATATATATATATATATATATATATATATATATATATTCTTTTTAGAATTGATCTATAAGATGATTGTAAAGTAAATAATTATAAAAGCCACTTACATCGTGACGAAGGATTCCCTTGATCGGATTCGGGAATGCTTTAGGTGTTAACGAGAATGATGAATGCCTCTCACTTGCGGAAAGAGGAGTAGCTTTAAGTTGGGCCCATTTTTCAACTAGTAAACGCTCACCCTTCATCCAATTATCTCAAAAATTAAGCTACAATCCTTCTTTATACGTAAACTCACTCAATTTCCTATTATTTCAGGGGAAATAACAAGACAAGACGAGCTACTTGACAGATGGAAGAATTTAAAATTTCGAATTTCGTTTTTTTATTTTCTAAAGGTGCGATATAAAGAAGCTGCGATCAATATTCAGCTGAAAACTTAAAACTAAAAGCGTGACATGCCCTCATATCAATGAAAGGAAGCAGTCAGCTCTTTCCTATTAGTTGGAAAGATTACCTTTAACCTAAATGGATTATTTACAATGAACGAAACATAAAATATGTAAAAATTCAATATTTTGAAATATTTGATAGTTTTGTGTATATATTCTTTTTAGAATTGATCAATAAGATGATTATAAAGTAAATAATTATAAAAGCCACTTACATCGTGACGAAGGATTCCCTTGATCGGATTCGGGAATGCTTTAGGTGTTAACGAGAATGATGAATGCCTCTCACTTGCGGAAAGAGGAGTAGGTTTAAGTTGGGCCCATTTTTCAACTAGTAAACGCTCACCCTTCATCCAATTATCTCAAAAATTAAGCTACAATCCTTCTTTATACGTAAACTCACTCAATTTCCTATTATTTCAGGGGAAATAACAAGACAAGACGAGCTACTTGACAGATGGAAGAATTTAAAATTTCGAATTTCGTTTTTTTATTTTTACATATTTTATGTTTCGTTCATTGTAAATAATCCATTTAGGTTAAAGGTAATCTTTCCAACTAATAGGAAAGAGCTGACTGCTTCCTTTCATTGATATGAGGGCATGTCACGCTTTTAGTTTTAAGTTTTCAGCTGAATATTGATCGCAGCTTCTTTATATCGCACCTTTAGAAAATAAAAAAACGAAATTCGAAATTTTAAATTCTTCCATCTGTCAAGTAGCTCGTCTTGTCTTGTTATTTCCCCTGAAATAATAGGAAATTGAGTGAGTTTACGTATAAAGAAGGATTGTAGCTTAATTTTTGAGATAATTGGATGAAGGGTGAGCGTTTACTAGTTGAAAAATGGGCCCAACTTAAACCTACTCCTCTTTCCGCAAGTGAGAGGCATTCATCATTCTCGTTAACACCTAAAGCATTCCCGAATCCGATCAAGGGAATCCTTCGTCACGATGTAAGTGGCTTTTATAATTATTTACTTTATAATCATCTTATTGATCAATTCTAAAAAGAATATATACACAAAACTATCAAATATTTCAAAATATTGAATTTTTACATATTTTATGTTTCGTTCATTGTAAATAATCCATTTAGGTTAAAGGTAATCTTTCCAACTAATAGGAAAGAGCTGACTGCTTCCTTTCATTGATATGAGGGCATGTCACGCTTTTAGTTTTAAGTTTTCAGCTGAATATTGATCGCAGCTTCTTTATATCGCACCTTTAGAAAATAAAAAAACGAAATTCGAAATTTTAAATTCTTCCATCTGTCAAGTAGCTCGTCTTGTCTTGTTATTTCCCCTGAAATAATAGGAAATTGAGTGAGTTTACGTATAAAGAAGGATTGTAGCTTAATTTTTGAGATAATTGGATGAAGGGTGAGCGTTTACTAGTTGAAAAATGGGCCCAACTTAAACCTACTCCTCTTTCCGCAAGTGAGAGGCATTCATCATTCTCGTTAACACCTAAAGCATTCCCGAATCCGATCAAGGGAATCCTTCGTCACGATGTAAGTGGCTTTTATAATTATTTACTTTATAATCATCTTATTGATCAATTCTAAAAAGAATATATACACAAAACTATCAAATATTTCAAAATATATATATATATATATATATATATATATATATATATATATATATATATATATATATATATATATATATATATATATATATATATATATATATATATATATATATATATATATATATATATATATATATATATATATATATATATATATATATATATATATATATATATATATATATATATATATATATATATATATATATATATATATATATATATATATATATATATATATATATATATATAAAGTATTTATATAGTACCTATATTGTACAATTACACCGAAAACGGACTATCTATAATCACCGTATGGCTAAATTGTAATCTACTGACTCTTAATGACTCTAAAACTAAATATATGACCTTTCAAATGAAGGAAACTTACGACAAATAAATCCTGCGCAAACTAAAAATTCACACATGCAACAATGTCGTTGACGGCAAGAATGCGACACAGCCTTGTACGTGTACGGAGGTGGAAAGAGTAGATACAATAAAGTACTTAGGATTAACTCTGGACTATACACTGAAGTGGGAAGATCATATCAGGTACACTGCAACAAAATTGAGAAAACGTGTACATACATTCCAGTTAATAAGAAATGCCGTATCCAAAGATTTAGTACGAACTATATATTTCGCATTGGCCCATTACTTACTAGCATACGGAATCATAGCTTGGGGTGGAGCCTCGCTGCAAGCACTTGATCCTCTTATTAAGGCCCAAAAGTCGCTACTAAGAGTAATACACAAAAAACCCTTCCGGTATTCTTCTGAGAGCATGTACAAGGAATCTAAAGTACTTGACGTTCGTCAAATATACGCTAAGGTAGTCGTACTCTACTACTATAATCATGAGAATTATCATCTATATTCAACACACCATAAAGGAACACGAGTAACAACTACCAGACAGCACTTAATCCAAAAAAGAGAACAAGTTTCGCGCAAAAACACTTTTCTTACATTGCTCCTCGACTGTTCAACAAAATGAATAGTGTTTTCCTGCAGGACTGAAATCTAGGACTAGTCACGTCGTAAAGAAAAACCTAACTAAGTCACTTTTGACTATGGGTCGACAAGAAACGGAGACATTAATAACATATATATATTAAAATAGAGCACGGTTTGTTAGATATATGTATATATAAAGTATTATTTTATACTAATCTATAAAGTATATATTTATTTATGTATGTATGTGTATATTTATATGTATATACCTAAATTTAATATTATTACGCTTTATTATTTTGGAAACATATCTATCTTCTTAAACGTAACATAATAATATTCATAGATAATACAGCAAGTTACGAAAACCACTCTACCTTCTTTTATATTAAGCCTACCTTAGTACAGGCTAGGCCTAGTTAGGATGGCTTTGAATTTTAAAAATATATGTAATATTATAGATTAATAAAGAAATTTGAATTTGAATATCTGTTGCTAGTCTCTATATTATCTCTGTTGAAAGTATATATCGCTGCTTCTTTCTTCGATAATTCGTGATGATATAATTCTACCACATGCGCCACAACAGAGTAATCATCATCGAATCATCGTTTTCATTATTATGTCTTCATGAATGACGATGCGATGCGCGCGGATTACAGATCGATGGGCCATTGATAGGTTCAGCGCGTTCGAATTTGACGATTGTGTAATGTTGTTGTCCGCCGCGAACTACGCTAATTGACGGGAGTCACCTATCGCCTATCGCCTATCGCCTATCGCCGATCGCCTATCAATGCGGTGTTTGCATTGAGGAGGCGTTTTTTCGGCGCGGCGCGGGCGCGAGTGGTAGCTTCGGTCCCGCGCTTCGACTGCACTAAATGCGTATTAATGACGAGCGGCAGAGTTTCTCTCCTCCGCGAACGCTAATTACTTTTATGATTTATCCGACGGCCGCAGTTTTTTGCCGCATCGGATCCGATCGTCGCGGTAGCGCCATTGATTAGGGCCTCGCTTGTGTAATCTGCGCGAGCTTTCGACGCGACACGCTGTAAAAAACGATCACCGATTGTCTCATATCGTGCGAACGATTCTGCACCCGATTACCCTATAATAGTAGCAACGGTAACAACATGTAACGGACCTTAAGTCCATTACATACGATCAACAAATGCATCGATTTCCAGTGAAATTCACTGACACAATTCAGCTATTATTTTGACTCGTGCAGCTATGAATCAGCACGATGAAACAATACTTTTACTCGGAATATTTTTTGATTGCATCATTTCACGGCCTGTATAAACCGGCGAAAAAGCAACCAAATTATCATTCCCCGAGTGATCACCTTCCCCCAAGGTTGCGACGGCATTCGGCTCTCTCTCTCTCACGAGTTAAGTCAACGAATCCGGCTCCTTGTTTTCCTTTCCTCATTCTCCCTGAGTCTCGAAGTATCAGTCTGTAATCCCACAGACTCGAGCCGTGCCCAGTACAAGATACTAGGAGCACACGCACAATCCTCATCCGTATATCCTCGTAACCGCAGTCGCGCATCTATTGACTCGTGTCAACGTAAACTATTCGGCAAGTGTTATAACTGGCAATATTCAAACCTTCGATCAATAAATTCCTTCTACTTCACATCAAAACCGCCTTTCAATACGGAGATAACTCGTAAGTTGATACCACCACCTCACACCGAACAACCTGGAGTCTTGTGAGGGGTGGTCCCTCACAAACATAAAAATATATAAAAAATACGTGTGGCACTCGGGGACTGCCGCGGTAAAGCTATTGCATAGCATTTTTTAACAACTTATGCAATTATAATTATTTATTTATTATATTTATGCAGTATTTTTTTTCTTTGATATTAATTCAAGTTACACTTTTTGAGCGTGGTGACCGATAAGAAAACATTTTTTTCTTTTATTGAATAAATGAGAAGTTAATATTGTTTAAAATATTTTTATTATCTTACAATACATGTAGGTTATTGAGGAATTGTTATCATTGAAACTATAGGTTTATGGTAACTGAAATAAGAAACATAAGTTTGAGACTTGATATCCTCTAAATATCTGGAAAATACCGCGTCAATGGTGGTCCCATATTTTGTTGTGGATTCTTGTGGATCATTATTCATTTTCAAATTCAATTTTTCCGAAAGAAAAGTTGTCAACCGCTCTGATTTTTTATCAGCGAAATTGATGTTGAAATCGCCAGCCAAGATAAGTGGAAATTTATTACCATTTGTACCAAGTATTTTCGACCCTTCTTCAGTGTACTCCAGTAAAGTGCGATGAATAAAACGCTCTACCTCGTCCAATTTTGGATTCGGTGAAATGTAAATTGCTACCATGACTATGTGTAGGCCATTTCTAAGTTTGCACAAGCACGCACAAATATCTCCAACAAATGAGCGCCTTTCATTAACATCGCTAACGTGTGCAATATTTATTGCAATATTCGGAGTCATAATGTTAGTAACATTATTATTATTTTGGTAAATAGCTACCCCACCTTTTGGAACAGTATTTCGTTTGAATTGAGCAATACAAATGAAATTAGGTATTTCAATCGGATTATCATGCGTCATGCAAGTTTCGGTAAGAAGTAACACATTTGTTTGTCTTGTAACTGAATCTTGTAAATCGTATTTGTGACTATTTAGACTTTGGCAATTGAAAGTCATTATTGAAATGCCATTTCTATTACTAATAAAATCTAAGACACTTTGAGCTATCGTCTGAACACTATTTAAAGACAGTCTTTTGAATTCTTGCAACAAAGATGCAGTCGATGCAGCTTGCCTTCGATTATGATAAAACTTGAATGTAGAATTATCGTTTTTTGTCGTGATATACAATTTTTCAATATTAGTCACCCGAGAGAGCGCAACATAAACGAGTTCCTGAGAATGTGCTTTACTATAATCATATACTATTTCGTCAAAAGTTCCACCTTGCGACTTATGTATAGTTAGAGCAAGAGCTGAAGTTAATGGAAAATGTTTGCGTTTGGCTACACATTTTCTATCCGATGTTAATGAAATATTTGCTGTTCGTAATTCAATGGGAACAGCGAGATTGCTGACTCTATTTTGCACTGCTAGAGCGCCTGATTTTTGCCTTTTTTTTCTACCCACTTTATCAGAACCACAAAATTCCAGCCAAACTCTAATCAATGTGTTACTTTCATCAAATTCTAGATGTACCAATTTCCCAATAGCACCATTGCATAAACCATCAGTAACGTCGATGTTGGTTGTAATAACATAATGCTTTCCAACAACAAAAGTAATGTGATAAGGCAGTCCTCCAGTGTCAATAACAGATTTTTTATGTAATTTAAGTCTAAAATTAGCTTCTTGCTCAGTACTTTTAGTGCCTATAATGACGTCTAAGGACGTTGAAAGAATTTTGTTTTCACATTGGCTCAAAATCAAATTATTATAGGCGGCAACATCTTCATTTTTGAAAAATAAACGAACTCCATCAGGACATAATGTAGCCACATCCTCTTTTTTGAAAAATCTCGATTCAATAAGTTGAAAGTCATGCTCATCTAGTACATCTCCATTACCTATTTTTGTCAAAACTTGTGAAAATGCAACATTAGCTTGTCTCATTACAGTGGTAAGTTGATAAAATTTTAATTTTCTCCATAAATGCGGTCCAATCATGCTCGTTCTGATTGTCTTGTAAATTGGTGTCGATCTTACTGGTGGCAATTGCCGTAAATCTCCTATCAAAATAACATCTATACTTCCGAAATCTGTGTTTTTTCCTGTTATTTGTTTTAGACGATTATCAATTTTATGTAGAAGTTCTGCACTAACCATGCTAATTTCATCAATGATCAGTACTCTGACATATCTGAAGAGAGATCTATACAATTGCAACGTTTCTGATGACAGAGGCAAAAGTTTTGAAAGAGAAATTTTGAGAGCTGTATGAACAGTTGTACCATCAATAGCCACGGCAGCTTTGCCGGTTGAAGCACATGTAATATAGGCATTGCAGTAACCATCATTATCAGTGAACCTGTTGTAAATTTCCATAATCAGTTTGATAACGAATGATTTTCCCGTACCAGCTGGTCCCGTAAAAAAAATTTGAAATGGTTCTTGAATTGAAGTTTGTAAATGATGAATTATAGTCATAAGAATATCTCTTTGTTGATCATTGGCCATTCCCATTAAATCATAGAATTGTTGATAATCCATTAAATTTTCTCTTTTTTTAGCTATAGCGCCAAGTTTATGCAGAGATGCATTTTGTAAATCAACGTTAGCAGTTGAGTTTGGATCACGTAGCAATAAATCATAAGGATCTCTTTCATGCAATATATCAACCGCTTTTAATAATTCTTCGTCTTCTTGTTCTTCATCGTTTTCTCGGCACAACTGTCTACAAATTTCTAAAGTTTTCTCTATGTCTAAATTTGATTCAAATTCTTTCCTACGTTCTAATATCGTATCTTTGTTGTCCTCGTATATTTGAATGAACTTATTTTCAGCAATAATATCATTTTCTTCACTTTGAAAAGGAACATGCAACAGAACCATCTCACGCCTATAGTCGTTGTAATTGTCAGCCATATCGTAGTTCCTGTATCTTATTATTCTTGCAGTATCTCTTTTAGTGTAAGTCCCCTTTTTATTTAGGTAATATTTTGCAACAAATTGTGCTAACGTAACATCGCGGAGTTCTTCAGGTCTTTTCTCATACTTATCGAACCAATTCTCTTTCCAAACGTTCGTACAATCATCATCTAAAACTTCAAGTTCCTTCATAGATTTTCTAATTCTTGCGCGTTCAGTAGGAAATACCGTTGGAATGTAGACTGTCACCACCGTTGACTTAGCCATAGGTTCTCTTAATAAATACCAAGCAGCTTCTTGTGCCGGCATTTCAACAGACTGAAGTATGTCAATACTCATTTTTTTTGTGATATCGACAATGTCGAATTCTGGATGCTCGTCCATTATGTCAATTATTTGTCTTTGCAAATTACTAATCCCTCTATTATGCTTATTGACATATTCAACAACATATTTTGCACAAGCATATTCATCTAGTATAATCTGAAAATCCATGTTCGATTTCAAATGATGTAATACGAATGGATTGAAAGTGTTGTGCCATTTTTCTGCTGGTGTCCTTTTATAGAATAATTTTGGTCTATTGATACCAGCACGAATAATATTGTAGTAATGATCATCAGAAATAATATCATTATGCGAGTAGAATTCATCAAAATTCGTGTAGTCAACATTTTCGAGATTATTTCTTAAAAATTTAAATCGTTTCTTATATTCTTTGAAAAGTGCTTCTGAGTAATCGGGATCAGTGTCTTTCATAGGTATCAAATTAATCGTTTTTTTTGTTGGCATAAATGGTGCACCAAATCTACATTCTTGGTTTTTATTAGGATTCATTTTTTTATAACACGTGAATGTGTGTTTGTGTGTTACTAGTTTTATATTTCCAGACGCCTCTGACGCTGACACAGAAACTAATTCGTCGATTAATTTAATTACTTCAGGATCATTGCTTAATAAATCTTCAGGAACATTTTCCAACCAAAGAAGAATATGAGCATGTGGGCTACCACGATGTTGAAATTCTATTCTTTTGAAATAATTTACTACTCTATATTTTCCGAATGGACTTCTTTTCTTTGATTGCAAAACTTTTAACAGACAATTTACCATTTTATTAAAATAAATAGCACAAGTTACGGCATCTTCATTCACAAGTTGAGCTTTATGCACATAACTCATTTCTGCTAAAAACTCATCTGAAATTTCCGCTCCCTCGTTTTTCAATTTGTACAATAATTTCAACAAATTTTCCCAGCCAGTTTCATTGGCGCTAAGAGTCATAAAAGCAGTTGGTGGCCCTAATTGCCTGATCATTGCAAAAAGATCTTTTTTGCGATCTGACCAAAACCAAGCAGAATTTGGTATGCAGCGAAGAAATGCGAGATTTGTTTCTAAACAATTATTTATATATTCTTCAGATTGAATGGTGTCTTTCGTAATTGAAGTACCTTGTCCAACATGCTTAAACGCAACGTTGACACATCTACTAACTCGCAACCTCATGATTTTAGCAGCGATGTATAAAAGGTGTTGTGGGTCAGTAGCACGCCTATCAGTACGCCGAAGTTCGCTGGTAGCTTGCATGAATGGAGTAACAATAACACCATCTCTGTATGTTCGAAACTGACCGCCGTAGATTGTCGGAAAAGATAGTTCTTCCGCATGTTCATCCATTAAAATACTGACTGGCCTGTTATATTCACCGGGTGCTAGACTCAAAAAATAATCATCATTCCACAAAAGAGTTTGTTGCTGCGCAACTAAATTGTCTTCAATTGGCACGTGTTCACTTATTTCATCCATATTTAATTGCGAAGTACGTTCATTGCCGGTAAAAAAAGATTCATCGATTTTAATGTCATGATAAATATAAAGAGGCGTAGAGACTAAATACGACAACCACTCTTTAATATGACTCTTATTAATAAGCCCGTGGACATAACTAGTTTTGTGAATCAACTTCTTTTTCAAATGCACATAAAAGCAATGGTCATCTTGAATGTTTCTTGGCAATTGTTTCACCATTGTATTAACTTCGACAGGAACATTAATTATCTGGCCATAAATACCGTACTGACCATTAACGTGTCTCAGTCTACGAATCTGCATGAACGGTATTCTCGGTGAAATCAGTCGTTGCTCGATAAGGTTTAACGTTGGTAAATGTGATGGAATTTTCAGATATGCAAAACCATTGTAGGTTGACATGAGAGGATTTTTTTCTTTTTCCAAAGATGTATAACACGTAGAGCAGACTTGAACAATTTCACCAGGTGTGTAATTCTAAAAAAATCAAATTCGTATTATCAAGATATAGAAAGAAAAATATAAAGTGAATAATAAAAAAAACTATATAATTAAGATTACCTGCAGTATTGTTTTCAAAATACTTTCATGTTTACTGGTCGACATTTTCAAGTCTCTTTTCCACCATAGTCTGTCGCAAATAATACAAGAATGACCAAATGAATTACTCGTAAAGTCTTTATAAAAATCAATATGACTTGTACTGTGTTTATGATAATTTGTGTAAACTGGAATAGTACCATCAACAATAAAATCCATAATTTTTTCACCAATTCGATTTTCTCTATCAATCTCAATTTCATTTTCATGATCGTTATGGTTATCTTCGGTAGGGTCTTCATTATAATTGTCACGCAATAGTTGAATATTGGCATCAACATGGGCTTCATTTTGGGTAGCGTCTTGTATTGTCTCCAATAAATCTGATACTTCATAAAAAGGTGTGAAATGTTGTTCACGAAGATGAAGATGAATCCAGTCTTGTGTATTATTCGCTTTAAAATGACAAAAGATAGTGTCTTGATTCGTTGTAGTTATGTTGTAAAAACAATAATGTACACAAACATTTTGATTGTACATTTTTGAAAATAAGTACAAACAATCCAAATCTCCGTAATCATTAGTGCTTGATAGAATGTTATATGCTTCTTGCGGATTGTGGCAGGAGTTTAAATAGGGTGAATCGCGTAACTGATTTCTCAAGTCACAAGTCTCAATTTGAATTTGCAAAACACTTATGAGCGAGTGGAATAGACAATTACCATCGCCAGGAATTCCTGTGTTCCTGTATAGAACAACTTCGGGAGTAATGCATTCATTACGCTGTTCATAAATTTGAAGTTGTTGGCTGTGAAATTGATTTTCTTGTAGCGTTACATTTTCTATATTTTCAACAGCTCTACATTGCACGACATTCTCTTCATTACTGTCCAATTTTTGTCTTTTCCTGTGAAAAAAGAAGTAGAATGTCAAGTTCGAAATTCAAAGCACAATACAAAATTTCGAAATTTTAATTCGAATTCCGATATTATCGAAATTTAATCGAAATTCCGAATTTCAAATGTCAAAATGTCAAGTTCGAAATTTGAAGTAGAATGAATATTAAGTTCAAAATTTGAAGTAGAATGAATATTAAGTTCAAAATTTGAAGTATAATGTCAAGTTCGAAATTCGAAGTAAAATGTCAAGTTCGAAATTCGACGTCGAATTGCAAGTTCGAAATTCGAAGTAAAATATCAAGTTCGAAATTCGAAGTAAAATGTCTAGTTCGAAATTCGACGTAGAATTTCAAGTTCGAAATTCGAAGTAAAATATCAAGTTCGAAATTCGAAGTAAAATGTCAAGTTCGAAATTCAACGTAGAATTTCAAGTTCGAAATTCGAAGTAGAATGTCAAGTTCGAAATTCGAAGTAAAATGTCAAATTCGAAATTCGAAGAAAAATTTCAAGTTCAAAATTCGACGTAGAATTTCAAGTTCGAAATTCGAAGTAGAATGTCAAGTTCGAAATTCGAAGTAGAATGTCAAGTTCAAAATTCGAAGCACAATTTCAAGTTTGAAATTCGAAGTACGATTTCAAGTTCGAAATTCGAAATAGCATTCCAAGTTCGAAATTAGAAGTAGTAGAAATTAGAAAATAAAAGAAGGTTTAAAAACTTATAATTTTAAAAAAAAGACTGTCTACCTACAGCGTTAGAGTCAGTATAAATATGGATGAGTCAGATATGCGCCTAACTAAGTTATAAGTAGAATTATTATGATTACTACTAGATTTTTGGCTAAAAACCACAAAATGATCTTATTGCAACAAATAGGTACAACCCCCTCCAACCAAAGTATAATTTACGTCATACTACGAAAATCACGAATGAAAATTTGTCGCTTAATGAATGAATTTAGCAAATCGACGGTTCAACTTATACTTATGTGTAGGTACTTTTACCCGCAGGTTTCATATTGAAATCGACCCTAAATCGATTTTCAAAATCAATATTCAAGTTTGATCTAACAGTAATCACGTCAGTTTATGAAATAAAATGACGTATTTTATTTTATAACTGTTAATTAGTGAACTTGTTGCACGAAACCTATTCGTCTAGTCACCCCAATGTGACGTCAGGCAAGGAATGTCAGAGCAGAGAAATGGTAATAATATACACGTAATAATACACGTTACTTACCTTAATAATCTATTTTTCTCCAGTATACGGCGTTTATGTTGTAAAAATTTTGATTTCCTGGCCATTTTGTTTTTTTAATAACGTAATTTATTTCGTCTTCTTTCAGAACACAATGTCAGAATCCTACCGTAACAATAGCCGCGGTCATACTGTATTAATTCAATTTATTTCTGATATCAGATAACTGCGCTCTATCGGCAAATGTTGAAATTATTCCGAATCATATGGGGCTGGGGAATCAAATGATTCGGAATAATTCCGATAGGGCGCCGCGCACGAATGTTTTTCAATAAAGCAACAAAACCGGATATTATTCTTTTATTCTTTGACTATTCGAAAAAAATCGTAGATAAAAAGATAGATAATTAAATTATCTTTAAAATGGTGCAGGTTTCATAATAATACGCCAGATAATATTTGCGTGGTAGTCGTTTTTGTGTTCGGTTAGACCTAATTTCACAAATTAATTACACTATGTAATAAAAACAAAATATAAAATATTCAAGGCTAAGAATATTAGGAAAATGTTCTTGTTTAACATATATTTTTTTCGAATCGTAAGCAGTACTCGTTTAGACGTAATTATCAGTTTAAAATCATTAATTTTCGTTAAGAAATTTCTTCATTCGGTCGCCGCGCTGGGCTAGGCCCGCGATAAAAGCTATGCAATAGCTTAATAAGAAAAACAAAATTACTCCAAACAAGAAATCTACCATGTTAAATAGTTATAACCATATTATATGACATAGAATAAAATATGGAATAAATTTAGTAAGTTTTGATTGAAAATATTTGTAAATACTAATGCGGCACTGGAGCAATGACACGCACAAGGATCTTTCTTCTCTCCGCTGCCGTTTAATTGCATGATTGCCCACTGCTAGATGCCAATTTTATGGAATTTGTAATTAATTTTAATTATACGTAATGCTGTTAATAACACTTTTTGCTGTGTAATTCAATTGATATCGCATTTTTACCCACGGCAATGCATTTAAAAAACACATCCTTATAACCTTTTTCAGTGGCGAGAATTACCAAGCGAAATGGCGCAAACATTTCTTCTATGCATCTATCAATGATAGAAGGCTATCATATCTCTTCGCTCTTCTCGTATATGTGGATTTTAAAAGGAGAATTATTTAATCATGAAATCGAAGACTATCGCGCTTGTTTGACTTTATATACAGGATAAAAACGAATTTACTGGGTGAAGTTTGTAGCACCCGACATTTTGGCGTTGTTATCCAGGATGCGGTTGCAATATCGCTGAAACGTGGGTGCTACTAAATTCACGCGGTAAATTCGTTTTTATCCTATTTATACCTATTCGATCGCTGTCCAGAAATATTTCTTAGCCTCGCGTATAGCTTATACCTATACCAAAATAAAAAGTAGATGTTAGATGGTAGTGAGGGGAGTTATACACACTCTGTTGCCTCTCATTGCGATCATTTCTGATCTTTTGTTAATTCACGCAGTCCATTCCGAGACTACTTATAAATGTCACATTTTTTCTGAGTGTGACGTTGCTAGCTTTTTCAATGTTAATATCACATTTTATAGACATAGTAGATGCTCTACCGTTTCAGTATCTTCTTTGCAAAGTCGGTACATATCCACAGAAATTCCTATCTTTTTACTTTGCCGGCCCAAGGGCAAGTGTTATGAACGCTAAAAAAATCGGGATGAAGACGGAAATATTCATTTTTTACCCCCCTGAGACGATTAATACCATTTCCAGACTGAAGTCTGTGTGTGGCTGTGTGTGTCTGTGTGTATGTGTGTGCCTATGCGTGTGTATTCCACCACGATAGCGCCTAGACGCTTCAACCGAATGAGCTGAAATTCGGCATGCAGGCATCATTCGTTCATGGCAAGAGTTGAAAAGATTGTAGTTGAAATCGCTCCACCAGATGGCGCGCTAGTCATACTTTAAACTTGAAATATTGCAGTCAGAGACTTGAAATTTGGTACACAGACGGTCGGAATATCTACTATACAAGCGACGCAAATAATATTTAGAGTACGACATATTTAAGAAAATACTATATAATTTATGGAAAAATACCATTTTAATACCATTGAAAATACTATGAATTGGCGCGCGAGGAGGTTGGGTTGGCGCGGGAAGTGGGGGGGGGGGGAGGGGTTGCTGAGGGGCTAGTCTACTTGCTGGGAAGCTTTGGGATGACACAACCGATTTTTTTCAAATCGTAGTTTACTGGACAGTGACCGATGAAACATAGTTCGTTCACCTTTGCTGATAGAAAGTAGTTTTAATATCTTTTTCGATGAAACGTTTAAGATTTTTTTCGGTTGTCTTTATCCTGGAGCTTCATTCCAGTCTTTGAACTTTGTTGCCTCTTCGTGGTCGTGTCGCTAAACGGCCTGCATTCTCTGAACAAATATGATTCCATCCGTTTTTCATATATTATTTAGTGAAGTCAGAAGTGTTGTATTGTAGCGAGTTGCCAATCAAAAGTGGTCGATCTCGCAGTCAGTCTCACGCATGCGATTCGCTACACTCCGAAGCCGACTTTGTTCTCTGCTTATCGCGGCGATCTAATAAATCGTTGTCCGAGGCACAAAGCCGTTGCACCGGCGCGACTGGCTATAGCGAGTGTCCGCCTGCCTATAGCGTTGTGGGAAAGGGGAAGATGAATGCTCTTATTATGTCGACGACGTCTCGCAGAAAGGCGTTTATCTAATGGCCTTCAATGAACGGTTGTACACGGTTCGATTCATAAATTCACTTGCGCAATTTTACTCACTTTCGTTTTTTTTTTCATATTTTAAACTATTCAATTTGAATATCGGTACTCTTGTAAATACACTTCAGTCGATACACTTCGCTACGCCGATAACATCGTATTACTCGCAATTAGTGGTCGAGAACTCGAGGAGGGTTAACATACAAAGAAACCCAAAATCATGGTCATCAGCAAAGAACGCAATATTACCGATTGTATAAAAGTTTTTAGATTTTTTTTTCAGTTTTCATTTTATAAAATTATCCAATACAAAAAAATACATTTTGGACAAACACAAGTATAAATAATAATATTTTTTACAACTGTTTTTTGCGAAGTAGTTAAGATGACATTTGTGTGGATTTTATCACCCCAGTAGGTTGTATACTGTTCTGGGGTGATAATATTTAAGACATACCTAGTGACATCACTTTTATTTAATTTTTGTTACCTTTCTTTCATTCTGCTCGCTTTTTTATTCGTTGAAATTAAAAGTTTAATATATAAATATATACATTAGTAGTAGTAGTAGTAGTAGATAGAAGGGGGGCTTGTTTCCAGCCCTTGATGTCACCTAGATCTGTAAGGTCTTTTGTAACTACCCACTATGTGGTTAGGTCAGCGGTCAGCTAGTAGCCCGGTACTTCTTACCAGTCCAAGTAGATCACTGACCTTCAAGTTGGGCAGATCGCTGGGTTCGAGAAAGGCTCGTCCCAGTAAACTGTGTCTTTTGGCGGCGAGGCCTGGACAGCGACCAACGATGTGTATGCTGTCTTCAGGTTCGTCGCCACATATTCGGCAGTCCTTGCTCTCGGTCAAGCCAAGGTTGAATAGATGAGCTCTAAGGGTCGTGTGTCCGGTGAGGAGACCGATAGTGGTTCTAAGGTTCATACATTAGTAGCTAATATTTAAATATATAAAAAAGTAAATAAATTTATAAATAAATTAACAAATAAATTGACCAATAAATTTTGTAGGTTAATAAGGTTCTTTATTACGCAACATATAAAATTGTTTAACTTATTATTTAGTATAATATTATTAATTTATTTTAAACATAATCAACTAAATGTATTTATTGTCATGTATCAAATAACAAATATGGCCGAAGTCAGGATGTGAGCCACCATTTCTTCGCACTGGCTTTTACTTTTCGTCCTGAGCCACTTGATAATATATTTTTTCAGAGTCAATCTGCTGATTATACTTTGCACTTTAGCCTCCATCGAGGAAGAGCAGAGGGAATCTTACAGACGCGGTGCCAGAAACGCGTAATGCCTCTGTTCAAATATCGTATTCATTCGTTGGTGGTCTTGTTTTTTGTTTAATTTCGAGTGTCATGTGAGTGGTTTACCAAAGAATGATAATCCGTGCTCTTATGGAAATGCGTAATAATATTTCGAACTGTCTCACATCTAATACGCCAAATACCCTAAATAGCTCGTCGGACGGATATAAATAGGGGTTTTTTTATTATTAAATGAACGGTACTTCTACAAAACTAAAACGCTACCAGAAATACAAATGCCTCGGTAAATTTGCAAATGAAAAGTATAATCAGGAGATAAAATATCGTATAGAAGAATCTAGACGCGCATTTGCCATGATAAAAAATATCTCACAAGCAAGGACCTTATTTTTCGTTTAATAATGAGATTGGTTATATGCTTTAGTGGTTGATTAAATGTTGTATAGAATCCTTTTGTAAAAGATTTAGGTATTATGATCAGTTCGTAACGAATCGGTACTTCAAAGAATATGGAGAGAATCGGATCTGCTCGCGGCTATTAAACGTCGGAAATTGGAATACTCGGCTACACTATCAGAGCAGTGCCTTATTATCCTATAAGCCAAGTAGGCCCCGCGACAATTGGGATCAGGACAACCATATATTTTTAAACTGTTTTTAATGCATACAAAAAAAAATATTGAATTGATATTCCAAGGAGAAAATGTTCAGTAAACTTTTTGGTCCGACTAATAATATAATCGTTATAAATTCTCGACATTTGGCTGCTGCCAGCATATGCGATCGTATTTTGTTTATATGTGTGTTTTTCCTATGCGACATAAGATTTGTCAGAAATGTTTAATGGGCCTCTTTGCCGGTGCGTTCGTTTTTTGTTTATGTAGGTACACGTGTATTCTATACTATATCCTCGTTATAATGTTTGACAGCCTAAAGAAGGCCTAAAAATTGGAAAGGGGCCCAAAGATTCGACGGCCTAAGGGCCTCTACATGGGCGAACCGGGCCACTTTGTCGGTGCGATCGTGTTTATTTACACGTCTCTTCTACACTATATCGCCGTCAGAACATTCGACAGCCTACTTTGTCGGTTCAAATATTTCGTATTCGCACCGTACGATCGTGTTCGGTTCATGCGCGCGTCTTGGCTGTGGGATAGCATTATTAGCTTTTAAAGCAGTCGAGGGGGGGAGGGGGAGATTTCGATGGCCTAAAAGCCTTTATATGGGTTTATCCGGCACTATATCATATCAGAGGCAGTACATATCAAATTCTGCAACTTGTTAAATACGCTGAATTTATTGGCTGGAGAGAATTTGAGGCGATGGCCTGGAAGGAGCACGAATTCCTAGTTTCGGCCAGCATCATCTAAAGTGAATATAGCTAAGATGGTCATCCTCCGAAGAGGAGAAGAAATTCGAATAGCGTCTGAGATTGTGAATACTGATAAATGCGCACTTCATTTTACGAGAGACTTACTTTAAGCAAACAGGGCAATAAAACGCAGGGCGGACGAAGTGGGTTGGCAATTGCACTTCCGTTTCCGTTTCCGTAAAAAACTAACGAATATTCTGTCTGGCTGTCGCCGCTGCCCTGCGTTATACTCGAATATTATAGTCCTCTGTTCACATTTAATGTCGTCTAGCCATGCGTTTAAAATGGCCGAATACGTGCCTTTTTATTGTTGTCTGTTTTTTCGGAATGCGCTTTGTTTCAGCATTATCGCCATGTGCGCTGCTTGCTTACACAGCTGTGGCGCGTACTTATAATGCGCACTCGTTCTGACCGATAAGAGTTACGCACTCTTATCAATATTCATCTTCATAGAGTACCGTCTCCTTTTGCGTTTCGCAGACGGCGACATGCACAAAAAACGATTGTGTCACCCCAAGACTTTCCCGGCCAGCAGACAAGGCCTACACCCCCTCCCCCCCCCCCCCCACGCGTCATAGTATTTCCGTGGTATTAATGTGGCTTTTTTCCAACATGATGTAGTATTTTCATAAATAGGGCGGAATTCAAAAAAAATGTGTCACTTGTATATTTCACAACATGGTTTCGACCCCACGACGCCTCTGTGAACCGAATTTTAAGTCTGTATGTCCAATATTTCGAAAATGAAGTATGACTAGATGTATTTCAACCACAAACTTTTTAACTCTTGCGATGCCTGATGCCTGCATGCCAAATTTCGGCTTAATCGGATAAAGTGTCTGTGCGATATTGTGGAGGAATACATACAGACACACTCACAGACACACACACACTCACAGACAGACTTCAGTCTGGAAATGGTCTTAATCGTCTCAGGGGGGAGGAGGGGTCAAAATACATATAATATATGTCCGTATTAATCTCGAAAAACATGCGCGTTCACAATAATAATAATAATAATAATAATAATAATTTTATTCATTCAAAAACATAAATTTACAATCGTATTAGTTGCAGAATCTGCCTAACTAGGCCATAGCCCGTACCAAGGAAAACTCTATGTATGGAAAAGATTTATTTATGTGCACATAATATTAAAATGAAAAATACAAAATATGATAAAATATAAAATAGATAAGCGAATTCAAATTAAACTTATAATTATATTTAAAATATTGATATAGCATGGTCATGGAAATGAATATTAATATAAAATGTCGTAATATGAAGTTTGTAGAACAAATAAATAAATAGTATTAAAATATAAAGTGTAGTGCAATGTATGACAATAATAATAATAATGCAGACCTTTACTTTAAAATATGACTTATTGCCTTTTCCACCTCATTTCTACCAAGTTGAAGTAAATGTTGTGTAATTTTAGATTTTAATTGGATTGACTTAGTGTGTTGGCATGTTTTTATAGATTCTTTTAGATGGTTATAAATTTTTGGCCCTATAAAGCTAACGTGTCTTTGGGCGAAGGATGTTCGGGTTTTCTGTACAATGTGTTTACAGGCTGTGGCGCTCCTCGTTGAAATTTTATGCTCAGCTTTAAAGTGACTATCTTTACTTTTTAAGTAGTTAAGAAAGACTGTTTTTGCATATACCTGCCTGATGTCTAGTATCTTCAGCTCTGCAAACAAGTCGTTTGAGGGGTACCTTCGGGGCTTTTTGGCAATAACCCGAAGAAGCGCCTTCTGCGCTGTCATAAGCGGATTTAGAACAATACGTGTAGACCCTCCCCAACCTAGAATACCGTATGAAATTAGACTATTTGCAAGGGCATGGTAGACATTTTTGAGAATACAATACTTTAACCTCTTCGTCGGTTGGTAGGGCGGTAAAGTAAAAATATAATTCCGGCCGAAACAGCGATGATTGATGCAGCAGAAACCCGCTGCACAAAACCGCACGGAAAAGAGGCCACCAAAGAATTGAATCGAGCTGCGTGCGAACATTTCGCAATGTTACAAGGTGCAATCGCAGCATGGAAGTCGCTTTTCACTTACAAATCAAATCAGAAAATGCACAACACATGGATACTTCGATGTGAGTCGGTAGGAATGGTGTCTGTTGTCTGTTGAGCGCGACGCGACGCTCGCAGGAAATTACCAACTTTAGCAATTTGCATCGGCGACGTCTGACACCCCCCTCCTCGCCCTACGACGAGCCCTGCCGTCGCACGGGATCATATCCCCCTTAAACTGTCCAAAGTTCGCTACAAAACTTCAACGATGTTTGGCCTTTCGAGCCGTGTCCGCCATAAAAATGCCTATGAAGACTATTACCGAGGTTGTTTGACGTTTTAAACAGGACAAAAAAGGAATTTTCCGCATCAATTGCGTAGCACCTAGTGATTTTTGCCCGAGTGACCGATCTCGGATTTTTTTGGGAAAAGTATAGAATAGAATAGAATAACTTTATTGTGCTATAAAAACATAACTTAATGAATATTACGCTGGTTTTATAATAAATTAATAGTTTTAAAAAAACACTAAAAACACGCTTTTGGGCTATGATACGATATTCACATAGACACGGCTATGATACGATATTCCATCATGGAATGCCAGTGCCTATCTTCCGGCTTCATCATCAGACCTTGAAACCAAATCGTGGTCAAAGTTCATTCCAAGACTTTTCTAACAAGTCCAAACACAGTTATGATACGATGTTCCATCATGAAGTTCCAGTTCATATCTTCCGACTCCATCATTAGATCAGTTCGACAGTACCATATTATTGTATTGTCATCAGACTAACATACAGCTGCCAATTTTCATGACGCTACGATCCTTGGAAGATGGTTAAATTAGTTACCTTAGATTTCATTACATAGTTACATAAAAGAAATTTACCCCATCAATTGCGTAGCACCTAGTGATTCTTTCCCTAGTGACCGATCTCGGATTTTTTTGGGAAAAGTATAGAATAGAATAGAATAACTTTATTGTGCTATAAAAACATAACTTAATTGATATTACGCTGGTTTTATAAAAAAGACAATTTATGCACAAATGGCGGACTTATCGCTATAGCGATATCTTACAGTAAGCCATTTGATTAAAAAAAATCCTAATTTTCACCGTACAATACACAAAGAAGTAGTAAAGTTAAATTTAAAAGAAACTTATACAGTTATATATCAGTAACTTATGCTAAGGTTGCCCAGGGAAGGATAAAGGAGAGGACAAGGTGAGGTATTGGGTTAGTGGCTGTGTAAAAATAAATGTTTCTTCAACAACTTTTTGAAAGTATGCAGCGAAGGTGCATGCCTGATCCCGAAAAGTATCAATCTCGATGCCTTGAAATTTTAAGCGGGAATAAGATGGGGGAATAACATTTTCTGTATAACTTGTTATACATAAACTGTCGTCGACATAACGAAGCCAGATAATGACTATGACTTTGGAGGCTTTGAAAAGTAGTTCTTCGAAATATGTATTTCTTATATAACTCGTTGACTATCGACGAAGTCCATCGGAGACTCCGTGAAGACTCCGCCGACTTCTTTATAATAATCGCCGCTCCATAGATTGTATCGGGATGTCAGGCAATGTTCAAGCGTGTCAGCTCAGCTGGTCGGGAGATCTTCAAACCTCAGTATTCAAAAAGTTTTCTTATTTCTTCGAAATGCCGTGTCATTCCGCAGAACAACAGACGACGACAACTAACAGCACTTTAGTCTACCCTAGACAATGGCGGTTGTAATATAGCCGAAATGCGATTGACAAACTTCACCGTTTTAGTCTTATTTATTATTATTATTATTTGCCTTGCTTCGGTGTTTATTTTGCATAGCGCAAGGAGATGGTCTCACAGCAGCCAGACTTAAGCATCCAAATACATAATAACACTACATGTGCGTACATACATACAATCGTACGTATTACATTCTGGGATGCGAAAAGCGTGTCGCTGCATGTCGTCCGCCTCCGATTTCCACATTCCCGATATTAATTCCGTCTTCGCTTCCTTTTGCCAACGAATGAATTACTTCAACTGCAGCTCGATCGTAGTAGTTTTATTCGTGCCTTGTTTTTCACGAGAGTTGCTATAGTCGTTGACACTGATAAATTCCCTTATTCTGTATTAGGGACGAGACACGAGAAGCCCCAATTGACTCTTTTGTTAATATGGTCGTCAAATGCAAAAGAAAGCCTCAACGATGCTGATCTGGTCAATATTATAAAATAATAATAATTGAGAGACTTCTCACTTTTAGATACTTTTCATTCTCCCTCAACTGAGTGGCGTATTTAAAAGTTAATAAATAGGTACCTATTTCGTTTATACCCATCGTGACCAACAATACTTTATCTAATTGTTCATGATTGTTATTAAAATGGACTTACTTGACTTGACTTGACTTGTCAGCCTGCATCCTCACTGCTGGATATATGCCTCTCCCAAGGCTCGTTCCTGACCGATTCTTCCGACTACCTCATCCTGACGCTTCCCGCTATTTTTACACGACTGCCCAACAAAAAGGGAGTGTAATGTGTTCAGGATTCATCTATGTATGCTTTCCGTTTATGTATTCCATCATAACTTGTAAACGCTTAAACCGATCTGGAAGTGTGTAGTATTGTTAGAATCGCTATGTTTTTCTAAATGTCATTGTGTACTTTTTATCTGCTCAAATATCAAGTAAGCAGTTGTTTAAATGTCGAAATATCCAAATGTCAATAAATTAAAACAAATTTATCGTGTTTACTATCAAATAAAAGGTCTGATTGAGTACATTCTGGAAATATACATGTATCTATATGGATATATACATAAACCACGAAAATAAAAAAAAAATCGTGATAAAAATAACTATAATACAATAGTTCACTTTCTGTAAAAACAGTCGTGTTTTTTCATACTTTTTATTATATTTACTTGTTCTTAAGTCTTAAGACCACCAGACTGTTGATGGCGGCCTACATTGCGATTCCTGGTGCGCGGTCTCCACTCGAGGACCTTTTGTTCCCAGCGGTTGTCGGTTCTTCGGTATAAGTGACCGACCCATAGCACTGACATTTCAGCTTGCCTATATTCTAAGCTTTGTCCACCAATTTGGTTCTTCCGCGGATTTCTACGTTCTGGATTCTCGTGCAGAGATTTCTAGTGACTTTAGTCAAATTTTGTAGACGAGCCCACAGTCCAAGTTTAAAGGAATTTTGTAGAGGTCCAAGTTTTCTGCGATAATCTCGTTTCTAACATGACAGCGTGTAATAGTATACGTACGGTTATAGTCAGAAACTACAGTATACTGTTATTTCCGTATTGACCGTAAGTAATGTTGATACATATAATCAAGTAATAGAGTTTCAACAAAATTCCTTGTAATTCAACAAAATTACGATTGCAATATCGTTATTCTGTTGAAACCCGTAATAACAAAATGATATGTAACAATCGATTCAATATTTTTCTCTGTGTATTCTTCTGTTGGCCTCTTTAGCGAAATTAAGTCTAACGAGCTGAATGTTCTGTCCTAGGGAGACGTATTCCTCCATAACTTAGAGGGTCGAGATCCAAATGATTACCGGTATCGAGTCAAGGTGAAATAAACATGAACATGGATAACATTTTATTTTATCCATATGTTCCTTCGGGGACCCAGTAGTCGGGATGCCTCGTTGAGATCGTTCAGCATTTTTGGAGCTCCTCCAGCGTCTCCATCATAATTACTATATCATCTGCAACAACTGAATGTGAGATGTGCCTCAGTGTATTAATATTATATTACGCAATAACCTTCCCTTTTATAGCGATAGTTAAACAGCCGCCGCCTAATTGCGCCTCATTGAGTCTAGCATCCTGATTAGGACCACTTCAAATAGAAACTATTTTGATATGCGTTTCGATGTACAGTAATAAATTATACAGATAAAAAGCGCTTGTATATCATTCGACCGTTAATATATAACCTTAATTGAGCTCATATATTTATTTTTAATAAGCTCGATAGTATGTCAGTCAATTATATTATTGTTTTATTTTGTTTCAGGGTTTTTATTTCGGACATACTTTTTTAGTCGTTGATTGGCAGAATTCCGGTGAGTTTCCTTCTTATTAATGACGAACTTTAATCGATTTGATAACATACAAAAGGGGAATTTTCAAAGGAAATACATACGTACATATTGACAAACGAGGACAAAATGATACACTATTATTATTTGAATTCGAAGACTATCGCGGTTGTTTGACGTTATAAATAGGATAAAACGAATTTGCCGCTTGAAGTTTGTAGCACCCGATATTTCGGCGATGTTGCAACAGCAGTTGTCCAGTCTACCCTGGACAACGGCGGTTGTAGCATCGCCGAAACGTCGGGGACTAAAAACTACACGAGGCCGATATGTGCGGTTTTCGACTGTCATGGGCTCGTCAATTGGTATTTCAGGTGGACTGGTTGCAGGATCTATAGGTTGGGCGTACCGACTGTTATGGGGGGTAAGCTACAATGGTCCTTAACGAATAACTAAGTGCAGGTGGTCACCATCCTCCCCAAGCTTATGATCATCGTAATATGTGCAGATGTTCCGCGTAATATGTGCAGATGTGCATCGTAATATGTGCGAAGAAGAGTAATAGCTTTATCTGAGAAATATGTTCTAAACCAGTGATTTGTAAAGTGGTCCAGGTGTACCCCCAGGGGTCCACAGGAGACTCGACGGGGGTCTACGTTGGCGTAACACAAAATAGGAGTTCACAAGCTGTAGGTAAGTGGGGGTCCGCGAAAATTTATCTGGTTTCGATAGGTAGTAAAAAACCAAAATGTTGGCTTTATCTATTAATGTTTATTTAGTTATAATTTCCTTTTTTTAAAAACCTCCCATATTTTTTTTGAGTAGTTTATTTTAAGAAGCCCAGCGACTGTTACTTGTAAAAATTTGCATATTCTGCTGCGGCAGGCAGAAATAACCAAAAAATATCCTGGGCTTAGCGAGAACTTTTGATAGCGTTTCTCTCGTCATACCTTATCGAAAAATGTTTTCGTATCTTTTCAAACCTATTAACAAAAAAAGATCAGATTGAACATCACGGAACGGGGAGATTTTCGGTTATTCCTTACAAAACTGAAGCCAACTATTGATAATTTGGAGTCAATCAATCAAGTACATCCCTTCCATTAAAATTATGTTACGGTACGTTATTTTGTTTAATTTTAATTCTATTAAGTCTGTAATCATATTATTTTAATAAAGAGAACACAAGAAAATATACTATTTTTCTTTATATTTTTACCACTCCGAATTTAGGGTTGGAACTCAGCCGGGACGCAAATTTCCATCGTTAGATCTAATCTTCGCATTTTTTTATGAGGTTTTGGAATATGGTAGAAATGTAGTAGCAGGGGGTCCACCAAAACCAGTAAAATGTTGAAAGTGGTCTACGAGAAAAAAGTTTGGGAACCTGTGTTCTGAGCAAATATTATTTGTACGCTATTGTGTTCATCCAATACGGACTGAAAAATTTGTCTGTATTTATGCTTGTTTAAAAAATATATCACGATAGGATTACAAATGTAGTAAGTTTTTGATAGATCGTATGATCAGTGCAGAATTTACGTATAAGCTACCTAAGCTATAGCTTAGGGCCCCCGCTTTCTTGGCAGCCCTAACAAATGGTCCGAAAGAACATTTGTCGTATATACCTAAATATACTGCAGCAATATCTCAAATAGCTTAGGGCCTTATCAAGTCTAAATCCGGCACTGCGAATGATGGCGATTTTAAAGAATACCTTTGCGTTTTAAATTACGATCAATAAATATCTCGGCATACTACAAATAAAAAAAAAAGTTATTTTTGACGTATTTCCCCTAGTTAATTGAGCTGGAGTAGGTCACTATTGCACTTTCTTTATAGTTTAGTTCGAATTATGGTGACTTAACATGCGACAATGGGTTTACCGCATTGCGATGCCACTGCACCAGAACTTTCGTAATGCAGAATGTGGTTTTAACTCCACGAAACTTTTATTTTACACATAGAATATGTAAATACGTTCCCTTTATTGATTTTAATTGCAGTTTCTTTTTATAATATGTAATTATGTCAAATTTTATAACTCTTTTAATTGTATCTTTTTAAATAAATGGATATGTGTATCTTCCGTTGATTAGACGGCCGATGATCGATGCGAGACCTAATGACTGGTCATCAGCGGTCCGAAGACGCCCACTCCGGACGGCCCTTTCTATAATATTAAATAATCATAATAATACGAGATTACATACGCTTTTTAATCATTATAGGTCATTAATCAAAATGTTTATCTCTAAGAATCGAACTGTCTAATTATGATGAGCCGTTAATTTCATTTCGACGTCTTTAGTTCTCGGAGCGGGAATGAACATTAAACATTATAATGATTTATACAGCTAATTATTAATAATAATTTATAAATTATAATGGAAATACTGTTACCGCGGTATTGGGAAAAACCTCTCTTTTATTATATTACAAACCTAAAATGACGAACGTAGGTAACTACTTCTAAAATATTACTCAAATCCAATGATAAATATTTGTCAATTATACGAAAATGGGCAATAATAATTGCTGCTCTGCACGCTATGTACTCGAAATAGTTTTAATTGTGCCGTTTACCGCAATGCCGTAGAAATAATCCTCAAAAGAATGAATTTGCCGAAGTAAAGTTTCATAATTATTATTTGTTAAGGTTACGACAACCAAAGCGATTGAATTTTTTTATTTTTTTTTCATTTGAAACCAGTTGATAAGAGTTCCTACACTTGGTTATGTCAAAACTAATAAAATTAACAAGTATAATATTTAAATAAATACCTATTAAGGTATAAGATATGAACGTCGGTATTGCAAGGTATGAACGTTGAACATCCAAGCGCAGATTTTCTAGGTTATAAAGAGGAAACAACATTTTCCAATATTTTCAATCAAAATTCTTACATAATTTCGTAAAATTTTCATGTGGACAATAGTACTAAATAATCAAACAAATCCTACTAATATTATAAACGCGAAAGTTTGTATGTATGTATGGATGTTTGTTACTCTTTCACGCAAAAACTACTGAATGGATTTTGATGAAACTTTACAATAATATAGCTTACACATCAGAATAACACATAGGCTATAATTTATAAAGATATATGGTTTTCTATCATCATTATCACAATTTTCCATCACCACGCGGGTGAAACCGCTGGGCGCAGCTAGTATTGGATAATTTCACAAATTATCATACGGGAAAATATTTTAAAGAAAAAACACAAATACAAACAAATCAGTAATAATAATTATAGTCAATAGCCAATAGTTAGAAGAAGAAAAAAAACGCAATTGTAAAATAGTCAATAGAGCTGCGAAAAATTGATATTGTCGAAATCCTCAATGCTATAAATGGGGTTTTTAGTCAAAATACCCTGTACCTTTTTCTTAAACTGAACCTCCCCAAGGCCCCTAATGTGTAATGGAAGTTTGTTGTAAAATAAGTAAGATTGACAGAGAAAGCTATTCCGAACCTTACTCAGAATGACGCAAGTCCTCTTTATTTCGCGTATTATGCGAATGAATATTTAAGTTAGTTGAGGTAGTCTCGATATTTTTTCTCGAATACATGATGTTTTGGTATATATACGCGGCGTACAAAGTCATGATACCAGATTCGATGAAGTACTGCTTGCAAGATGTTAGCGAAGATATTGACCCTAATGGGACCCTTCTGGTGAGACTACGTTGTACGTCCGTCTGTCTGTCTGTCTGTCTGTAAGTCACCGTCGATTATCTCGACCAGCTCCTAGCCCAAGAATCAAATGGGGGAAAAATATATCTACAAAGTTATTGAAGGCGTTCAACGCGTTTCCATGTTTCTTGACATTTGAAAGCCTCTTTCAGCTGATTTCAAAACACTGTCACTTTTGCTGTTTTGGAAAAATGATAAAAAACGTACGTTAACTCCGAATTATCTTGTCTGATTTTTAAAAATAGATATCACGATATGTCTTTAGAAAATATACAAAAAAGTCGAAACCTATTATATTTTTTGAAAAATTGACAAATCTATGTACAAAGACAAATAACGAAAAAAATAAACAATTACTCACATTTTAATGAGATCTATTCGTCTAATGAGATAAATTTTATCTGCTCCGCATCAATAGACGCACCGGTTCGCTCAGACATTAGCCAGCCTTATGGCATCCGTATATTATAAAAAAACTACCCTCCTAGTCGGGACACATTTCAAATCAAAAGAAATATTTCAAAAAATAAATCTAAGTAACTTTGTCTAACAATTATTTTTCGAATCAAATTTCTTTGGTAGTTTGAAAGAGTGTATAAATATATAAGCAATTACTTAGCTTATAAAAAATATCAATATCAATTTATTTATTTTATTTATTTATAGTAATGTACATAATATGCAACAAGCGTAACAAATGATACTTAATATCTAGTTTAAAATAAAACCCACAGCAAGTTGTGTCACGCTTATAGGAATATCGGTCCCATGTCGCCCAACTAAGTATACACTTGTTCTAGGGCAAACATATTAAACAAATACTAGTTTTAAAAAGATAACATATTCAAAAGAAAAAAAGTAGTTTAAACAAAAACTGCTAAAACTTAACCTAACAATTAACTGCTTAAACTCTATTTCTAATCAATTTGTGTAAAAATATTTCATAGCAAGAACCACTTTCAAAGAGTCGGAACCCTCCGCGCAAGAGTAAAAGTCGTATTTGACCCGTTTTATTTTTAGTCTTGAGATGCCGATTTCAAGGAAGCTACCTCTGCGTGTTCTTTAGAGCGAGAGAGTATGTTCCGCCATATAATACAACTCGTCGAAGGGTTTCAATGTCTAAAACTCCTCGTGAAATACAATAAATGCGATGGAATCAATTATATCAGAGTACTGCTCGCGATTTTTGCACTAGACCGGTACTATTTTCTTTGTTGGTATATAAAAGAGTTCCAATATAAACATATTGTATGCGCAAATGTTGTTATGTAATTTTATTACAGTTTTCTCACGGAGTAATTATTTTTTACCTATACAATAATTAATTGTGGGTAATTTCATGTGAAATATATCATGTTCGATTACAGCATCGATATCGCTTTGAAGAAATACGAAATACGGGGGCTAGACGATCGCTTCGAAATTGGCTACGTTGGGAAAGTGAACGAATCGAATCCTTCGGTGGCATTCGCTGTGGATGGATATTTATAAGCGTATGTGAGTGGAGTCGGCTGCCCGGGCGGCGACTGGCAAGACTGGACTGGATCAACCGGTCCGCAAGTGGACTAGCCTCGCAGGGTTGCCTATTCGGGACTGATAAACCCGATTCTACATGATATCACAGCACGTAATTTCTGTTTCTCTATAACAGTGTATGATTTCTTATTTTTGTTTTAGGTGTATTTTCAATTGGAGTCTGTAATCATCGTCATTTTGAAATAAATCGCTAACTTCAGAAAGGAAATGTTTGCTTCCGATGTTTCCGAATGTTTGCTTGCAAAGGGAAACTTTGTTGAAATATACTTTTTATAAGTTGCTCTTTTTTGTATTACACAAGTTTACCTCAAAAACAAGTCGCTTTGGTATAAGTAACCCAAACTTTTTTATCGCACCTGGAAGAGTTTACAGCAGAAATGTAACTATTTCATAAAATCGTTTTTGAAGCTCGTCATGGAATCCCCTCCAGCCATTTCAATCGGCGGCCTTATTATAAATAATTTATACGAATATTGTAACATAAGTAGTTTATGTAATAGAATTTATAAAATACTTATTTTAGAAATACTACTTATACAAGACAAATTAACAACTTTACACAAGGCAATTAAAAATGTATAAGCCGTTCTTAGCACAGGCGTTGCCTAATTAAGACTGTTTACCATAATGTAAAAATTTTGAACAACATGTTTTGAAAATAAAAATTTGGAAATCTGACTTTACTAATCAAGAAACTGTGAAATTATCACAATACTATTCAACTTAAATTATCGATGTTATTTATTGTATGTAATGTATATTATTATTAAAATAATTATTGTTTATTATATGTAATTTATATTATTAATAAAATTGTTTGCATTGGCTAGTAAATTATATTAAAATAAAACAAAGCTATTTACGGTAAAAAGTATATTTTTTGTGTTTACTGTAAAGGCGTAACTTTTTAAAAAACGAAAATTGGCTGCTATTGCTTGTCTATTAACCCAATTCAATATTGAGCTAAGATAAATAAAATCGCAAAGTAATCTACTATTATCTACTACTGAGTTTTTTTTACTACTAGTTCCCTGGAATATTTATCCGTACACCGTTTTTTGTGTTACACAAATTGTACGCGTACAAATTTTAAAAAGACAGTCGTCCCCTTTCTGCAGTTAGCGATGCAGTAGGAAGATTATTACAGTTATAAAAAGTAAGAAATTAGGTAACAGATATGACGAAAATAAGTAAATATAATAAAAAGAAAAAAATGACTGCCATTGCAGACAGTGAACTGTTTATTTATTTATTTATTTATTTAGTTGTTACAACTTGGTAGAGAGTTAACAGTGTGTTAGTGAGTTAATCGTACAGATATAATTTGTAACTATTTATATAAGCAATAAGGAAATTTACACAACCCATACGATCATTCTAGACGAATGCCCAACTAGACCGAACAGCCTGTATCTGGGCATACGAAATATATAGCCTTTGTTTTTGAGTAGTACTGACGTTTGAGTAGTACTGACGTTTGAGTAGTACTGACTAATAGACACGGTATATTTATGTTAATTTATTGACATTTGGACACTTAGACATTTACTTACGTAATATTTGAACAGTTAAGGTATCCTATGATACTTGGTATGACATAGCGATTCTAACAATACCACACACTTCTAAATCGGTGCAAGCGTTTAGAAGTTATGGTGGAATAAAGAAACGGAAAACACACATATATGAACCCTGAACATATTACACTCCATTTTTGTTGGGTAGTCGTGTAATAATATCAATCTATTCGAATGAACTGATAGTATGTCGTTTCCCTTGAGATTATTGAGCTTCTAGGCAATAACGATCATCGTAAAATTGGTTTTCTTTTATAAGTGGGATGAAGCGACGCGCTACTTCAATTGAGATAAACGGTCCAACAGTCTGATATATTATTATGTATTATTACTGGTCGATGTCCATTTTCAAAAATGGTCGATATCCTGAACGTCAGGCAATGGACTGTATTTAATTAAGGTGTGGTGGGCGCTGAACAGCCACAGTGGAAATAGATCCAGGATTATGAAAAGGAGTACCTCAAAAAACCGCTTCCTTCCCGATCTCCTCTGGCTGCTTCGCTGATGGGTAGCTACCCAGACGCCGCGCTGGTGCTGATCCCGGTGAAACAAACTCCCTAAAATGCACGGCACTTCCGGAAGTTATTTTTATGTCATTTTTTCTATTTCGGATAAGCGATTATTTCACGACGTGCGATACGATCCGCAGCGCGTAAATTTGATAACTGAAACGTCGACCGCGCAGATGGTCCGAGCGATGACTTTTTGTAGGTACTTATTTATTACTAGCTGACCCGTGCCCACTTCGTTGGGCGGTAAAACTTTTTACTTTTGATGAAATTATGAGTGTGGTTTGGTTAGGTTATCTGTGCTATGATTTATTTCCTGACTTCCAAAAGAAAGGTTATATTTTTACTGCATATGTATGTATGTATTTGCATGCCAATTTGACTATATTACCGTTATTTGTGAGTGTCTTCTTGTGAGTGTCTTATTTGTGAGTGTCTTATCTCTTTAACCATTTATGCAGTAAAAGTGAAATTATATGCAGTAAAAGGGAAAAGTCTTTTGTTTTAAACACTTGAGGCGATAAATTTACTTATTTTGATAATAATTCATAATTGTTGATAATATGACCAATAAACATGACCTAACGATTTGAATTATTTTTTTAATTTGAAAAACTACTTTTGTGATTTAAATATAAAAGTTAGACATATCCTGTCGCTGACTTTTTTGTAGGCATTATCAAGCTCTACAACTTTTCTTTAGAACTTAGTCATATATCTCTCATCGTTAAGGCAGCGTTAGTTAGAAACGATTTCGTTCAACCGTTTTTTCCGACTTACTTTGGAAATCCGACTACCACGAAAAAGTCTTTTAATTTTTCGTATTAATATATAGCCTATGGCACTCACAAATAACGTGGCTTTCTATTGGTAAAAGAATTTTCAGTAGATCCAGAGATTACTTCCTACAACGTCACAAACTTTACCTCTTTATAATAATAGTATAGATAACAGGGAAGGAATAAAATATATTGGAAAACATTTATTTAGGATTAGGGAGGAATAAGACTTAAGGATACACCAGGCGTGTCCAATTATTATGTATATCTAAATACTGAATAAGCTTCTAGCCTTACGTCGAGACATTCATTGATTCAGAATAGAAAAAGACGATTTCAATGTAGATGTTATTATAGAAATACATAACACTTTCATTTCTTTGCGCATCGAAGCATCTCCGTAACGCGATTGAAGAGCAGTGTAATTGGTGTGGTGTGTGGGCGCATTTGAGAGACGCTTTGTTCCACTTTTAGCGCAGCGTGGAAGCTTTTGACGCGGACCATATTGCTCTGATCCATCATTAGAGGAAGAAGTCGACGGCGGAGAAAGAGGTCGAGCGACGGCGGGGCGCTTCGACCACCTTATTGTCTCGTCCGATCGGCTCGACGAATCGATCAATCGCGTAACGCAACAGCCGTCCCAGTATTAACCGACAAACGAACAAACTTATCAATCGCTCATCGTTAACTAATTTCGTGGCTATGGGCACATCTCACAGTTACTAACATCATTGCGATTGACCCACTGAGCCTAGGATATAAAAGAATGAGGGTAGTTCTAGCTTCTGAGAATCTTTGTAAGTGGAAGTCCATTTAAAATCGGTCACATATAAGACCTCTCTTTGATAATTCTTTGACAATACAATAAAATAAACTACTTCAGTTGATATGTAGGCATTCCTACACTAGGATGTGTCACGAAATTAAATGCTAAATAATTAATTATAAAATGATGTCATGGCTGTAATATTATCTTCAATATTTCCTGTATACGAATAATTCAAATATATTGATTTAATAGTCGGAAATAATAATAAATTAAACTGGAATAATGGAATACGACGTCTATGTAGAATTAAAAAAGATGAACATAATACTATTGTCAAATACAGCAATATAGCTTCGTTATTTTTAACACGCTTTTATTAGGTCGACCTGTATGTAACTAACTATGTAATAGAATCTAAGGTAAAAGGATCATAGCGTCATGAAAATTAGCTGCTGTATGTAGTTCTGATAACAATACAATAATATGGTACTGTCGAACTGATCTGATGATGGAGTCGGAAGATATGAACTGGAACTTCATGATGGAACATCGTATCATAGCTGTGTTTGGACTTGTTAGAAAAGTCTTGGAATGGACTTTGACCACGATTAGGTTTCAAGGTCTGATGATGAAGCCGTAAGATAGGCACTGACATTCCATGATGGAATATCGTATCATAGCCGTGTGTATGTAAAAATCGTATCATAGCCCAAAAGCGTGTTTTTAGTGTTTTTTTTTAAGTATTAATTTATTGTCATTTAAATGTAAAATTTATATGAGAAAGGAATTGCAACTATCATTAACTTATATTTATGATTTTACAAATTCTCAGCCTATCTACGAGCGTTCATACATACTATTTCGTTAGATCTAGGTTGGGAATAAGGTCATGATTCTCGGTTCAACGGGGAGCGGATTGCAAGAACTTCTCGGAGAGACTTTGTATAAACTGCGTATTGCCTTTTTTTGGAGGGGATTTTTTTTGGTGGAGTTTGCTGACATTCTCCAAAATATTATACCGCACGTTATTATGGAATGAAAATACGTTAAAATACATGAATCAAGCGGCTTAAAGGCCGCATACAATTCATTAAAGTAAAGTAAAAGTAAAGTAAAAGGTATTTATTTCCAATACAACCATACAATTGTGTAGGAATGACAGTAATTAATCTTAAATTAGTTACTCAATTTAGACAAGAGATGATATACAATATATAGTTTTAAACTTACCAATTTATAAAAACATAGACTATATGATAACAGTTTACAAAAAAACAATTAACGGTAAATAATATGTATTAGATTAAATGGGTAGATACGATGCTATGTATTTTCAAAATATTTTAAGAAGTCGTTATGGGCATACATGTTTATTTTAAGCAGATAGACTCGGATGGATCTCTTGAAAATATCGATGTTTTTAATTTCTTTTAATCTTTCGGGCAATTTATTGAAAAGTTTGAGGCCTAAGTATCGACTAGTCGCCTGGAACTTGGCAGTACGTGCTACGAACGGTTGGAGATACAGGGTTTTATTCCTGGTGTCATGCCGATGTACTTCCTCGTGGGATATGGCCGAGCTCTTATTGCAATAGAATTCGCAAAGAGCTTCTTGAGCAAAAATTGCATATACGGTCAATATCCCTAGTTTTTGGAAGTGTTCACGACATGACTGCCGTGGACCAATACCTACTATCGCACGTATGGCTCTTTTCTGGAGAGTGAATACACTGTTGATGTGTGCTGCATTACCCCATAAAAGAATACCATAGCGCAGGTGTGACTCAACTAGCGCGTAATAGGCCGATATTGACATTGACACTCTCTTTCGTTTACAAAGGCAATGTGGTCCAATTTACACCACGAAATTCTTCCATTTGGCAATCGGGTAATCCTAAAATCGGTCCAAACTGTAAATAAACCGTTACGCACAAACGCAACGCCGTTTGTGCTAGTGGAAACGTTTTTTAAACAAATAAACCATCTAGATTCAATCATGATGTAACGAATGAATCGCAACTTACTTCATTGCACTCACTATCCGTGTAATCGCTATCCATCCACCCAAAGAATTAAACGATATCTCATTTCGTCGCGACTGTCATTAATCATCGAGCATTAATCATCCGCATAGAGCTACGTGACATTTTGATTCAAATATGTTGTATTATTTTTTCTTTAATGAAACTAGATCTCCGGCGAGGCGACGCGTCCAAATGCCAAGGTATACGCCATTAACAAATTCTTGTCGTATTGCGTCAGCTTGGGTGCATTATTTTCCCAAAAAAGGCAAAATGACAAATGGTTATGTGGGAGAACTACTCGTACCTCCTTGTGCAGCTTTACTGATTTTTGCAATAAAATCGTAAGGTATTTTGATGACTTCATTTGTATTTATGTAATCATTGAATCGTTGGAGGTCGGTATCATTTTATTGGCTGTAGGTGCATATTCTTGAATCTGTATAAAATTGATATGAGTCTAGCTGTCTTTCCTTCGACAATAAAAAGTGCCATATACAATGGGTAATGCAGTGAGTAGTTTCAATCATCCACTCTTCGACCACGAAAATGCATTCCATTTTATTTAATTCACTTAAGCGTTGCATGGTCGACGATCATTATTTAGAAGTCTAGACTATCTAGAAGGTTTAATTCCACGATTGACCTGTCTCATTATGGCATTCAACGGAGTGTCAGGCGTGGCATTTGAAGGTGCGCTCATCAGCTTATATAAGGCTGGAGAATAGCTATCGCGATATTCGGACGATCTACATGTACCTATACCTTGAGATGGCAAAAATATAAATAAATTAATAGTTTAAAAAAACACTAAAAGCACGATTTTATAAATGCACGTAAAATAATATCTTTACTTATAGTTAGATGTTTTGGACATAACCAGCAACCGACAACTCACGTCAATATACATCGTATATAGATATATCAATATTATTCTATTTACACTCTCCATGTACAGGTCTATATACATTTTATACAGGCGCCTATATCAATATTTACACTATTTACACTCAATATTTACAAGTCATTATATAATAGGTTTGTTATAACCTTGAAACCTGATCGTGTTCAAAGTCCATTACGTGACCTTTCTAACAAGTGCAAATACGACTATGATTCGATATTCCATCATGGAATGCCAGTTCCTGTCTTCCGGCTTCATCATCAGACCTTGAAACATATATCGTGGTCAAAGTTCATTACAAAACCTTTCTCACAAGTCCAAACATGGCTATGATACGATATTCCATCATGGAATGTCAGTGCCTATCTTCCGGCTTCATCATCAGACCTTGAAACCTAATCGTGGTCAAAGTTTATTCCAAGACTTTTCTAACAAGTCCATACACAGCTATGATACGATGTTCCATCATGAAGTTCCAGTTCATATCTTCCGACTCCATCATCAGATCAGTTCGACAGTACCATATTATTGTATTGTCATCAGAACTACATACAGCTGCCAATTTTCATGACGCTACGATCCTTCGAAGATGGTTAAATTAGTTACCTTAGATTCCATTACATAGTTACATACAGGTCGACCTAATAAAAGCGTGTTAAAAATAGGTTTTGTGTTACTTTTGAATTGTTGAGGCGATGGTAGCCCTTAATCGATTGCGCGCTGATTTTGCGAGGGTCTCTGTCCGCGTGTGGGTGTGTCTGTCTGTAAGATTCATCTGGAATAACGATTAAGATTTTTATGTCTGCTATTATAGTATTATATTATAGAATTGTATTACAATAATAATAATAAGCTCTTTATCCGCACTTAAAAATAAAATACAATAAGGCGAGCTGATTACCACTTGGCAATATATTACAACTAAACAAATTACAGTACATGCGCGGGTGTTGAAATAAAATTTAATAAGATTGTATGCGTAATACACAAATTACTATACTTACTTAAAACTAAGAATTCCCGGGGAGAGGAAACTGGGAGAGAAAGGGAAGACCTGGTTACTTCTTAAAAACGTAGTACTTTTTGTGGTGAGTCTTGAATGATTCTAACGAATGCGAGTTTCGTATATTTGCTGGGAGATCGTTCTATAGTCTGATGATCGGCACCATGGATACAATAAGAGTTGGAGTAGAAATCTGCATTTTGACGCGGAATGTTGAGTAAACTGTCAGAGGCTGACCGAAGTACGAGGCCGTGGGAACTTAACGGTTCGAAAAGCTCACGGAGATAATATTATTATGGTGTTGTTAGGAGAGTACACCATACAGGAGAGCAAATATATTCGAACATTTCTCCTTTGGCTTACTGGCAACCACTTTTTACTGTGCCCTATATTCGGACACGTGATTTTACTTTCTTAGAACGATGATGAATCGTATGCATACATTTTGCAAACGTTCAAGTTTCTTGAGTAGTTCCTCTGATAAATGGTAACGTGTATTTTTGGGCCTTGGGCGTTTGAATGAAGATAGTTGTGATGTTTTATGCTATCTTTGATGATATTATGTACCTAATAGCTATCGTTCAGTTCGTCGGTTTTACTCTTGATTCTGGACTACTTTGGGATGTTCACATTGGCAGGTTGCGCATTAAACCAAGTCGTGCATATTTTGCTTTAAGGCACTTCGCGGTAACGTTTACTTAATAGACCCATTCACAATGATTTTTCATACTTTCACTCTTTCCTGATTTATGGGTCCGTGATCTGGGCCCGTGCCGCAGATTTCCAGCTGGCGTTCTCCAAAAACGAGCCCCCTGAGCGACATTTGCTCTCAGACACCTCTGCGAGAGATTTGTTCCGGTCCTTAGAAATCCTTTACCTTCCATTAATTTATGCGATGGAAGGTGGAGAAGGATCTGTATACAAAAACATGGGCTATTTCCAAACATATTATAATTCCCATTCTTACCCGAAATGACAAGGCAAAGCTTTGTATACGGTAACAAAGTCAGAGAAGTCGGTTGTGTGAGAGTGAACCGACCTTTTTCAAGAAACTCATTCCTAATAATAGGGATGCAAAATCATCCCCAATATTTTAATCAATTTCATTTTATTCAGTTTCATATGTTCTGGGAAATAATGTGAACTTTACGTTAGTGGTTAATTTGATAACCTGTTATTAAGAGGGCGCCAGTCGCTCCTCGGCTCATAAAAACGCTGATTTCAAATTACTCGCAGGTTTACTATGTTTTGATTGATTTGAAGCACCTACTATTTAAGTGCTAAGAAGCATTTGCCCTAAATCTACAACAGTAGATTTAAGGAAAAAAGTAAACATAATATAAAATCGAAGACTATCGCGGTTTTTTGACATTATAAATAGGATAAAAAACGAAGTTCGTTTTCTATCCTATACCCCTAGAATGTGTAACGTCCCTTCCGGGATGCAAAAGGTACGGCCGAGTTTTTACTTCACAAGTTTAGGGGTTAAAAAAGTAAACATTGAGAACTATAGGGTACTTATTTAAAATGCACTTTTTTGATTGAATTTTCAGTAAGTATCAAATAGTTCTAAATGTGTACTTTTTAAAAATCTACTCCTATACATTAGTACATAGTGCTTCTTGACACTAAACAAGTAGTTTTAATAAATCGAAACTTAGTAAACCTGCGAGTTATTTTGAAAACAGCGTTTCTATTGGCCGAGCGTAGAAAGGCGGCGGGAACATTTTAAGAAGAGGGTTCGTTCTTCTCAGCCGAACGCCGAATGCAAAGACATAAAACATGATACAGTGAGTGTTGTGTGCAAGACGGATTTTCAAAATTCCCGCGCTCCGAGCCCGGCCCCCCACCACCGTTATAACCTACGCAGTGGCGGCAGCGGTATGCGGCCTACCTGCAAAACAACGGATTGACAGCTCTTCAGTCTACCCTAGACAACGGCGGCTGCAACGTCACCGAAACGTCGGGTGCTACAAATTTCACGCGGTAAATTCGTTTTCTATCCTATTTATAATATAAACAAGTAATACTAAATAATAATGTGTAATATTAATAATAATATATAATAGCAATAATAAATAATCATTTATAGTAATAACTAATAATGTATAACAATTAGTAAAAATACGTATATAAAATATATAGAAAATAAATATAATTATTTATTTTAAAATTGTGATGAATGTTTTCCCCGTCTTTCTCCTGCCAAGGTTTATTAACCATAATGTAAGGTGATATTTTTGTTGGTTGTGTAGAATAAGACTTGAGTAAGGCTTATTTGAATCAGAAACACACAACGGTTACATAATTTTCAAATTAACGATGCAATTTTCGTAGCGGGTAACATGTCGGAGAGGATAGCGAAGATGAAAGAGACGCTGTGCAAATATGCATTACTTACTTATTCGAGATGACGAGGTGGTTGAGCGAGTGCCGGGTTTGGAGAGCAGTCGAGTGCCCACTCAGAAGCGGTCTGAGAGACCGCTGCCGCGGTGCGGTGATGTGACACGAATTTTGCGGCGCTATGGCGTAATCGAGCGGTCTCGGCTCTCCTCGGGAAGTGGGTCGAGTGACCGCCGAACTGCCGCTGTGCACTGCAAAAATACTTCTCCCAGCGTTGCCTATTTTAATGTCGTATGAATTTATTAATTTAGAAGCGTCCTTTGTCGATTCTTCCCATTAAATCGTTATAATATAACTGTCGAATACTGCTGCTACGAATACTTGAAGTCTCATCACGGCTGAAGTTCGGTTGACACTGAAATGAACATGACTTACATGAAGGGTACATAGAAGAAACATGCTTTGACAGAAAAGCGTTATTTTGAGAAATTACAGTTTTAAGATTCAAACCCTCATATCTTTTACCCGACATAAATTTATTGACTTTTTCATCCCATCTATTCGAAAAGGACGACTTGGTTCGCCTTTAAGTGCGCCCAAAAGTGGTGTTTTCTATAAGAAACTGTATAAGTGCGCCGCAATTATCTTTACGGCTCACTTTTTGAATAAGTGCGCCGCAATTTATCTTTGCGGCGCACTTTTTGAATTTGGAACATCTTAGTCTTCAGCGCCGAAGAAATCGAACGCAAATATTGTTTGAATAAAGACTGGCTGGTACGACGGCCCCTAGTCACGCCGCCGGCTGAATAAAAAAAAAAACAAATGAAATTAAAAACGCGCGAACAAATGCCACTATCGCCGCGCCCATCTACATCCAAACAACGAGATTCACCGTCACATTTTCCTCAAAATGAGCCAGATTCGGACATTATTTCAAACACGCAGAATATGAAATCTACAACAATCTCAATTCCTAATAAAACTGTAACAATAAATATTCATAATTGCGAAATTGTCTCAAATGTAAATACAAGTGTTAAGTTGTTTTATTATTAGATAGTATTTAATTTCAATTTAGTTAATACTCTATGTTTTATTAAATAATAATATTACAATAAAATATGAGGCGCCTTTTATTTTCTCATAGAGGGTGATGAAAAGTAGAGTGTATCACTCGGGCGCAAAATATTTTTGACTCTGGCGCTTTTTTGAATCCCTCGCTACGTTCAGGATTCTACTAACTACTAACGTTCAGGATTCTTCTACAGGATTCTACTCTAGAATCCCTCACTTCGCTCTGGATTCAAAAAAGCGCCCTCGCCGTAAAAATATTATTTTGCTCTCTTGTGATACAATCTAGTATTAAAAATCACCATTTCTTGCCTTTGGTCTAAAATGAAAGCACATGATTTTCCTCTGTTTCGAATAAATAAAGCAAGTTATGTCAGTCTCTTTTCCTGTACAGGATTTATTTAATATAACAAGAACAATAATTTTAAAAATTAACAAACACGATCGCCGGTACAAAGGGTGAACTTTTTGTAGTTATAATTATTACAGACAATTCGTTCGCGCAGAAAGCTCGTTTTTAGGAAATCAAGTTCGTCATTAAAAGGATTTTGTTTCTACAAATCAATTTACGGATGCTTCGTTGCGGCGTAATTGACGCGTGTTAACTCTGTAAACATTCAGTGCATTCTGTGCAAATCGTAATGTGCATAATGTACTCAATCAGACCTTTCATTTAATAATGAACACCATGTATTTATCTTAATTTATTGACAACTAGACAGTTTAGGTACCTATGTCAACTGAAATGACATAACGATGCTAACGAAACCAAACACGTCTAAATCGGTTCAAGCATGTATAAGTTATGGTGGAATAAAGAAATGGAAAACATACATATATGAACCCTAAACACATTACACGCCTTTTTTGTGAGCTGTCCTGTAAAAAAAGGGTTTAAAACGGAGCATATTATTCCCGTGTTTCTTAGCGTTGTACCATAGTTCAATACAATTTACACTGTACCCTTCATATCGTTCGACCAAAAATTCAGTTGAAAAGATCGAACATATCCACAATCTCGAAAAAAGCTCATGCTATGCAACCTACAAAAACGGTTTCAGAAAGCAATTAATACAATCGTAGGACGGGGAATAATAAAATTTAAGATAAATATATTTAATTTTGATTTGATATCGTTTTTTTCTCAAAATGAATTTAAAGACCAAACAATCCAAAGCGTTGTTTTGTTCGAGCGTTGTTACAAAGTTAGACGATGGCGCAAGAATCAATGCTAACGAAATAGGGAGAATTAGACAACTTGGCTACGTGTTTAGGGATCTCCGCAACATATTAGACCGACGTACTATTAAATTGACATATTATGCGCTATGTGAGTCCATTTTATACTACGGCATTATTGGTTGGGGAGGATGTGCGAAAACGGTTCTTCAACGACTTCTTGTCGCGCAAAAAGGTTTGGTCAAAATAATATTAAGAAAACCGTTCACTTATGCATCAGATATCACATTTAAGGAAATGCATGTTTTAGAAGTGCGCATGTTATATGTAAAAATGATTTTAGGTCGGATCGTTCTTAAGGAAAAAATTAAATCCCAGCAAACTAAACACACAAGACGTGCCAATAGTGACTACGTTGCAGTTCCCCGAAGGAGTACATCATTTGGCCAAAGAAATTTCACTTATCTAGGTCCTAGGATATATAACATCCTACCTGCAGGTATAAAGATTAGCCCGAGCATTCCAATTTTTAAGAAACAACTGGTCTCGTGGATGCTTGGGCCAGGAAGGTACCGAATACACCAAGAACTCTTAACTATCTAGCTTTGTTTGGCTGCACTTTGTGACTATTTCTATTATTTTAATTTTTCTTTGTGACTATTTAATTTTTTTTCAGAAACTTTACTATTAATGGTATTATAATTTTATTGTGACTTTTTATTTTTCTTACAAATATTACAAATTTTATTTATAATTTAAGTTATGACTATATAGTTTATTATTGACCGAAGGATATGTGTATTTAATTATCTATTTACTTCAATGTTTTATTTTATTATAATTATATATTTACATATTTTATTTTTATGCATATTTTTATTTAATTCAATGTTTTTTTTCCATTTTCGCTTTTTTTGTTTTTGTTTAAACTACTTTTTTTTTCTTTTGATTATGTTTTCTTTTTAAACTAGTATTTGTTTAATATGTCTGCCCTAGAACAAGTGTTCATACTTAGTTGGGCGACATGGGACCGATCTTCACTATAAGCGTGACACAACTTGCTGTGGGTTTTATTTAAGTGTAGATATTAAATATAATTTGTTACGCTTGTTGCTTATTATGTACATTGCTTTAAATAAATAAATAAATAAAATAAAACTTTACAAATATATCGAAGTACGTAATGACGAATTTGCCTTTTAATAGTCGAAACGAATCCTAATAGTCAAGATAAATATCATAGAAACAACCGTTATATAACTTGAGCAGATGATCGAATTACATCCAGTTTTGGCGTAGTTGACAGTAGTTAGTACCATCGCTGAAAGTTTCTCACCGTTGCAGTAGATACGATGCCATGCGTACGAATGCCGACACAAACAGATCGTACTATCTAGGGCGATAATAGTTATCCGACAAAAAGGAACCAATTTGGACTAGTAAATATGGACTCTTCTATTCGGTATCTTATAAAAGTGTATCATCTTGCCGCAGACGAAGAGCGTCTACTACCCACCCAACAGATCCCGAATTATTCGGTTACAAGATTGTCTAGTATACATATGTCTTTGTAAACAGTTTTGTACTTTCTCTTGCAGCCTGGGTATAATCATATAATTACGCCAAATCCCATTGGGTTGGCTGCGGGAGTCTTCACATAGATATGATGTGTGAGTTAGCTGACGAAGTAATTAACCAGCAGGTCGGTCACTTCCCTAACTCGACAGAGCGGACTCCTTGCTAGCGAGTAGTCGTGAGTGAGGAGAGCCATCAGCCGTCAGCGACCTGTATTTGTGCGCTACTATTACGAAAATACATTTTTAGATTATCAACAGACAGTAAGAATGATGTTGTCATTACTACACATCCAAATCCTACCCTTGAGTATGAACCAAATCCTACAATCCCACAATACAAGGAACAAATCGATGTATACTCATAATTCAACATCTGCAACATCACAATTTCAAAGGACAACTCAATACAGAAGCATAACATTTTATAACAGGTTACCAGAGGAATTAAAAAATATACAAACATATGCACTATTTAAAAAACTTACCAAGGATTTTTTATTGCAAAAATGTCTATATGGCACGGACTTTTAAAATTTTATTTTCACGATTGAGTACTTATTTATTTTATTTTATTTATTTTTTTTTTAACTTCCATTTTAATCCTATTCTGAACACTTCATTTTATAGACAATTTACTTAGGTACTGATTATGTAACATGATTTAGGAATTATTGCTTTTATTTTTATATTTTTACTCTGATTATTATTTGATTCTTTCCAAATTGGACTTCTTGATTATTATTATTATTATTGATTTATTTATTTGCGAGATCATTCTATTATACAATGGATTTGCCATTCTATTATTTTTTCTTTTTTATCTATACATTTATACTTCTTTTTTTTTATTTAGTATTTCTATTTTGGATATTTCTTAATGCTCTTTTTAATATTTAGACAATGTAATGGTTGATTTTGTATAGTTTATTGACTTTCAGATTTCTAACGTGATTTAATTTTATTTTTGCCAGATATGTTAAAAATATGAATATTATAAAAAATGTGTTTATTAATTGTAAGTTCCATACCCTCGCCGGGTTTTTTTTTTGGAATAAATAAACTTTGAACTTGTGAAATTCTATCCAGATCGTGTGAAATACGACAACGAAACGAAGCGAGCGTTTGTACTGAGCGGACTGCTTGTGATCTCTTAAATATTCTGCGTGTGTGAATAGGGTAAATACAGCCTTGTATTGCTCAGTTTGTCTATCAATAGAATTTGAATACCAAACACAAATTTCAGCATAAAATGTAAAATATTTGCGTATTGTCAGTTGGGCAATGGCGATCCTTGAATGGGTGTCGCGTTGTCACGGTCGTCGGTTGCGATACAACAGAATGGACGATTCGCATAATGATTTCGCATCACATCGCTGGAACGTAAACATACCATTTTGACACAGTTTTCACATAATAGCGGTGTGGGTAGTTTACCTCGAACTATGCTGTCAGATTTATTGCAATTGAACGTCATTCCCGTTTGGCTCGATACAAATCAATAAACACCCACTTGCCAATTTCCCCCAATTCGTTGCATCACGCCTTCTCGAAACGTACTTCTCTAAACGGTCTTCCTTGCGAGTGCCAATCGCGGTAAAATTAATAGGTAATATCGCCATAAACATATCGAGGTCGCTCGACCGCTTCGACATTTATAGCCTGCAATCCTATTGTTTTAGCTTGCATTTAGTTTTGTGGCCATTTCGTGTGTGCGATTCAATGGCGTTATCGACACAGGAACTCGTACTTCTTAACTGCCGACCCCGACATCTTTCCGTGTATTAAAAATATACTTCGCAAGTCGATAATTGGTCATTTTATTTTAGTTACCTATGACATTCTTCATCTCTTCGGTACGGCCTCATAACCTATGGTTAGTTTTAAGTTTTTTAACTGCCTCCCACTCCAAACTAGACTTCCAAAGTTAAAAAATTTCGAGAGTTTTATAAAAAGAAAATTGGCATCCACACATGCTTTCTATACGTTGGACGAATTCTACAGCTGTGCTGAATCGTTTGTAGTCTAAATAGTATTTGTATATTAGATTTAAAAAGTTTAGGGCATGAAATGCTATTTTACAATATTGATAGTTTTTTTTTTTAATATACGCTTCAGGTGTTTTAGTTGTTAAGTTGACTTTTGTAACGGTAGTATTTCCAAATTATGTTGGAATTTAATTAGTGGATCATTTAACATTTGTTTTTTTATATTTTTTTGTTTTGTTTTTTTTTTTATTATTTTCTTGTTTTTGATGCGATTATTTTTTATTTTATTTTGTTGTTTTTTAATTTGACACTATTGCCACTTTTATATTTCTACTATGGTTTTTCATTTTGAAATTTAACTAATGTGTAATTTATCTAATATGTATTTTTACTTTACGATTTGTTTGTTTGTTTGTTTGAAAAGCTTTATTGCACACACAAAAGAATACAATGTAGTGGGCCTATTGCCAAGTGGCAATATCTACCGACCATACCGCCAGGGTTATTGTGACTGAAGGTTTATGTGGGCAAATAAATTTATAAGTAATAAATAAATACACTTACAAAAAAGTCATCATAGTATAAAATATAATTCAGTGATTAGTAACGTATGCCAACTCGTATTGAAGGGAGGAGTGAAATATAAGGACAAGCAAAGGAGACGGGAGGGGAGGGGGGAATTCATAAGTTGAGTAAATGTCTCTTTAAAGAATTTTTAAACCCGCTCAGGTTTTCAAGTTGTCTTATCGGTAAAGGCTCAGAATTCCAGAGACGGGCCGCTTGCACTGCGAAAGACCTAGACATGAAAGTTGATGAATGCTGAGGTATAGCCAGTAATAGATTTTCCTGAGAGCGCAATGGGAGACCATGGGATGATAGCGGAGAGAAGAGATTATACAAATAAGTAGGACAGTTTGACTGTAGTACGCGGAAGAGTAGGGCGAGTATGTGAAATTCCCGACATCGTCTAATGGGTAGCCACTCCATTTGCCTGCGAAAGTTTGATATGTGATCAAACTTCTTCAGGGAATAAACAAAGCGAATACACGCGTTTTGAACCCTATCTAGCTTATCGAGTAGTTCTTCATTCGCATCTAGGTAGGACGATTTCACTAGATTAGGTATCTTTGTTGTAGATATCTAGTCTTTTTTGAAAAATAAATTATGATTATGAATACGATTATGATTATGATTATCCTGTATTGTTCTATATACTAGTGGAATGTTACCCGGCGATGCTCGGGTATCGGCTTCTTTCCGCTCCCTTTCTTACTCCTCTCCCCCCCCCCCCATGTAGCCTATGTTACTCACCGTTCCTTCAGCTATCGCTATTTAAAAAATTACGTCGTTTAATTTGTCCTTTTCAACTTCCTTTTTTGCATTTATAAAATTTTCATGGCTATCGGTTCAACGGTATAGTAGTTAATGTGCTGCAGCGCCACATGGTGTTGAGTTACAACAAAGTGGATGGCATAACATCTTTCTCCATGAAAAAAGTACATATAATAATACGTGACAACTTTCGTGGTGATCGGTCAAACGGTGTAGAAGTCTATTAAGCTCGGACAGATATACCAACATTTCGCTAAACCGCCAAATATTAGATTTAGAAGTTGATGTAAAAGAGGCTTCTATAAAAAGTTTTCGGAGGTAGTCCAACCGTTCCTTATTCTTGTTTTCATAATATATGATTCTCGAAAGATTGTGATGATCTGAGTGATGACATAATACATCCGAATGCTAATAATTACCATTTCACTCACATCTTATTTTTTCTCTTACCATTGGTAAAGTCTTAAATATCTGGAAGCAAGCTTTCTTCCTTCCTCTTCCTAAACTCTCTAATCCTCAAACTACTATATATTATAGACCAATCTCTATACTTTCGGTCTTTTTAAAGGTAATATTTCCAAGTTCTAATTCAGCCTCTTTTTAGACACAAATAATTTCAACGACTGTTTCGTCCAGGTCACAGCACAAACGCCATTCTACTTAAAATAAATTAATAGTTTTAAAAAAATACTAAAAACACGCTTTTATAAATGCACGTAAAAACCAAAAAAAGTTTGTAATACCCTTATAGCCTGATCGTGTTCAAAGTCCATTACGTGACCTTTCTCACAAGTGCAAACACGACTATGATACGATATTCCATCATGGAATGCCAGTTCTTGTCCTCCGGCTTCATCATCAAACCTTGAAACTTAATCGAGGTCAAAGTCATTACAAGACCTTTCTAACAAGTCCAAACACGGCTATGATACGATATTCCATCATGGAATGCCAGTGCCTATCTTCCGGCTTTATCATCAGACCTTGAAACCTAATCTTGGTCAAAGTTCATTCCGAGACTTTTCTAACATGTTCAAACACAGCTATGATACGATGTTCCATCATGAAGTTCCAGTTCATATCTTCCGACTCTATCATCAGATCAGTTCGACAGTACCATATTATTGTATTGTCATCAGAACTACATACAGCTGCCAATTTTCATGACGCTACGATCCTTGGAAGATGGTTAAATTAGTTACCTTAGATTCCATTACATAGTTACATACAGGTCGACCTAATAAAAGCGTGTTAATAACAGACGCGGTGAATGACAAGAAATTGACTATTCTCACGCTATTGGATTTCAGTATCGCGTTTGATTCCGTTGACTAATTCCTGCTACTCGAGCGGCGAAGGCAATGGAGCGGTTCGACTCTTGTAGGAGCGAACTCAGTGTGATTGTAAATCAGACATTATCAAGCTTACTGTGGACGTTTCCAAGGGGTTTGTGTTTTATGCCATTCTGTATTTGTCATACTAAAAACAGAGATTGTACACTTCTGTCTCACCTACATATAATACTGCTTTTCAAAATATTTTAATCATCAATTCTTGTTTCTTCAATATTTTAATTATCAAGTAATTATCAAGTCAATTTTATTATATATTCGTCTTTTTTTCCCTGTGTGTCATATATTGTACCTAAAAAATATATTAAATTCAATTAAATTCAATTCTTTATTGAGAAATCACACGGTATTACAGTAATAATATTATGTTTAATGTATGCAGATTTACAACAAATAAAACCGGTTACGGATTTCAATAAAATTACATACAGTACGTTTTTTTTTTAAACTACTTAATAAAACTAATGTACCTTCAATTTTAGAACTACATAAGAGTCTAGTATGCAGAAAGTGTGTGTGTATGTGTTTGTGGGAGTGTGTTGAGCGTGTAAGTGTGGAGTGTGAGCGTGTATGATATTAGTAATGGCGTATATAAAAAAAAATAATAATCATAGTAATCATATAATTACTATAATAGTAATCGTATAATTATTTTACCGTCTCGTAACTCGTCCAAACAATGCATCGGGTGGATTAGTCTGTAAGGTATTTTAAAAATAAACGATTAATAATATAAAGATATAGTAGTCATATTACTTATTTTTTAAATGCGCAAGGAAGAGAAGGAAAATAAAAAAAGTTGAAATGTTGATCCGGACTGAAGCAGAATGATGGCATCGTGCCAACATGAATTCCAGCATACATAATCCGATATGCAAAAGGGTGATGTGACACTATTATTTTAGAAACAGAGGCGGAGTTACCTAAATAAAACGCTCTTACAAAAGCGTGTATTTTTAAAAGTAACCCTTAGGAAATCTTTTTATTTTATGTCACCACTAAGACAAATCTTTCTCTGATAAATACTGGTCCTTGATGAAGAGAACCGCTGACAAGTACAATAATTTAAAAAAAATAAAAAACACGACTGCCGGCACAACAAGTGAACTATTTTATTTATAATGATTAGAAACAATTTGTTTGCGCAGGATAACAGGTTTTTAGAGAAGAAAATTCTTCGTTGAAACAATATTCGTTGAAAATAAACAAATTACGGTAGCTCCGCTACGGCCTCATTGATACATTTTATATCTATAATATAAACATCCAGTGCTTCAAGACGATTGCGCATTTTGTGAGTCAGTCGACGGGCCATGTTCAGGGCCTGTGACGCCTTCCTCTGGGCGAGTGCCCTTTAGTGGGGCGTCACGGGAGCCGGACCCGTTGACTCGGCTTTCTACGTGTAGTGTTGCAAGCGATGCACGCCCCGCGGCAGGTATCTTGTGACGATCGCACGACACTCGTGATGCTTTATATAGCTTCGCGCTGACAGCCGCCGTTGCACGCAGTCGGTTACCCTTAGTGCTCAAACAATAAAACGTTTGTTTTATAAATATATGTGGTTTATGCATTTATCCATATATATTTTCGAAATGTACTCAATCAGAACGTTCATTTAATGCTGAACACGTTATATTTATCTTAATTTATTGATATTAGGACATTTAGACAATTATTTATTTGACATTTTGATACCCTATGACACTTAGGATGACATACCGATTCTACCAAATTAGTGGTTATGGTGGAATAAAGAAACGGAAAACATACATACCTGAACACATTACACTCCTTTTTGTTGGGGAGTCGTGTAATAATAGATATTGACGTCGACTGATTATGCCTGGCGGTCTTCTACTTTCTAGTACTAGTCATACACTATCTATCATTCGTTCGACACACTATCCATAATCAGTGTGTATCTGCGTCTACCGATATAGCGTGATAAAAATATTACAGAGATTAAAAAATATCCTGAAAAAACTTAAAAATACTTCTTTGACTGGCGATGGATTCATTTGGAGTTTAATTTTTGAACTTCACGGTAACTATCCAATAACCCCTTTTATGTTTTTTTTATTTGACATGTAATTAATTAAGCCTGGCTTCAGGAACTGTTGCCAATTATTTAAAAAGGACAGAAGTTTGTTCGATGTACATAGGTGGGTCAAAGGTAGAAATATATGCTACAGACCTTCTTAATAACCATACAAAGATACTTGAGACAGTAGTTAAGAATAGGTTATTACATTTGGTAAAAAAGAGCATTGTAAAATAGTGTTTAGACCTCATAAATCAACTCAAGATGCAATTAGTTATTTGCCAGACTGTAGTTGACTTGCTAGATGCAGTAGATAAATGGCTAGCAATTTTGTGGATTTATTCAAGACTTTCGATACCGTTTTCCGATTTTATTTAAAAAGCTCTTAAAAATAGGCATATCGTTTTAATCGTTTATGAATTATGAACAGCACATACGAACAGCAATATAAACAGCCAGCAACAGCAACAGGACTATGAACAGCCCAGTTAGGCATTGCTTTGATGGATGGCGAAATATGTATTGTATTAATCACAGAAATATGCCCTTCAGTGGGAACCCCACTTTCGAAGACATCTTCAACGGGCGAACCCGTTACACTAGGAGGTTATAACGATATGTAATCGTTCTTTTAACCTAGAGTGAGTGTAGTGGGAGGTGTCAACTACAACGGGCGAACCCGTCACCTCAGGAACTTTTAACGGTATTGACCGTTTTGTCTCCCGCGAGGTAAACGCAGAAGACTTGGAACGAAACAGTCGACTGTCTACCTACGCCAACTCGCCAGTGAGAAGCTAACGCCATACCGCGAGACACTGGAAATGTGCACCCAGCGGGCCGACCTTGCCCACTTACCACTAGTTTCAGCCGGCTTCCCGAATGGTTACGGTTTCGAGCTCGCTTTCGCAGTCCTCTCCCTTATGTTAGCGGTGTCTATCGCGGACCACGGCGTCCATTGCTCGGCTCTCACGCGGGATCGGTTGGCCGATTGGTCGTTTCAAGAGCGGCTGTCATAAGGTTAACAATCAACCTTGCTCTATAGGAAACAAAGCTGTTTCCAGACTCCCCCGGTTATAGATCGGAAAGCACAATCGATTTTCTAAGACTCTCGAAGCACATCTACGACTCAGAACTCGGATACTGCATTGTTTGTTTGAAAAGCTTCATTGCACACACATAAGAGTACAATGTGGTGGGCCTATTGCCAAGTGGCAATATCTTCCGGCCATACCGCCAGGGTTATTGTGACTAAACGTTTATGTGAGCAAATTGATTCACAAGTAATAAATGAATACACTTACATAATAGTCATCATAGAATAAAATATAAAACAGTGATTAGTAACGTATGACAACTCGATATTGAAGGGAGGAGTGGAATATAAGGACAAGCAAAGGAGACGGGAGGGGAAGGGGGTATTTATGAGTTGACTAAATGTCTCTTTAACGATTTTTTTAAACCCGCTCAGGTTTTCAAGTTGTCTTATCGGTAAAGGCACGTAATTCCAGATTCGGGCCGCCTGCACTGCGAAAGACCCTAGACATGAAAGTTGATGAATGCTGAGGTATAGCCAGTAATAGATTTTCCTGAGAGCGCAACGGAAGGCCATGGGATGAAAGTGGAGAGAAGAGATTATACAAATAAGTAGGACAGTTTGACTGTAGTACTAGGAAAAGTAGGACGAGTATGTGAAATTCCCGACATCGTCTAATGGGAAGCCACTCTATTTGCCTGCGAAAATTTAATATTTGATCAAACTTCTTCAGGAAATAAACAAAGCGAATATACGCGTTTTGAATCCTATCTAGCTTATCGAGTAGTTCTTCATTCGCATCTAGGTAGGCCACATCAGCGTAGTTAATTAGCGGTAAAAGAAAAGATTGTGCCATTTGGCGTTTAATACAAAGAGGTAAGAGATTCTGAACACGTTTAAAAGAATGGAGACTTGCAAAGACTCTTCGACTGACCTCACTTACTTGATGATGCCAAGATAAGTTTTCATCAATGAGCAGGCCAAGGTCTTTTACAGAACTACTTAAGGGACAACGACGTTGTCGATATTGATAGGAGGGAGATTATTTTTATACTTGGCAATGAGTGAGCGACTTCCGATGACGATTGCTTGGGTTTTTGACGCATTAAGAAGCAGGCCATGGTTATGAGACCATACCGCTATCGAGTTTAAATCGGAGTTTAATGCGGCTATAGCACTATCTGCGTCCATGGGAGCGAAACTAGCATAGAGTTGAACGTCGTCGGCATAAAGGTGGTATTTAAATGACAAGTTTCAGAGATGGAGATAGTACACAAGCAGAAAAGGAGAGGTGATAAAATTCCACCTTGAGGCACACCGGCGATAATTTTCGACCAACTCGAGAGCAAGTTTTTGACCGATACCCGTTGTTCGCGTCCGTGTAAGTAGGAGTGAAACCAGGCAGTGACTGAAGGAGATAGGTTTAAACTATGCAAGCAGGCTAAGAGCAGGTCAAAATCTACCGAGTTGAAGGCACTGCTGAAGTCGAGGAGGATTAAGACCGTCAGCTGACGGCGATCCATAGCAACTCGGAAGACCTCAGTAATTTTAGTGAGAGCGGTTGTAGTACTGTGGCTAGAGCGGAAACCCGACTGAAGAGGGTTAAGTATGCTATGTTGATTGAGGAAATCTTTCAACTGAGAGAAAACAATTCGCTCAAGTAGTTTAGAAAGTGTTGGTAGAATCGAGATCGGTCGAAAGTCCTTGCAAGCTGAAGGATTAGAGCATTTAGGTACAGGAACAACAAGGGCACGCTTCCACTCAGCTGGAAAAGTGACCGAAGAAAGGGAATGATTGATAATGTGCGTTGCTTTTTTCACTTCACTCAGGAGTTTATCAACTACTGCAGAGGTAATCGAGTTAAAGCCAAAAGCCGGCCAATGAGACTTCAGCGCGGCGCTCATGGAAACCATAGGAGTGACAAAGTGACAGTTTAAAGCCTCGATATCTATGTTGGACGGAACCTCATTTGGGACTTTTCCAAAACCAAGTTGACGTAGGAATCTCCAGATATTGTTGCCAGAAGCAGCAATCTGAGAAGTATAGAACGATTTTTTTTGCATTCCTGCATAGCTGATTGCATCGATTTCTCAGTTGTCTGTAATTCTCTCTGCTCCCATCAGACGGTTTGCGTTTATAGCGGCGATGAGTTCGGTCCCTCAACGCGATGTCAGCCCTTATGGTGTCATTTAACCATGGCGACGGCGCATGTCTCACACAAGCTGTTCTCAATGGCGCAAATTTATTGTAGACATTTGTGAGAACAGAGGAGAAGGAATCAACCATGAAATCGATGGAGTCGCTGTTGAGGACGCACGACCAATCCACCTGCGATACAGCCTCTCTTAAAGCGAGGCAGTCGACCCACCTCAAATCTCTGTAGGAAAAGATTGTCTTAGGAGTTTTTTGGGGTTTAAGTCTGTAGCTCAGGTAGATAGCAGCATGCTACATCTGGCCAGTGGTTATGTACGGCAGCGAAGCGTGGACCATAACAGAAGACACCGGACGGCGGCTAGAAGCGTTTGAGATGTGGTGCTACCGTCGAATGCTCCGTATAAGCTGGACTCATAAAGTTAGCATTTAAAAAAGTTGTTCAGCGTGCTGGTACGACCCGAAAACTGTTGCACACCGTCAAAAAGCGCAAGATTGAATATCTGGGGCAAGTGCTGCGGCATGACAGATATTCGACTGCTGGTACGACCCGAATATTATTGCACAGATATCAGCGTGACATTTCAGATATCAGCTGCTTTAACTGATATTGATGGACGAAATTGAGGGTAAACGGCGTCGTTGGAGGAAGAAAAAGTCGTAGCTGTGCAATGTCAGAGTGTGGCGCAAGACCGAAAAAAGTTTTCGGAGCTAACGGCCAACCTCCAGTAAGGGAGAGTCACCTTGAAGAAGAACAATCGATTAGTTGAACCGCACGGTGCGCGTTTGTCCAGGAGCGCCCAACGTACAACTTCCGGTGGGGAAACCGGCCAGCGGGTACAAAGTCCTACCCGGGCTCTCACTTCTTCTTGGAGGCTACCGGATGGGTACTGACCCGTGAGTTGGGCCGACCTTAACACATCGATCATAATGGCCCAACTGCACTTAGCTCATTAGCAGCCCCAAACAGAGGAAATCACAGTCTTGATCGATTTCGGCGTCGGATAGAAGGACCTCAAAGTCGAGTGAATCGATCGACGGAAGGATCGAGAAGAGGATTCGTGAGCCGCACCGTGACGTCACAGCGACGGAATCTGGAACAGGTTATGTCCGGTGCGAACGGCCAAACCCCTCCCTCCCCGTTCCCCGCCCGCCCCTTCTTCTGCCCCTCTTCCGCCCGCCCTCCGACGGACCGACTATTTAGACAACTGGTTTTGTGCGCCGCTCACCATTTCGCAGGTTATTTGCATGCGATCGCCCGGAATGCAGTCCCACCGACACCGACGCGACGCACACACACATCTTCCGCAACGAAGAATGTTCTTCCTCCGCCCGCGAATAGCGCATTCGAGGACTAGACGTTTTCATAAAACGCCCAACATAACTGCAAAGCCTAAGAGTAGAAAAATTCGTTTTCAAATTTTAAGATAACCAGTTTAAATGCCTCACAAAGGAAACTGAGGATCTTAAGAGCGGTATTGTCATCCTTCACTATGCTGATGAATATGTAGTACTGCAGAACCCCCAGGAAGGAACAGTCTAAGGGTAGGGTACCTGCGGATGCGATAAAACAACACATTGCATAATCAAAATAAAAGGTATAATTAATAAGTCTTTCGCGTGTGAAAAACACTAAAAACACGCTTTTGGGCTATGATACCTACGATATTCACATACACACGGCTATGATACGATATTCCATCGTGGAATGCCAGTGCCTATCTTCCGGCTTCATCATCAGACCTTGAAACCTAATCGTGGTTAAAGTTCATTCCGAGACTTTTCTAACAAGTCCAAAAACAGCTATGATACGATGTTCCATCATGAAGTTCCAGTTCATATTTTCCGACTCCATCATTAGATCAGTTCGACAGTACCATATTATTGTATTGTCATCAGAACTACATACAGCTGCCAATTTTCATGACGCTACGATCCTTGGAAGATGGTTAAATTAGTTATCTTAGATTCCATTACAAAGTTAGTTACATACAGGTCGACCTAATAAAAGCGTGTTAGAAATCATTAGGCTATACATTTTATACGAAGAGTTAGATTAAGAGCTAAAGTTTCACATGATCAAATGTTTTTTTTAAATCTTCTATATCTTAAAGAAATAGGCGAAGGCATATCGGTAAAACAAGTCGAAATGGATTAAAGGTTTTTAGAATACGATTTTTAAAGTACCATATCCTTTGTCAATTTCCAAATCAATAAACTGATAAATTCTCTATAAAATATGAGAATCTTTCAGACTTCATAATTTTTAGTAAAATTCGACAAAAAAAAACAATAGCATAAAAATGAAATCGCACAAACTAAAAATATTGAAATTTTATTGCAAAACTTGTACACTCTGAAAGATTTTTTAAAGCGTCGTAAATTTTCATAAATTCTTTTACTTTATAAATAGCATAAACGCGAGTTTACCATATAAAGTTTGTAGCTCCCGAAGTTTCGGCGATGTTGCAACCGTCGTTGTCTACCCTGGACAACGGCGCGCGCGGCGGTTGCAAACATCGCCGAAACGTCGGGTGCTACAAACTTTACGAGATAAATTAGTTTTTTTCCTTTTTATAATGTCACACAACCGCGATAGTCTTCGATTTCACGTTCTTCTGCTAATTTTACTTTGCGATTAAATGGGTTTCGTTTGACGACAAATATTTTAAATGAATAAAATCCGGGTAAAAAGAGACCGATAAAAGCATTTTTTAAATTACTTTACTTTACTACGTAAGTCTCATAGTATTTAGTAGTTCTACAAAATGACGTAAATCAAAATACATTTTAGACCTTTATCTACCAATACATATATAAATGAAACTATATGCAATTCTTTATATTTGCGGAAAAAGTGAGACTACAAAATGACGTTTTCGGGTTTACCTGTGTCCACCCCTAAATAAAGAAGCTAAGTCAGTAACAATAAATAAAAAGAAGAGGAAAGTTATGGTAGCCGGCAAGTAGTGCAATATTCAGGGGTTTGTAAATGTATTTTTTAATTTGTTTAAATAAAATAGTTTTTTCTTCAGAACTTAAATAGCTTTACAATAAAATGTTGTAGTCTTTGCGATGCGCGGAAGACTTCGGATGTTCCGTTCAAATAGAAAGAAAAAAACCCTGTTTTCATGTGCTCTTCTTCATGTTACTGTACCTAAGTAAATATCAAAAATATCAGTCCAAATTAGATACCACTTTTTTCTTTTTTAACATATGTACTAACATATGTTAAAAGTTAACATATGTTACTCTTTTAACATATGTTCTCTTTTAACATATGTAGTTTGAAGTATGCACAACCCACTGTTTTCTTGGTACGCTTGCCTTAGTACGGGCCTAGGCCTAGTTAGGTGGCGTTGATCTAAAGAAGGACTGGGCTGCGGTACTCTCTTTTTTGCTACTATTTACAACGGACCCTCTAATGATAATATGTAATGTACTGTAGTTTTAAAAAACCGCCGGTTTTAAACGCCGGTGCAGCTTTAAATAAACTTTGTTTGTATTGTCTCTCTCCCTAACGGGTGTGCCCGTGCCACCGTACCTGTCCCCACTCCCTTCTTGCTGCTGTTTGCGAATGCTGCTTAATTCATAACTTATGCACTACCACCTGCTAAAATATGAATGTATTTTTTTTTCTTCTCTCTTTCTATTATTATATATACATATTTTATTTTTTATTTTTATTTTTTTTTAAATTTTATTTTAGATAATACGTATTGTAACTATGTAATGAAATGTAATTAAATGTAATGTAAATACATGTATGTGTATGTAAATGTAAAATGTAAAAAGAGAAAAAAATGTATTTATGAAATGAATTGATAAATGACTCCTTAGGGGATTGGATGGGGATAGAAGCCTCTGATCATTGGATATACAATTAAACTCGGGCAGAAAAGACGACTACAGTCGTTATAACTGCTCGGGTGGAGGATGGATTGGCTTCTGTCTCCATCCACCTCGTTGGAGTATGAAAATGAAATGTAGTTTTAAAAATGCGCATTTCTATAAATAAATAAATTAAAAAAAATACGAATACCATTAATGAAAATAAGAATTGTCTTGTAATTACTCTCCTACCCTATACATCTCCCGGACATACAGCTAAGGAAAAAAATATATAATAAGTGATAAGCACAGATAGTGTTCCGTAGTAATAAGCATGCATTTAAAGTTGTACGCCATATGGGCAAACTGAATTGTACCAAAACATCTGTACTTATAACAGACAGTCATACAATAAAATGCTATCTATCTTATTGTTTTTATATGCTCTTATATCGTTTACTCGTTACTATTAATGTGTAATTTAGGTAAAGCTGGCCAATCTATAGCTTAATTTTTAAATGTTTGTGTTTTTATATTCACGCTAGTGGTGACGTCGAACGCAAGCAATCACAATGGACTGTGTGATGTCAGATACCGAACTTGTGCGCGCTATTTGACAGCAGTGAGTGGTAAATGAGAAAAAAACCGCAAATACTTATCGTATCAGCCGGAACTGAAGGTCATACGACTTCAAATAATGAGTCATCATTCGTTATAATACTTCAATAATAACAGTGCAAAAAAGCACATATTTTTTAGTTTTCTTGAGCTCTTTGCAAAGACCTGGACTGGTTACAATACTCAAAGGATAGAAACTGAAATACGATACTATAAATAGCAGCTTCTGCAACTTATTATCCAGGATCTGTCAACGGGTCCAGGTCGACGTAGATTTTTCGGTTGAAGGCTTGAATATAGGACTGAGTCCTCATTCCGGGCAGATCCATGTAAATCCGAGATAGCTATGATGATAACCAATCTTCGAATACAATACGACACATGAACAATAATTGAAATAACACAGACAGATGTTAAGTTAAAGTTGAACCAGAACCACGCCACTATTCATGTACGAAATATCATAAGAAGTCAGTCTGAATGATTGAATGAATAATTTGTTAATCCGTACAAATTGTTTTTATCGCACAACTATATCCAGTTAGCAAGTTTAGAAGAACAATAAACCATGTTGCCATGCAGGCTTCACTGGTGCACTGTATATTGTGTAGGTAGGATCAAAGCGGCATTCCCACGGTCTCATTGAAGGAAATATAATCTGCGATCTCAGAGACTAAATTAAATGTCGCGGAGCAGAGCTCTTTCTCAATTTATTCTCGCTGTAATGCCACGCCCTCCGCCTATCTCTCTCCCCCCCCCCCCCAATCCTTCCAGTATTGGGAAAGGTGTATCAGCGCCTTTCATTCTCTTTTACTTCTTCTAATTTTATCTTTGGATTCCGCAACTCTTTGTAACCGAAATATGTCCTCCAAAAAGAGTTTACAATTAAAGACACCCCGTCCTTGTTCTACTTTTCTAGTCGACCTTCGCGATTTCAGTTTGGTTTCGGTAGAGGTTCCTTATGTTCTAACTCTCTGAAGCTCAATTCTTTTTTTTGTGTGGGAAATCAATGCGTTAGCTGCGTAGAACCCCGAATATTCAAAGGATTTTTAATAATTGGATGCATGTATATAATAATATATTAGGTCCTTAACTTTGAAGTTGACATTCTATGAAATCAATTTAGTACCAACAATATTGTATAAAAATATATTTAATTAATGAATGTTGACCCCTATTATCTATGCATTTGTTTCCATTTTAATGGGGCTGGTTAATGCGTCTGCTGTAAAATTGTCCTGGACCGGAATCAGTTAATACTTTGAGGGCGTTTTTAATACATTCTTCGGAGTTCATATTTCTCTCATTTAAATATTCAAAAAGTCTCTATAATTGTTTGCAATTCTTGACAGCATTGGTACATTTAGGCTATTATCTCTAGTGTCAGACCACAAAAAACTGTAATGTATAACACCGGCACAGGAACAGCAAGTCTCCACCGAGAAATTCTTTTGACCGATCTTGAGTTTTGGACATTGTCTAGTTGCATCTCCTGGATCCAATCACTGCGATGAACGCTGTTACGATTATCTTACTTCCAAGACCCATTTTTCGTTTAAAGTATCAATTCGATTTAAAATCCCTTAATTTTTGTGTTCGTTCAGTAAAATAATTTAAACGTCGCGTCGCGTCGGAGCGATTTTGCAGCTCATGTAGTAGGTACTCACTTTTCGAGTTTCGTTACTCTGCCGATTTCACTGAAATTGTTTCGTCACTTTTGCCCGGGGTACACGACGCTAGATTTACTTTTCCGGCATTAGGGGAAGTAAATCTAAAATGTGAACGCGCTAAAAAACCCTTTAAAGTGAGGGGCGTCTGTCTGTTTGCCGGGAAAGTCTTGAGGTGACACAAAACGATTTTTTCAAGCTAGGATAGCAAGCTAGAACCTCGGTATTACTATCACAGGTTGGCACATGCTAGTGCTGTTTACATGATACCAGATAATTTTAAACCAGTACCATTGCAGTGACTAAGGTAACAACATGTCCGTGGAGTAAAATGAACTACATTCGTAAAAAAAAACACAATCGAATACTAGCTCCGCCAGCCACGTGAAGCTAGTGCTAGGCCAGGATAGTAAAATCAGTGGTGGGGATGCTACTAGTTTAAAAAATAGAACCTATCGTATCAAACTATCCTAACCTAACCTAACTACCTTACTAGGCTAGAAATAAGATAATTCTGTATACCTGAAGCCAGAGTTACTGGCTTGCTAGCTTGCTAACACTAGCTCGCTATCATAGCTTGAAAAACTAGCGTCAATATCGTCCTTAATTCATTATTATAAAATTTAAACAGCTGGAAGACATACAACTAAAAAAAACAAGGAGATGCTGATAGGCAGGAAATTTAAATGGCCACAATATTTATCAAATATTGTGGCCATTTAAATTTCTTAAAAAGTAGAGCCTTATTGTCTGATTATTTTATATGGTCTTATATCTGTACTTTAAATTTAAAATGCATAACGGAGATTAATTTTGATTAAACATTTTACTGAGAATTTGAATATTACGATGAATAATTTTACTACGTATCTTTTCGAATTACTAACTACTTCAAAGTATAGGCTTCTATTTTGATTATTTATATTTATAGTTTGACAATCTAGTAGTTAATTCTTGACTACCTATGTATGTTCAGTAAAGAGTAGTAACGAGACTTACTACCTAACCCAATTATTTTGACACGTCCAAGAGCGGTCTTTAGCCGTCAATTGGACACGACGAAAATGTAAATGTAAATGTATCATCAACTTATTATCAACCAGAATAAGGACTCTGGGAACGCAACGATGTCCGGTTCCGAATGTAGCTTGAGTGGTGATAGCCGATTTTTATATCACCTTGGCTTGCCCGACTCACGCTTGATTTCCCATTCGGTAGCTTCTCGTAGGGAGACTTTGTCAGGGCCTGTCAGGGCCGCTTTGAACTTCTGCTACGGCTGTAATCTGCAGTCTGAGGCAGTTGGAAACGGAAGTTTGCGAAATCGGGGGAACACCTCGGGCGGAACTGGGCGGTTGGTACACTGTCCGGTTTGCTAGCCACGCTGCACATCCGGCGAGTAACCAGACGTATGTTTCCTAGAGAGCGGGGGTAGTTGTCGACCTGACGTCATCGTATCCTTGAAACGATCCTTTGGCCACCCGATCCCGAGTGACGACGTCGGCGCCCTTTGAACCGCGAATATTCAAGCCGAATTACCGCTTTCGTCAGGCAGAGGCGGCGCAAGCGACCTCGAATCCTTGACTAGACTGGAGGACGGAGTAATCCAGCCAAATCTGGTAGTTTGGGCGGGAGGTCGGCTTGCTGGGTTCACTTCCCAGTGCCTCGGGTAAGGCGTTGGACTGTCACGGGCATGCGTTCTGCCTTCTGCGTTAAACCCACGGTTGAAATAATGATTCAATATCGTTATGACTTCCTAGAACATTATCCAATTTCAAAGTGACCAGTATGAAAAAACGGCTTCGTTACCTACACATGACAAAGTATCCCCTGTTCTTGCTCTATATTTCTCCGTTTGTTTCGTAACAACGTTAGTAGCGAGAAAGTACTCCTTCGTTTTTGCGAGCTCAGATTGCATCGCAGTGGGCAAAGCGAGGTATGGCCGCTGCTATTTCAAAGCAGATAGGCATTTCGTAAATGCGGTCGAATATCGTGGAGCGGGCGGTTTAAATTCGTCGCGCGAAATGCCAGGCGGGTGGGAAGCCCCTCCAACTAACTGGCTACGTTATCTTATGCTGCCATTATGTAACGCCTAATAAAGATTATATCCAGAGCTTCATCAGAATCCAAGAGACGTCGAGGCTGACAAGAATCTAACGCATACCTAAGAGCATTGATTATATATGTTATTATATTGCTCAACTCCATAATACATTTTGGTAACCCCCTCCGTACCGGCGATACGCAGGAGGCGCTGATTTCGGCATTAATGGCGAAACTAATAGCAATTTATTTGGCCATCTATAATAACATGGATAATGAATGGTTTTATCTATAATGCACTGATTGATTATAAAAAGCCACTAATTTAACAATAATAATATTCAATTATTAGTACGAGAAGATAGAATTCCGTCTATTAATTTATCTGAACATAAAAGTGCGTAATTAAAACCTGTATACCTGTAAACAGTATAACCTGAAACCTGTAAACCTGATTACGTACTGAAACATGTATATATCAAGTGAAAAAATCTGTTGTGTTACCCCAAGACTTTCGCGGAAAGTAGCAATCCCCCGCCACTCCCCCCCCCCCCCCCCACTTTCACGCTAATCCAAGCTCCCCTCGCGCGCCCAATTCGTAGTATATTTGTAGTATTTTCCGTGGTATTAAAGTGGTATTTTTCCAAAAATGATGATATGGCAGTCTCCATATATTATTTGCGTCGCGTGTAAACGAGATATTCCAGCCAACGTGATTTCGGTCTGGTAGGATTTCGGTCCAGTATTTCACAACGTGATTTCTCTCCAACAAGGCATGTGTGTACAATTTATAGTCTCTAGCTGCGATATTTCTATATCGAAATATGACTAGCGCACCCTCTGGTGGTCCCATATCAACCACAATCTTTTCGACTCTTGCCATCACCAAATTATGCCTGCATGCCAAAATTCAGCTCAATCGGATGAAGCGTTTGGGCTCTATCGTCAAGGAATAAACACACAGATACACACACACTGACTCACACACACACACACACACACTGACTCACAGACAGACTTCAGTCTGGAAATGGTCGTCTCTGAGTGAAAGGGGGGGGGGGGGGCAAAGTTTACATCCGTCCATCTGAAAAAAAAATGCACGTTCACAATACTTTTCCTCAGCCTGGAAAGTAAAATTGACATATTTATATAAATAATATTAAAATAATAAGAGCTGTGATTTCAAAATTCGTTTGCTATTATATTAATATTTTATACCGTATAGGCGTACTTAGAGCGCCATCTACAGTGCGTCGCCATACAGGTATACTATGAAAGTCGTCATATTGAACATAATAAAAGGAAATTAATAATTTATGGACGTATGATTGCCATCTACACGTTGCGTTTCTAAGTAAAATGTTAGCTGCCAAATCGTAGTACGACTTGAGCAATCTAATACGCTATATAATCAACGATAAGACAGCGGGCGTATGGAATTCGCAGTAGGTACTTATCGTAAACATACAGACCGAATTGAACAGGTCCAAAAAGGATTCATTAAACGCCTGAAATTCTCACTACAAAAGTCGTTACATTTTACGGATCTTTCGCGGTACATAAATAATGTCGCCTATACAGAGGACGTTTATGTAAATCGATCTCACTTTTCTGCACAAGCTTCTAAATAACGCTATAGATGCGAAAGATATAAGTATTGGCACAAATAAATTTAAGTGTTCGGTTTACATGCTCACCTTGACTATTCCGCCTTCTTCTTGTCGAGACAAATTCAGCTCAGAATTCATTTATATACAGAATTAGTAATTTATATGATAATAAATTCTTAGACGATTACTTATTTGCTACTTTACTTGTAAAAAGTAAGATCCTAATTAAGTCAATTATGTAAACGAGATAAATTGATACAACAATATTTGTTGTCCAAATGTCTGTACAATTTGAGTGAGTTTTAAATCTAATTTTAATTATACCACACATCTTTCCGATGCAATTTCAATTTGTATTGTAATTTTAAACAAATGTAATATTAATTTCCCGAAGAGAGGTTACGAGATGAAATACTAACTAATACTATTTAATGTTAAAATATAAACTACTTGAATATTTATGCTGATGTTTCATAAAACGAATACGGATTATTCGTAACTTGCACACTTCTTTTCAATTTTCAGTTTACATTAAAAGTACCAACTATATCTAATCCATTGAGAAATATATATTATTTGACACATTTCGGTTAGATTTAACCAAGGGCATGAATTCGTACCCCATTTAAAAAAAACTCTGCATTTCAATACATATACAAAGTAATCCTACTACTATTATAAACGCGAAAGTTTGTAAGAATGTATTTATGGATGTTTGTTACTCTATCACGCAAAAACTACTGAATGGATTTTGATGAAACTTTACAATAATATAGCTTACACATCAGAATAACACTAAGGCTATAATTTATAAAGTAGTAGGATAATGGAAATGTTTATCTTAAATAGTCCTACAAAAAAGCCCGCGACAGCTATATTTTATGTGTAAGCCATTATCGCCAAAATAGTGAACCATGATTTTCATGATTTTTAATTCGTTGGATTTGTCTCCGTCCCGAATAGCAGAATAATATAAAAACATTGAAAAATTGACGAATATATAAAATACTTTCTATCATCATTATCACAATTTTCCATCACCACGCGGGTGAAACCGCGGGGCGCAGCTAGTATGTATAATAATAATATAACTCTTTATTCGACAAAATAAGCATGTATTCAAAAGCGGGCTTATCATACTGAAGCAATCTCTTGTAGTGTTATTTTAAGAGTTGCCTGGTAGTTATTTTAAGAGTTGCTCTCCAATTGTAGTGTTAATTTAAGAGTTGCCTGGTAGTTCAGTCACACCGAATTGATGAACTTTAGTTAATCTAGTATTTCATTATTAGTTACATGGTATTCATTATGTAACTAGTATTAAATACATTACAGTATGCTATAAGCAATTAAAAGACAAATGACACTATGTCACAGAAAAGGGTAAAACGAAGGCAGGAGGAAAAGGGCAAATTATTAGTGAGATAAGAAGTAACATAAACACAAAGAGCGATTGTACGTATCTGTTATTTGGAGAGAGCTGGTTCCATAATCGAGCTGCACGGACGGAGCAGAAGTAATGATAAAACGAAGTAATAAAACGACTTGATATTATTTATATCCTTTCTAAAGCTGTACTTTTGTTCTTTTGGCAATCATATAATCAACAATTTTACTCCATTTCAGCGCTTACGAAATTTTCGAGATTTCTCGATTTCTCGTTTTCTCGTACAAATTTCAACATTTATTTTTACTGGATCCTTCAATAAGAGATCGATATCTCAATCCATATTTCAAATGCTTAGAATTTTTTAACAATAGGAATATCTAGGCCCAAGCATCAATATTCCGTCGTAGCTTTAGTAGGTATATTCATAGTTTTACTCTCTAGTTAGTTAGTTGTACTCTCTAAAGGTTAACACAAACATATCAATTTCAAATTCAAATTCAAAATTCTTTATTAATTTGTAATATTACATTTATTTTTAAATTTAAAGCCATCCTAATATCGGCCTCTTCGTCCCTTATTGGCTAATTTAATGAGTACGAAATGTGCAACCAATAAAATGATTTATGTCTATGATAATACTTGTAATCTTTGTGGTTTAGACACGGGATATCCGTCGTTTATATAAAGAAATTGATCGTTTACGTGATGAATTCTTCTGGCCTTGTTTTTTACGTATTATTATGCATTTATTTTATCGAATATAAGGGACGCATAAGGAGCCTCCCCGAAGATTGTGCACATTTTCGACTGCTTCGTCTGCCACCGTGAACATTCGGGTGTCCCTGGAAACGGTGAGTCTAAACTCAATCCTTTTACCGCCGGACCAAAGGACAGTGTGACAAGGTGCCGAGCCAATCTCGTCCGCTGGGGCTACACAACGAATCCAGCATACGACTGTGGAAGCTGCAGGATGAATACCACCTCCTATCCTGCCCGCAGTTGTCAGCCCTATTACACACCAGGACCTACAAGAGACGAACAACAAGACCATCCAGACCGCATATTTTTGTAGAGACTTGTCCTAGCCTGGCCCGGTCACGTTAACTAACTAACTATCGAATATAATAATAATTAACTATGGTAGCTGAATATATTCTTCGGTGTTTAATTTATGCGAGAACCAACGTCACAGAACGTGAACTAAATGGTGATCACCACACCTATGATACTCGCCACCGGTTAAATATTGCTCTTCCCAGAGTGCATTAACACATACTCAAAAGTCCTTCTGTTAGGTTAAAAAATAATTATTTACAACGCTGTCCACGCAGTGAGGCAGCAAAGATTTGGAATCGTTTTATTGGTATCCCGGATTCGCGAACAATGCCGCCTGCACTTTAAAGGGCGAGATAATATGTCCTTTCACAGAAATCCGAACTCACCCCTTGCCTTCCTGGCACAGAGACAATAGGCGTAGCTGGTCCGTTTTACAACACTATTGCGCCATTGTTCACATACGGGTTAACTTTTCGAAGACGTAAATCTGAAGTGCACCCTGTCATAAAGACGACCTCGCTTTCTCTGAAAGGACTATAACATTTCAAAAAACCCAGCCATTACTCAAATGGCACGCCCTAAACCTTATGATTAATTTAGTTATCAGATAATTGATCTATGATAATTATATTATAAAATAGGATAAGGTTATCAAACGGTCTGCGAGAAAAATAGCTTGACAGCTTATTATTATTTAGCGAATTAATGTAAGCTTGATTGTTAGTATAAGATAACATAAATTACTAAGTAAATATACTAACATATAATAAAATGTTCAGGTCCGATATGAAAATTAGTAAACATTTATGCGTCTAATTAGAGTACCTAGTAAATTGGGGTGATTAGATTAATTAATTTTGTAATTAGGGTGATATGGTAATCAACTTTAATCTATGATACAGAAGCATCCCTAAATCACCATATCACCGTATTTGAGTTGTTAGTTATAAGTAGAGATAATTATACAATTAAGTAGACATAATTAAACATTTAGTAATGTATTTACGTGCACTGCTATCTATGAGTATATTGGCATACCATTTTGGAAAGAGGCGTTTCCCTTTAGATCCTTTGACCAATAAGAGAAGGTGTGAAATCGTTCCGGCCAGTAAAAGCATAGACATGGCGTTTAAGGGGCGGAAGGATTTTTATTGTAAACAGTGAGGAAAGCGAAGGATGCCATTTTTAGTTAGTTGCCAAAAGAGGTCGGAGACGAGCGGGCACCTTTTCGGGTGTTATAAACCGACGTCACCGCGATAAATGTAATCGCGAGTTATCATAGGGCAATGGGCCCGTAAATAATAATTAATAAGTTCTGAATATACAAGTTAGAAAAATAAATGTGCTTTAATTGCCGGGAAGCCGTAGAAGTTAAAGTGTCGTCAGTCAGCAGCCGGAAAATCGAGGAAGCTTCACTGCCGAGGCCAACCTGGCTGAAATAAAGGATGCTGTAAACCACGAAAGAGGGTGAGTTAAATATATTATTACAGTCCACTGGGGACTCGCCCTGATGCAAAAGGCATCCGAAAATTCACACTCTTCGCTGATAGAACATAATTGGTCATATTCGAGCCGGATGGAGATCACCAAGTCCAATAAGTGACAGAAAAATTGAAAATTTGAAGAATCTGTGTTGATCAACGAAGAATTAAAATGTCTACAGCATCCAAGAGACAGCCAATCAGGCCCAACTCTACAGCATCGTCGGCATTAAGCCGAAGGAGCGAGCGTCTACAGGAGGTTAAAGAAGCCTCTGAAGAAATTCTACGTGTAACGAGAGCCGCGGCGAAGATTAAGGCAGAAAAAACTAAATTAATCGCGGCGGTGGCAGCAAAGGAAGAAATCGCCAAGGCGGAAGAAAGAAAAAGAGCAGCGGGCGCGGCAGCAGCATTACAAGCGACTCAAGCGGACTTAGCGGAACAAGAACAAGTGCTGGAAGCGGAAGGAGATCACGCACGTAGAATTCTGGAAGTTGTGTCAGAATCTTTTCATGAATCCACCGCCGAAAGCTGGCAAAATCGCCAGCTCTCCAGCAGAGCGGAATCAGTCGCCGAACGAACTTCTGCGTGGGCGGAAAATAATTTTCGCGAATGCACCGGAGAATCGAGACAAGACATGCCACCCGGCCCGGAACGAGTCGCCGCAACGGAAATCGTCGAAGAAAACATCGAACAATCAGTGCGGCAAATACACGGAAAAGTGAGTGAAAACCTAGTGCTGTGTTCGCGAGGAAATGGGATTGCGCCTGACGCGCGCGCTACAAGCGCGCAGGCAACTCCAGCCACGAGCACGCAGCCAGCGCAGACAGCTGGAGACGGCACGGGCGTCGCGGCGCCGCATCCGGTTGCCAAAGCGGGCGCCTCTTCAAGTGGAGACAGCGGCGATAAACAGTTATTAGAGCAGGTTTGTCAAGTTATTGCTAATGTTTCTTCCAGACCGTTTTATGATAACCATTTACCAGTATATTCAGGGGATCCTATAGAGTTTATCGCGTTTAAAGCCATTTTTGAACAGTCTACCACTGTGGGAAAGCTGACAGACGCTCAAAATTTATTACGCCTCCAAAAAGCACTCAGAGGAAAAGCGAGAGAGGCCGTATCAGGTCTGTTATTATTCCCCAATCAAGTATCAGAAATAGTAAAAACTCTGGAAACCTTGTTTGGAAATCCTAATGCTGTTATAAACCGCACCATAAGTGAGGTACGTAGGATGAGTAACCTGAGCGAGGACATAGATCATGACGCTTTGACGAAATTTGCATGCAAAATTAAAAACTTAATCGCCACGCTCCAATCGTTAGAGCGAAACGATCATTTACTTAATCCCGATCTGTTATCCAATCTAATCGGCAAATTACCGAAAAACCTTTTAACCACTTGGTTGGCCGATAAAAATAGGCAAACGTCAGACGAACCGGTAATTGTTTATTTTTCGAAATGGTTAGAGTCATTAGCGATTAGCTCGAAAGATGCCGGGATCGCCGGGGCAGATATTAAAAAATATCAAGGCCACAGCCGCGAAAATAAGCTAAAGGGAAATGCAAACCATAAAAAAGAATACGTTTTTAATGCTCGCGATAAAACGCCGGAATCGGTGAAATGCATTAAATGCGATGAAAATCATTATTTGTCAAAATGCGAGAGTTTTAAAAAACTGTCATTAGACGAACGCTGGGCTTTGATTAGAGAGATGAAGAGATGTTTTAAATGTTTATCAAAATCGCATGGAAGTCGCTCTTGTCCAGCTTATCGCAAGAACCCGCGCTCGAAATATCATTTTCTATTATCGAACGCTAGTTTAGAAAATAAAAAACCAAACGAAGTAGATAGAAGTGTTGCTCGCGCGAATAATGACAACCAGGAAAATATAGTCGCCCATACGATTAAGAGAAATAATATTCTTTTAAAAGTTTTACCGGTAGTTATCACGGGTCCGAAAGGAACTAAAACCATATACGGTCTGGCAGACGAGGGTTCAACTGTATCTTTATTGGATCAGGCGGTGGCTAACGAACTTGGTTTAGACGGGCCATCTAAACCATTGGAAATCCATGGTGTAAACGAAATGACCGCCACATCTCAAAATGCTAAAACCGTTACATTTCGAATTAGAGGAGAGGAAGAAAGCAAGTCTTACGAAATGCAAGCATACAGCATAAATAATCTCAACCTCCCATTGTTAAAAAGTATACCCCGTGACGAGATAACCGGACGAAAGTATATAAATACCATAGCGCGCGAGGTAACCGAAGTCCAACCGCAATTATTAATAGGTGCTAATTGCTGGCAGCTTATTATATCTCGAGGACTCTCCACAATTAGTAACGGGATATCGGCTTCACGGACGCGCTTAGGATGGGTGGCCGTGGGGGAATTGGACAGCGGGAACTTCGACAACCGAGAGCACAGTTTCTGTATCACGAACCGGCATGACGACCACCTGGAAGATCTGCTCACTGAAAGTTTACGTCGCCAGGAAGAATGGCCAGAAAAACAGAGAGTCAACCCCGAAATTGTTCGCGCAGAAGAGCTGTTGCGAACTACAACCGTTATAAAAGACAATATTTGGACCACTGGTTTACTATGGCGTCAAGAGGGAATTATTATGCCACCAAACCGTAGCATGGCGTTTAAACGGTTACGATCAGTAGAAATTAAAATGGATAAAGATAAAGTTTTCGCCGACGCTTATTGCAAGCAAATCGAGCGCTATCTGACGGAGGGCTACGCACAGGAAGTGCCGAAAGACATTCTAAGCTCAATGGGAAATATATGGTATTTACCGCATTTTGGGGTAGAAAATCCCGCCAAACCGGGAAAGTTAAGGGTAGTTTTCGACGGAGCTGCTACATGCCATGGAACGTCACTCAATAGTTGCCTTGTCGCAGGACCTGACCTATATAATTCTATCATAGGAATACTTTTTAAGTTTAGAGAAAACCCCATTGCATTTTCTGCCGACATAAAAGATTTTTTCTTGCGTATTAAAATTCAAGAAGAAGACAGCTTCAAGCAGCTTTTCTTATGGCGAGGTAAGAACCGCGATAGTGAACCACAAACTTATCGTATGTCCTCCCTCCTATTCGGTTCGAAGTCATCTCCGTGCAGTTCTCATTATGTGCGTAATCTTAATGCCGAACGTTTCGCAGACCAGTATCCAGAAGCCGCAAAAGCCATTAAGCAAAATCATTACTGCGATGATCTTTTATTTGGAGCGGACACAGTGGGAGATGCTCAACGTTTAATTCGGGAAATAAATTATATACACACTCAAGGAGGGTTTCATCTAACTAATTGGGCTACCAATGACAGCAGGGTGTTGTCAGAGGTTTCGGAGGATAAAATAGCAAAACAAAATGTACCTATCGAAAGGAGTGAACTAGGTGTGCAACGATTGTTAGGATTGCATTGGATTTCCGAAACCGACGAACTATCGTTCGATTTACGCATGCATAAAGTGGATAGCGCATTAATCGCGGGCACTAAAACGCCGACAAAAAGAGAAATATTGAGGGTTATTATGAGCGTTTACGACCCACAGGGATTTCTCGCGACATTGACCGTACGGGCGAAAATCATAATGCAATTAGTATGGAAAAGCAAGATAAAATGGGATAAAGCTGTAGATAGCTCGATAGAGAAAGCATGGCAGGAGTGGTTAGTATTTTTACAGAGGGCGGCCGATGTCAAAATTCCTCGCTACTATCAGACCTCAAAAATAGAGGGGGAGAGGCGAGAATTACACATTTTTTGCGACTCAAGCGCCGAAGCGATGTGTGCTTCCGCTTATCTGAGGGTAATAAGAGGCGACACGACACCTATGGTGACTTTGATAGGAAGTAGAACGCGAGTTGCGCCTTTAAAGAATTTAAGTATACCTCGTTTAGAACTTACGGCGGGCTTGTTAGGGGCTCAATTATGTCATAAAATTAGACAAGATCACTCGATAGAGATCCACGAACAGGTGTTTTGGACAGATTCCAGAAACGTATTATGGTGGGTAAGATCTCGAAGTGACGAATATCAACAATTCGTATCGAACCGCTTGGGAGTAATTGACGAATTAAGCCAAGCCGAGGAGTGGCGATGGTTAAGTGGCAAATTAAACCCAGCGGATGATGCGACGCGATTACGCGCACCCGTTGATATGTCTCCAATAAGCAGATGGTTCACAGGTCCTAGCTTTCTACAACAAGGGCGCGAGTTCTGGCCGGCGGAAATTCCAGATGAATTACGGGAAGAGGAAAGAGCGGGTTTAGAATATCGACCGGCGGTGACACTTCATATCCATGAAACGGATAAAGGACTTATCGACATGGAACGCTTCTCCAATTATCAACGGTTGATTAGAACGATGGCATATGTACAAAAATTCGCTAACCTATGCCGGAGAAAATGCCAAAATCGCGATATATCTGCTTGCGATATATCCGCAGCCGAGAAAGAATTAATTAAAGATTCTCAACGGCGCTGTTTTGGCCGCGACATTTTTTGCTTAAAAAACAACAAAAAACTACCGGCAGGAAGTAGACTGAAAGGTTTAAATGCGTTCCTAGATGGGACAGGTTTCATTAGAATGGGCGGTCGTATCGGCGCGGCGCTTGGTGTGCCTTATGATACCATGTATCCTATGATTATAGAAGGCAAAGATCAATTTACCCAACTATTGATAAAGAAAAGGCATGACGAAAATTTACATGCAGGTGTTGAGAGTGTGCTGGCGACATTGCGTCAGCGTTTTTGGGTTATAAATCCGCGCCGTAGTGTTAAAAGGGAGTTATTTCGTTGCTTATACTGTCAAATAAAAAGGGCCAAGCCGGTGACCGCATTGATGGGAGACCTTACGGCGGAACGTTTAGAACACCATACTAGACCTTTTAGCTGCGTCGGATTAGACGTATTTGGGCCGATGGCGGTGACAATTGGTAGGCGAAAAGAACACCGATACGGTGTACTATTTACGTGCTTGTCAGTGAGAGCGGTGCATATTGAAGTTTTGGAATTCTTGTCCACGGATTCTATGATACAGGCTATTAGGCGTTTTATTAGCAGGCGCGGAAAGCCGCGAGTAATATACTCAGACAATGCAACCAATATGAAAGGTAGTTGTGCTGAACTTCGCCAGGCGATGAGCGGTTTAGACAACGAGGCAATTAAAAATAATTTAAGTAATAAAAATATTACCTGGCGTTTTATTCCGCCAGCCAGTCCTAGCCAGGGCGGTGCTTGGGAAATAATGGTGAAAGCAGTAAAAAACGCTTTGAAAGCCGTTTTAAAGGAACAGGCGCCCCATCTCGAGACATTGGCGACCTTATTAACGGAAGCCGAGGCGGTCATTAATTCTCGACCTTTGACCCACCTTTCGTTAGATTCCCGCGACGCCGAACCATTGACCCCTCTAAACTTCTTGCTAGGATACACTTACGGTGACCAGTCAGCAGGTCAATTCAGCCCCCAGGATCTGTGCAGTAAAAAGCAATGGCGGCATAGCCAATATCTAGCGGACGCCTTTTGGAGGCGTTGGTTACGGGAAATATTACCAACATTGGCATCGCGACCGAAATGGAAAGAAACTACGGAGCCCCTAAAAGAAGGAGACCTGGTGTTGATTATTGACCCGTCTATAAGTCGCGGTCACTGGCCAAGGGGTATAATCGAAAAGGTGTATCCCGATAAGAAAGGAAATGTACGCGTGTTAGATGTGAGAGCAAATAATCGATTGTATCGACGTTCCATCGGTAAGATCGCTCGACTCATCGTAGAATAGTTAAAAAGTAGATTAATAATAAAAAAGTCCCTTTAAACTTAGTTATAACATTAAAAATGATAGGTAGAAGGCAACATACCACCCTTACAAATAATTAATAGGCAAAAGTGACACTGTCTGTCACTGGGGGGGAAATGTTAGGTTAAAAAATAATTATTTACAACGCTGTCCACGCAGTGAGGCAGCAAAGATTTGGAATCGTTTTATTGGTATCCCGGATTCGCGAACAATGCCGCCTGCACTTTAAAGGGCGAGATAATATGTCCTTTCACAGAAATCCGAACTCACCCCTTGCCTTCCTGGCACAGAGACAATAGGCGTAGCTGGTCCGTTTTACAACACTATTGCGCCATTGTTCACATACGGGTTAACTTTTCGAAGACGTAAATCTGAAGTGCACCCTGTCATAAAGACGACCTCGCTTTCTCTGAAAGGACTATAACATTTCAAAAAACCCAGCCATTACTCAAATGGCACGCCCTAAACCTTATGATTAATTTAGTTATCAGATAATTGATCTATGATAATTATATTATAAAATAGGATAAGGTTATCAAACGGTCTGCGAGAAAAATAGCTTGACAGCTTATTATTATTTAGCGAATTAATGTAAGCTTGATTGTTAGTATAAGATAACATAAATTACTAAGTAAATATACTAACATATAATAAAATGTTCAGGTCCGATATGAAAATTAGTAAACATTTATGCGTCTAATTAGAGTACCTAGTAAATTGGGGTGATTAGATTAATTAATTTTGTAATTAGGGTGATATGGTAATCAACTTTAATCTATGATACAGAAGCATCCCTAAATCACCATATCACCGTATTTGAGTTGTTAGTTATAAGTAGAGATAATTATACAATTAAGTAGACATAATTAAACATTTAGTAATGTATTTACGTGCACTGCTATCTATGAGTATATTGGCATACCATTTTGGAAAGAGGCGTTTCCCTTTAGATCCTTTGACCAATAAGAGAAGGTGTGAAATCGTTCCGGCCAGTAAAAGCATAGACATGGCGTTTAAGGGGCGGAAGGATTTTTATTGTAAACAGTGAGGAAAGCGAAGGATGCCATTTTTAGTTAGTTGCCAAAAGAGGTCGGAGACGAGCGGGCACCTTTTCGGGTGTTATAAACCGACGTCACCGCGATAAATGTAATCGCGAGTTATCATAGGGCAATGGGCCCGTAAATAATAATTAATAAGTTCTGAATATACAAGTTAGAAAAATAAATGTGCTTTAATTGCCGGGAAGCCGTAGAAGTTAAAGTGTCGTCAGTCAGCAGCCGGAAAATCGAGGAAGCTTCACTGCCGAGGCCAACCTGGCTGAAATAAAGGATGCTGTAAACCACGAAAGAGGGTGAGTTAAATATATTATTACAGTCCACTGGGGACTCGCCCTGATGCAAAAGGCATCCGAAAATTCACACTCTTCGCTGATAGAACACCTTCAATGACGTTAGTTTTAAGCTTTTTAACTGCCTCCAAACTAGACTTCTGGAGTTAAAGATTTTTGAGAGTTTTATAAAAAGAAAATTGGCATCCACACATGCTTTCTTTACGTTGGACGAATTCTACGGCTGTGCTGAATCGTTTGTAGTCTAAATAGTATTTGTATATTAGATTTAAAAAGTTTAGGGCATGAAATGCTATTTTACAATATTTATAGGATTTTTTTTAATATACGCTTCAGGCGTTTTAGTTTTTAAGTTGACTTTTGAAACGGTATTATTTCCAAATTATGTTGGAATTTAATTAGTGGATCATTTAACATTTCTTTTTATATATATATTTTTGTTTTGTTTTTTTTTATTATTATTTTTTTTTATGCGTTTTTTTTTCATTTTATTTTGTTATGTCTTTCAATTTGACACTATTGCCACTATTTGTAGTTCTAATATGGTTTTTCATTTTGAAATTTAACTAATATGTAATTTATCTAATACGTATTTTTTCTTGCCGATTTCACCAGATTAGGTATCTTTGTTGTAGATATCTAGTCTTTTTTGAAAAATAAGTTATGATTATGATTATTATGAATTGAAGAACTTATAATTTATTGTCGATAATATTAGCAATTGTGTGTCGCGGGACCGCGACGCGACGTGACGTTTTAAGATGCACAGTTACTGTTGTGGTTGCATTGCCTGGTGCATTTTCCACGAGTCGGTCCTACTTATTCGCCGCCCCACGACCTCAAGGTCGGCGCATTTTCTATTCTCTTGTAAGATTTATGGGTGCGGAGCGGATGTGCAATTTATGTGGCCGTTGATGCGGCCATTTCTCCCGTTCTACATTTAGAACAATGCTATGTCTATAGGCGCACTACCGGCTACCGAATGCTCTGAAACAATATACAAACCCCATATCGCCGAGCGCACGCACCGAGTGAAATACGTGCCGTAAACAGATTGCACTCAGAGGTATGAATGAGGCCACTCACACTCCGACAGATGATTAAGTGTGTGATGCTCCTTTCGTTTGAGATACAGCTGATTTAATACAGCATACCAAATTTTATTACCCTTACACTATTAAATGGTTGAGTATTGATATATTATTTCTGAACACTAAGTTATTCAACATTAGCTGCTCTACATTTATTTTAAAGTGTTAATATTTTTTATGTATTATTTCTCGTGTATGAGCGTACGTGTTAATTTTCATTAGGTGCGCTTGATTGGATCTTTTTAAAATTTCATTACATTTTTGATTTCCATTAGTTCATTAGGCAACCGATGATAAAGTTAGTTCTACGCTTATATCTGGAACTTGATCGTACAGGTATAATCGTTTGGCGGTAATGGGGTCTCGGCCCTCGTGTCATGCCGATGGCATATGATATGTTATCATGTGATATTGCTGAGCTCTCATAGCGGTAAAATTCGTAAAAAGCTTATTGGGACAAATGTCCCTACAAAATTTAAACAGCTGGAGGACATAAAATTTAAAAAAAACATCAAGGAGATGCTGATATGCCACCCTTCCTATAATTTGGCCGAATTTGAGGGCCACGATTTTTCAAATATTGTGCCCATTTAAATTACTTAAAAAAGTAGAGCCTTATTATCTGATTATTTTATATGGTCTTATATCTGTACTTTTAGTTTAAAATGCATAACGTAGATTTAATTTGATTATTTAACATTTTACTGACAATTTGAATATTACGATAAATAATTTTACTACGTATCTTTTCGAATCACTAACTACTTCAAATATTAAGCTTCTATTTTGATTATTTATATTTATAGTTTGACAATCTAGTAGTTAATTCTTGACTAACTATGTATGTTCAGTAAAGAGTAGTAGCGAAACTTACTACATAACCCAATTATTTTGACACGTTCAAGAGCGGTCTTTAGCCGTCAATTGGACACGACGAAAATGTAATGTAATGTAATGTAATGTCATAAACGGTCAATATCTAGTTTTTCGACAAGACGGCGGTGAACCTACCACACTATCACACGGGTGGCTTCTCATCTTCAATTTGCGCTGCAGTACCCCCATAGTAGGATACCACATCGCAGATTTGACTCATCGGCAGCATAATACGTCGTTATCACCTACGACTTATCCATCAAATTTCTGATACGTTATCACGATACGTTGATACATTATCCATCATATCGTATCATATCTTGATACGTTATATGTTATCTCGGGCTGTGGTCAGTTTGGATTTGATATTATATGACTCCAGGATCTTGTGATCTAGATGTAAACCGAGGAATTTAACCGAATCCGCAACTTCCACCAGATGAGCTTTTTATATGATTGACATATTATACAATAACCGTTTAAGACATATGTACCCTTAGCTATTGTTTTGAATCCATGGGACGTAGGTTGAAAGGGAGTAGGTTTTTAGTACTTATTTAAGGTTTTTATTTGTGATTTTGAATTTTTCACTGCTGTTATCTTCTTTTTTATTCAATTTTGACTGTGTATTAAATGAAATTATACTTGACCATTTAGATTTTTTTTCATTTTATTTTTATCGTATTCACATGTTTAACGTATTTAAATATATTTTTAAACGTATTCAACGACTTTATGTTAGACAACATCGTACAGAAGGCATCATTCAATATTTGAGTTGAATTTCTTGCTATGGTGTAAGTGGTTTAGTTGTATGATATGTTATTGTATGTTCTTTATTGTAAATTGTAATATTTATGAATGCTTCAAAATTAACTTAAATTAAACTGTTGAGAACTGTGTTGTAAATATGTCAATATTTTATGATTTTTATAGCTGTATGTTTTTTCTTAATAAATAAATAAAATCAATATTGCAAAAAACTCTTTGGAGATTTGGAAATGCACATCTCAAAGATAAAGAAGCAACTCGAGGCATTCGAATTACTTCTTTATCTATGAGAACTCACCATTATGGATTAGTAATAATGGGGTTTGTATGCCGAATTCTACAAAAATAATGCGGTATTGTTCGCTGTCGAATTGTGCTCCATTTGTGGGCGAATAGAACGGTTCGGTGACAAAGCGGCAGTACGGATCGTGATTGGCGAAATGTTAATAATGGCGCGTAAAGGTCGGTCGGATGCAAATTTATGGCCAGTCGGCGCGGCCGAGCGGCCGCCCTGCGCTGCGCCGGAGTGTCAAGTTCGAGACCCGCCGTTTGAGGTCGAGTCGGAAGCTGGTTTTCGATGGCGTTGCGTCGCGTCGCGGACGAATCGAGTCCGCGGCGGACCGATGAAAGAGAACCACCTCTGGTCTCCTCGACCGCCCCTCCCCGCCCCCCCTTCCCCCGCCGCCGTAACAATCGATTCTCACGGCCGCCTATCGCACGCTTCAATAACAAACAATACGCGGACGAGATAACCCCCTTCACTCGCCCAAAGCACCAGCAGAGAAGACACCGATTTTCTAGGCTGCCCTATTGTCATCTCGAGACAACTAAGTGTTACGCGGCTGATTCCGCAAATCTACACGCAGCTCAGCGCGTCCGAAGCTTAGCTGGGCGAAGTCATTACGGGCAAAGGACGCCAGGTCCGCGATAAAAACACCGGTCGTTTCGACGATGTTGCAACCGCCGTTGTCCAGGGTAGCCTACCTTAACAACGGCCGTTGCAACAACGCCGAAACGTCGGGCGGTACAAACTTCACGTGGTAAATTATATTTTATCTTATTTATAATACTAACGTATGACGATTAATAGCACTTCACTCTACCCTGGACAACGGCGATTTCAACATCGCCGAAACATCGGGCGCTACATACTTCACAGGGTAAATTCTATTTACCTTTCTTATGTCAAAAAAACGCGATAGTCTTCGATTTCACAATTACATCTCTATTGGTTATCTAATATTATTAGTATAAAACCGGACCAATTTATAAACCCCGCCCACGAACAGCTTCAAAACTAGAATAAATCCGGGAAATCCCGGATGGCTCGGAGCCCTATAGCTACATTCAAGCCGGGCTCGTGGACCGGGCTCACGACGCACCCTTGCTAAATGGGTCATGCTAACCGCTGCTAGCGGAAGAATTTCCGGGCCACGGTCATCTGGACCCTGCCACAGAAACATTCAAACGTTCGTGCGACAGGCTCGTTCCGATGTTTGTGGAATGCTGCATCAGCTCAATAAAAAATAGACCAAAATCAACAAAAAAAACCACGAAAACTACCACCTAAAATATGACTTTATCTTAGCGATCACCAAGCATTTTGCAACGTTTTTACTGTCACTCAATAGCAAATCTTTCGTAAGTAAAAAATATATAAAATAATATTGTCATTATTTGCTGGATATTAATAAAGTTACGTTAAGAGATAATAAAAAGAACCGGAATTACGAGTTGCGTTTTCTACTCGAACTTTCATGTAATTTTCCAATAATTGATCGTTGTCGTCGAAGTGTAGTGTAAAGTATAGCGTGCGCCAGCGGAAGTTGCGCTCGTCGCCGATTGATTTTTACGGCATAGAAACGAAGTTTGCACAGCAATGAGTGGCCACGGGGGCGGATAAGTGGTCGCTTACACGAGTTACGCACATACCGCCTGCCACCTGCCACTTGCCCCTAATTACACCATTCGCTTAGCGACACTTTAATTGAACAGGGTCGAATCGGACAGGAACGCACTACGACGAATTACCCGGGGATCCGGCCCTGCCGAGCGACTGTCTTATCGAACGCTTTTTGTGGGATTTACACTGTCGCTTTTACTTATTGATTTATCGCACTTTTATAACTCAGCCACTTTAAAATGTCACCTAAAGATATGCATTTAGCTTCAAAAAAACGAGATAATGAAGATAAATCGGATTCGTAGCCGCCTTATTTATTTTAAGTATCGGTTACATCGTAATATAACGATGCGAAAGGGAGTGGGCAAGTTTTATCGTTTATGAAAAGATAAACCCATATTTAATATTTTGAAAATCATTCGTTTAACCCGCAATTAAATTAATTATACATTTACCAAATAAACTTTTGTAATTTTTAATAGGTTCTATTTAAAGCGGAAAGGGAGATCATGATGTTGTATAAATAAGTTGGTATTTTAATTTTAAAAATACCTCTCTTTATACTTACAAGACGATATGAATCATTTAATTTTTTTATGTCTGTTACCGAATAACATTAAACTTTCTGGTCTGTCTGTAGATCATGGCTCTGGTGTTCTGTGCTATGGACGACTTTCTAGTTTGAGCGATATTTGAATCTAACGCAGCAAGGAACGTTTGTCAATTTGTCGAAATAAGGTTTTTTTTTAATTAGTCATCTTGCCATATTTCACAAAGTTACTGCATAAACGCTTGTTTTGGTATCAGTATCCTAGACTTTTTCAATTGCAGCTGGTTTTATTATTATTATTATTTTAAAAATCGTATTTTTTTAGCAGAACCTACTACATAGCTTTGACTGCCAAACCTACTACAAAAAGGTCACAATTGATTAACCGTTAACTGTAAAATGTAATATTTTCAGCTAAAAAAATGCTGCTTTAAGGAGGGGGAGCCTGGTTTAGAAGGCCAAAAAAACCGCCAGAAGTCTGATCTGGAATATTTTATATACGTAAGTTATATTAATATTTGAAATATAAAATTATTTTTTGCAATAGTAAAATAATCTATTTTTGAGATTTTGCTGTCTCTACCGATGCAGAAATGACTGTATCTGCTTGCGCCGGTAAAAGCGAGCGTAATTTTACCTGAAACAAAAAAAGTTAGCTAATGTATTGATTTTTACATGGGTATTTTGTAGATGAACTAAAGAAAGTAACTAAAAGGTATTATTTTTATAAATTTCCAAGAATTTAAATAAATAAAATATATATATAAACATTTTTTTATTTTTTTTACTTCACATAAAAGAGAATTTAATAGTCTTTATGTTTTTTCTGGAACTACTCGATTCGTCAATTGGTTTTTTTAATCACCGGCGCAAAGCTGAAAATATGGTGTTGAGAAAAACGGGTTTAAAGTTTTTTATAGAAAAGTAGTAGGTTTTTTACACTTACAGCAATCTGGGACTATCAGCTATTCCAAAGGTAAAAGATACATGAATTGATTTCAACTCGAAGTTAAGACAAAACCATGAAAAAGATGTTTTTTGGCCGTCTAAACCAGGCTTCCCCCTTAAGAAGTATCAACCAATTTTCACTATTTAATATCTACCAGTATTATTTTTTACTAATAAGGTTACATAAGAATAATTTTCAGTAAACTGTTTTTGAGTTCCCTGCAAAATTTAAAAAGAGCAATCGTTTCATTTCTGCAGTTAGCGGTTCATTTGTCCTGAATCATATTAAGAACGCCCGAGTCATGGCATCGTCGAGAATCTTCTTCCATTCCGCCTTACATATTTCAATGTTTCACTTTGCTCTCGAGTCTTCTATAGAATAGAGCGATTGTAGTTTGAGTTGTCCCACATTTGCGATGGCCTTCGGGTTTTCGCAATAGATAAAATATAAATAGATAAAATTCACAATAGCTATTCTTAGCTATATTCTTTATACAGACTGACACGATGATTTCAAAAGTAAAATTTCGTTCATCAACCTATTATACTTTTATCCCCTTACGAATGCTTTGTACTATCTTTACTTCAAGTGATGCATGGGTTTTTCATAGTAATTTTACTGTTAGTATTTTTTTTTGGAGTAATTTCAGGAAAATTTATATGAAGCCATAACCCGCTTATATTGTATGTAAAATTGTGCATTTATTATGTTGCCTGAGATTTATTTATTTATAATAATTGGTACACAAACAATACTCTGAGAAATATATTAAATAATACAAGTATTTCACATAATTTATTCGAGGATAATATTCTGTGTGTGCTCCGCCTGCTAAATTAATTATTGCCTATGTTTCATTTAACTGACGATTCATTAAGAAGTAGTAATTTAAAAACTATTCCTAATAAAATTATTGAAATCAATAATCAAAATAAAAATATGTTTTATATACACTGTGATTGACAATTATGTAAAAAATTAATAACGATTCGGTTGGCCATTAAATGAAAAAAAAATGTATTCCTAAAATTTATCATAAAAATGAAAATTTTAGAAATAAATTGACAATGAATTCAGAATAAAAATAATAAAAATCCGTTTGATGATAATTAGTATTATCCAAATAATAATATAAACATACTTTAAATTATCAATCTACGTGTCTCGTGATTTAGACCCTAAAATGGATATATGTAAGGGGCCCAGGTTGAAATATCAATATTATCATCACTATTGGTAATGGTGTTGAGTAACCGGCATGCACGTGAGTTAGGATTGTAGAAAGATTGATTTGTCTGCCAAATGGGAATGTGAAACGTTAAGTGCTGCCTCAGTCGTCTGGATAATGCGTTGAAATTTAACGCTCATAATAAATCTGGTGAGTCTATTCCGCCCGCGGAGCCACTGGTTAGCTGCTCCGTGATTCCGCCGTTTAGGAGTTTGTTCAGAAACATTAGGCTTCCGCACTCTCTCCCTTTTTATCAGTAAAAATCTTAAGTAATTTAAACGCTCTTCATAAAAGTGGAGAGTGCGGTTTGGATCGATTTTATAGGTTAGCATCCGCATATACCTCCTCTGCACAGACTCGCTTCCCAATGACCGTCAGAGTTTGGTTTCTAAATTAAAACTCCAGTTAGCTGCGTACTGGAAAATTAAAGAGCATGTTAAAGAGTTAATGTTTTTATCGGTTTAGTAAATCTATATATAACATCTCTATAGTAACCCTTTATTTAAACCTCAGCTTACTTACTTCATTACCGATATTATATGTAAAGGTCCGAAGACAAATTGCCTACTCAATAAAAATATATCTTGTCTTTAGCGAAGGATATGATTTAATTGGAGATATATTAGTATTGATATCCTTTTTACCGTTTTTTATATATTATGTGAATTTTGTGAATCAAAATATTTTTGGTTGCCCAGGCTCTTTACTTCAGCAGGCATCGGTTCACTTTGGAACGACCAAATACACAGCAGACTGATGGATGTTTAGTTTTAGAATATGATCAGATAAGATGAATATAAAATCGAAAACTTTCGCCGTATCATAAACAATCGTTCCTTAAAACAATTCGTTCTTTGAAATAGATCATCCCTTTAGGATTCCTCGACAGAGAGAGGAAGTGAAACAGGGAGAGGGAGACCAAAAGAGAGACGGAGAGGAATACGAAGACGAAGACGGAGACGGAAACGGAAACGAGGACGGAGACGTAGACGAAACGGAGACAGATACGGAGACAGAGGCGAGGACTAGGACGGAGAGGACAATCCACTATCTAGCTCGGTCAACTAGCCCGCGAGTGTCTAACACCAAACCGCTTGGCGCCGGGTAGTTAACCCAGCGGGCTTCCACGCTCCCTTGCTACCAGTTGTGGCCGGATTTCTCCTGCCCCCCGACTGATTACGGGTTCGAGGTCGCTTGCACGGTCCTCTTAATAACGTAAGCCGTAATTCGGTTTGAATTCATCTCGGACAATGGCGTCTTTTGTCCGTCTCTGAAGCAGGATCGGGTGGCCAGTTGGCCGTTTTAAGAACAGCTGTCATTAGGTCAACAACCACCCCCGCTCCATAGGAAGCAAGGTTGTTTCCAGACACCCCCGGTTATCATTCAGAGTCCACAATCGATTGGCTGACGCCGCACGGTTCGCAAACCGTCCGGGTGTGACGGAAAACCGATTCCCAGGGGAAAATGGCCCGACTGCAGACTTTGTTGCAGAGGAACAGAGTCCTTACCGTGCTTGAACTTCTCCGTGGAGGTTACCGGATGGGTGCTGACCCGTGAGTTGGGACAACCTATAAACGGAGCTGTTAATAGTTGCCTAACTCCACAAAATTCATTAGCACCCATGAACCCAGCCATTGTGAAATTCATAATGAAATCTAGAAACATTAAAAAACAAAGTGCAATGTCATCGCTTATCAGTTTCGTGCACGCTTATCAGTTTCGTACTTATTTAAAACTCCCTATTTTGGTCTCCAAGTTTTCCTGTATTTTATCGTCTCGCGGCCATCTTGTCGTGCTGTGTTACTAACTATGTTTTATCATCGCATGAAAAGTTACGCGTGCTGCATCAAAACCCTGTATTTTCTGTATTTAATCTACAGTTTTCGAGGTTTTAAGATGCAACCTGTTCCCCGCTGTTGATAAACATCGCCGGAAAAAGGATACTCTATAAAGCCGACTTCGCCGACCATTCCTGGCAAATGGATATGCATGTAACTTATATGTCTACCTCATTATTGTACCTACTTCCAGCTAGGACCCTTGAAAGGGAATACCAAAACGTAAGTTTAAAATTAAGCGTTGTTTTAGCGCGTTTTTAGACCCCGAGTTAGGCACCTGCGAGAAACGTAATACGGGCCACTCTAGTAACATTATCAAATAAAAGCTGGAGATCGTCCACGCTGCTGCCAATAAGTGCTCATGCATTATCATTTGCATATCTTATATTGTTGATATTTACTTCATTTACCTTGACCTCAATTTCGGATGTATTTATGAGAAACTTGGATCAAGGATTGAAACGCAGAGATGATATTATGCAACCCTGTCGAACTTCGCACCGTCAGTCCACCTTTATGCCAACCTCTATGTCCAACTCTAGCCCACCTCTTTAGCGATTACCCCTCAGTAAAGAGATGAACATTTGTGTTTTAGTTATGGTGGTAGCTATAATTTAGATTGGATCGATAGGCATAAAGGTATAGCACGGTAAGGTAAGGTAAGGTAAGGCAGTAGGTAGTTGTCCACGGCGGCGCGGGCGGTTCGTCACGAGAGCGGTTCGGTTGCCCGGGGCGAGCTTTCTCCGTCCCTTCTCTCGGCCGCGTCGCCTGCGCCGCAACGGCCGACCGCTCCGCGCAAATCTCTTCGACTCTGCACCCAACAAACATCTTTCACGAACAATACGCCACTAATGGGTCAATTTCACGCAATCGCCTCCTCGATCAGTCCCACTCGCCCAGTTTGCCGCCGACGAAGGGCAACGCTATTCTAAGAAACGACACCAATCGCTGGTCTGGTTCGCTATTAGATGTTTCATCAAATTCGTGTACGAGTAGTTGTAGAACAATTGTCGTCAACTCCTTACATTCCTCTCTGCTTTCATTATGAGGGAGCTAACGGGCCCATGATGAGGTGGCCACGATGACCCATGTGTTCAGCGTCGGTCACACTCACGGGTCAACACCCATCCGATGGCCTCCACGCATGGGGTGCGAACCTGGGTAGGACACTGGGTCAACCAGTCTCCCCTGGGAATCAAACCTCTGGCGCTCCTGGACGGTCTGCGCACCGAGCGGCGCAAGCCAATCGATTGTGCTCTCCGACTAACAGTCGGGGGAGTCTGGGAACTGTATTGTTTCCTATAGAGCGGGGGTGGTTGCCTACCTTACGGCGACTGCTCTTGAAATGACCATTGGCCATCCGATCCCGGTTCAGAGTCGGGCAAAGGACGCCTTGGTCCGCGATAGATTCGGTTCACACCGTTTCACCGCTTCGTAAGGGAGAGGACCGCGCAAGCGACCTCGAACTCGGAACCAATCGAGAGACCGGAGAAATCTGGTCACAATTGGAAGCAAGGGCGCGAGGGTCGGCCCGCCAGGTAACATTACTGGCTATCTCGCGGTAAAGGCGTTGGCTTCTTGCGGGTTGTGACGTAGCTGGACGTTGGATTTGTTCTGTCCAAAGTCTTCTACGTTCACTGCAGGGCGACAAAATCGTTAAAACGTCCTGTGGTGACGGGCTCGCCCGTTGTAGTTGACACCGCAAGTTGCTTTCATTATGAAGCCACCGTATCATCGATCCCTTAAATCGAGAATAATGTAGATACATATCCTAAATTGTACATGTCAGATCTCAGTAAATTGTAAATTTTTGGTGTAAAAATATGTAAAGTTGCTTGCGGCGGCACTGTTTGTCGATTGCGCTGCCTTGTGTCGTGGTGATGCTTGCTGGGTCCACTCTAGTCTATTTTGTCATTCAACGGTAGTGGATGTATAGTATGTCGATTTTAACATGGTGGGGCTTAATATGTCACGCGTGTGCTTGAATAGTTTTAACATTCTAAATTGCATTGCCTAAAGATTTTATGTATGAGATTCGCGTTCTATTCCGAAGTTATTTCTATAAAAGCTGTATTTAATAGCTTGTTTATTTTGAAGGAATATTTCCTAGACGCCTAAAAATATCAAAAAAATATCCTGTTTATAAGTAAGGTCTCAAAATAATTGAATCAATATCGACCAATCTCGGTACTACCGGCGAGAAAAAATGTATGAAATAGAACATATGAGTTTAATACTAAATTTATTATAATTACTGCGAGCCAAATCGGCTGCATGACCAAATGTCTACTGGAATGGCTATTAGCGAATTGGATATTTATATTAGGCATCATGGATACATCGTCTAATCCTTTCATTATTTTATGTGACTTATTGAAGGCATTAGACTCAGTAAACCACTATTTGCTTGTTAATAAAATAAAATGTGATGGGATACGTGGAAACGCATCATCACGTATATAATCTTCTTCATCACCTATATAACTTCCTATCCACGCTAGAACGGGCTAGTCCCAGTTAGGTGACAGAATCTAATAAGCAAAAGGTTGAAGTTTTTCCATTCGGATCCTGTTATTTTTGTAAGCAAATTCAATGTTTTATAGTAATTAATTCTTAAATAAATAAATAAAATCTTACCTTAAAAATAATCAAAAATTACTTAAGCTCCAAGGGTACCCCTTAATCATTGATTTTTACGCACTGTTTACGTCCAGTAATATAGTTTGTAAAGCAAGTTTTCAATTTGGAGAATATAACTTCTATAACTAACCGATAGACTAAGTCAAAACGATAATGACAAAATAATTTTTAAAAATCTTTTCAATTGCAAGACCTACTATTTTATAGATTTTATGCAGATCATCGATACAAGCGCTGGTGTCGCCGATATACAGATTAAAAAAAAATATTTTAACGTGAGGGTCGAAAATACAATCCTTGAGACATCCCAGATGATAGACTCGCTGCCATGGAATGAATAATTGGACTGGAAGTTGGACATGGGGGTTGCGTATCTCCACATACAAATTAAAAACTTTTATATAAGAGAATTCAGATATGAATCCGAAAAATATAAAACTGCTGCCTTACTTTATCTTGGAGAATTGCAGAAAAAATAAACATTGAATGAATGAAATTATTTATTACATTTTAAAAGGAAATCAAAGGGTGAATTAAAAATCTATTTCTTCCAGACAACCGTTATGAAGATGTGAAAGAATACGTAAGTCAGCAAAAACATAAAATAAAAGTTGTATGCCCTAATAGGGAAAGCGAATAAGGAAAAGATAGGAACACAGGAAAAAGGAGAGGTACAAATATGACGTCTCAATATAAATGAAATGCATTTTCAAAGACACTTCAAACTATTTAATGATGTGGTGTCTAATATTGGAAGAAAGCTGGTTCTATAGCAAGGCTGCGTGAACGGCTCCGAAACGTCTACAATACTTGGGACATCTTTAGTATATTATATTGATATGTGCTTGTTTGTCATCTACGAGTAAAGCCAACATAACAAATCACCGTAAATTCCATGGCTACCAATCTATTTATTAATATAATATATAGTGATCAATGCCTTCGCATTCGACGGCATTGCTCACTCTATATATCACTCTTATACTGACCTCTCCAAGACATTTCTAGACGTCAGTATAAATTACATCGACCTAGACGCGTTCCTCCTACAATACAAAGTAAGGCTTCGGTAAAGTTGGTAAAGAATATCTCCCAGATGAATATCTCCAAGAATATCTCTCAATCGCATTCTATCTATATAGACATTAGGAATCAATGAAGTAGACCTTAAATCATTTAAGAAGTGTCATCTATCTATCGACTATAGTATTATTTTTTTTAACATCCTCGGTACTATCGTCATTCAGTGCATTAACGCCTGGAGCTCAGCGGGGTGATTTTATAACTTTAGCGTTCTCTATTGCCTTCGCTTCTTCGCTGATTTGCCTAACAAAAACCGGCTATAATTTGCAATAGAGAACGCTAAAGTTATAAAATCACCCTGCAGATGTGTGATATGTCCAAGTCAATGCTAAATGGTGGAGCCTCCATCGTTCTATGTGCGCAATAAACACCATCTCTTTGTATTTCCTTAACACATTTAAATTGAACGCAACGGCATCGTTTTCACTATTCCTACACTTTTCAATCCTACACCTATATAAGAATGTCGATGGTTTCCGTGCAATTGCGAAACACACGGCATTTATCGTCATTGTGCGTAATAGACTTGGTATTTAGCGCGAGATCCGTTCGAGTAATCTCATACCTTAGACCGCCACTAGAACTGTCAATCACTGTCTCGCTCCATTTCAATCAAGCCGTTTCAGAAATGTCTTATCGATAACGTGCTTGTTTTTGGATCCTTTATCGCCTACGTATCTCGATGTTTTCGTGACTTTTGCTTGTACTGTGTGATGTTTCGGTGCGTTAATCGGCCCATATATATAAGTGTTGTAAGTAGTTTATAATATTCTTCATTTTTACGTTTATATCGAACTTTTTGTATCATATCTTCCTCCGAACATATTCAATTGCTTTTATATAGCCGGATACCCCTTCCTCCACCCCACTCTCTCAACGCTGTGCTTGGTTAGTTTTCTTTGCTCGATGGGCTGCCAAAATCAATCAAAAAGTATGGAAAGGTGAATTGCGTGCGGATCGTTTTTATCAGTGGATTTAGTCGTAGATACAGTTACGTCTCGTCACGTTACAAGTAGGTGGAGAGGCGAATGTCGTGAAATGGTGAATCGGCGATGTGTACAAAACAGCGAGATGACGCCAATATTTTATTCGGTTTGATGGCTTGCGGCGCTGCGCACACTGAATCGTCTGCTACAATTCGGTTGGACAAAATACATGAGAGCAAAATAAAAATTACATATACAAATTCAGCGAATTACAGACATACGAGGGAGACACTGAAAGTTTCTGAATTGAATAAGAAAACAATACAATGAATGACCAAAAATCAATTTATTGTTTCCCAAAATATTCTACGTGAGCATTTTTTTCATACGTATGATCCAATTTTAATAACATTTATACCACTCCTCCGTGGTGACCTCGTAAACATGTTTTTCATATTCTTCGACAGCATAATATTCTGGTCATGGTAATCAGTGACCGCGTAATTGGTTCTTAATTTTTGGGAACAAGAAGCCACAAGGTGGTAAGTCGGGACTGTAAGGAGTTAACTGTTATTGTTATTGGTAGCTCGAGAGTTCTACGTTAGTCGCCTTCAAAAATTCGCTTGTATTTCTGGCCATGTGAGAGCCGGTATGGTCATTGTGCAAGATGATGCAGCGTTTACGTTTGCTGTTACGGAAGTTTGCAACAACTTCCGACCAGCAAATGATCGTGTTCCAATCAGCTTTCAGGGTATGATGATTCCCCAAATAACAATAGCCAAGTGTCCAGTTTTTCTTAAAAAATATGTGATAATCCGCTTCGCGGCACTTTGCACGTGCCCTACTTTGATTAGGTTCGGCTTATCTTGAAAGACCCAAATGGTCAATCTCTGCCTTGTTTCAGGGTTGTAGCTGTAAATCCATGTTTCATCGCCTGTTACTATGATCCACATCAAATTTGACGAACCTTCGTTAAATATGGAACGCATGGCGTTGCACTAAACGACACATCCCATTTTTGAGCCTCAGTCAAATTGTTTGGGATCTACCGCGAGCACAGCTTCCTCACAGCCTATGCCTAAGGATGCCTGAACCTCATTGCAGGTCACATGACTATCTGCTTCGATCATACGGCGCACAGCATCGATATTTTTGTTGTTGACAGCGGTGGACGGGCGACCTTCACGAAATTCGTCGGTTAGATTGACAAGACCGCGTTTGAATTCTAAAAACCAGCTATAAATTATCTTGCTTGGTTTTTCATCGCCTAAACCAGTTTGAGGCCGAGCCAGGCTCTGCTGAAATGCCAATTTACACTTAAAATGGTAGAAAATCATACAGCGATTTTTTTACGCGTTAAATCCATCGTAATGCAGGCATGCACCTTTTAAAATGACGCCACAATGAAAAAATGTTGAAGAAACTTTATTCTACAGTTAAAGAGTTCCATTTTCAAATGTTGTAATCATTATTTTTTAAATTGTTTATGGAAGTGACCAATTCTGGAAACTTTCAGATCTATATCTATAGTCCAACATTTCTAATAGTTTGCTCCTAATGCATTTACTGCAAAAGTAATGAGGCCGATATCGACGTTCCATTCCGGGCAATTAAAGTTATGTATTTTTCACCTACTATTTTTTAAATATAGCGCTATTTTAATAACTTTATGGTGTTACCAAAATCAAGAAAATTTATTCCCTATGTGAGCAATGAGCAATTTAATCATGAACAGTGAATATTTCAATTTTTACTAGGTTTTTTACTTAATTCAGATTCTTAATATCGTAGTTTATATTAGTTATAAGTTAAGTGTAGTAACGTGCAGAGGTACAGTTTTTTCAAGAAGATAAATTGAATAATGATTCCTTTTATTGTCTCAAAAGGATTATTAAATTTTAAATGAGCAATATCGCAAATGACAACACAAAAATATTATAGGAAATAAATTTGTCGTAATATATTACAAATACCAATAAATCGTTCGATAGTTGGAGAAAATCGAAATATTTTTTGATTATGATTTTGAACGTTTTTTTTAAATGATAAAAAATAATGAATATGAGAATATCTGCACTGAGAAACCCGCTTAAAGTTTGTATAATCCGAAGGGTAATATGAGATCAAGCAGAAGAGCGTTCGAGCAAAAGCAAACGTATTTTTTTCTTTTAAAAAATCAGTTATTAATGCCACTGTGTTCAGTATAATACGCCTCGTAATGTCAGTAAATCAGTTTTTGAATTCCTGCCCAGCATGGGATTAGTTCGTTTTTGTTGTTGTTGTTGCTGTAGTTGTACTAATATTATGTGTAAGGACCTAACAATATAATGAAATGTTGTGGGGGATCCAGTGTGCGATGGCGCGAGGTGGCGCGAGTGTCTGCGAGCTAGGCGAGTCTCTAGTTGCTCGATATGCCCTCTCCGTGACCTCCGCCTTTCTTTTCGCGATAATCGCTCTCGATGCGGTCGAACCTCTGCCCCGGACCATATCTCACATCTTACGCGCGACACGACACGCGCCACACACCATACGGCGAGAAAAACAACAGTGGGTCGCCTCTACTTCATACAAATGGGTCAAAACGAATCGAACTACATACATACATTCAGGCGTAGGTGAGCGCTGCCAGAGGGAAACCGATTTGAATCGACTCCGGTAGAAGACTGGAATGAGACGTCAGGAATGCGTTTTATAATTATTCGCAAATTACTTATGGTTGGGATTTTTACCCGGTTTGCATAAACCCACTTAACTTGTGAATTTACGCGACCCCTTTTATGCTGGGTAATTACCCCTTCGATTATCTTCAACGGTTTTCACCTTGGACTGTATTCAAATGGTAATCACTCACCAGCTAGGTTGGTTTTTCTCTCAGGGGTGGTTGTCTCGAACGAGTGGTGGATTCCAACCTCACAAGGAAATTAGTTCAGCTAGAGGCTTCCGTGATAGAACCTCACTTTCCTCAGGTCACGCAGGATAAGCTTCCGTCGAAAATAAACACTTTTTATTCGCGAGACTTTCTTTTATTCGGTCACTTATCTTTACTTTTACATTGAGTTCCGAGTACTTATAATTTACTACTAAGTCCCGGTGCTTGGATCGCGGCGCGTTCACGCTGACCCTTTGCCAATTTACAACTGAAGCTTTCGCTCTTTTCTGCCCTCGATCGCCTTACATTTTTTTAAGATAGCGACCGCCCTTACCAGTCATTGGTCTAGCTGCTTCCAGAAATTTCTAAACACACCCCCATAAATGCACCGCACACGTATTATCCAATCACGAGACAGGGCGCATAACAGATGCAACCCCGTTTGAAAGAGACATCGCAATCATGCTTCCTCGCTTGCACGCTAGAGCGAGAAGCGAATACACTAGTTGTCTCTGTCTTACATTTAAACATTTTATAGACATATTATTTGCTTAATTTAAAAGAAAAGAATCTACCCTAGTACAGGCATTAACCTAGTTGGGTAGTTTTTAAGACATAATTTTTGTACTACTTTCTCTTAAATAAAACAATATTATTATTATTGTTATTACAGATTCTCGTCGCAAACGCCACCTTTCCCGAGTACACATTGTCTTAAACATAGGTTAGTTTCAGATCAATAGTAACAAGTTAATATTAATGTTAGATCGTTAATTAGGCTAATTAAGTTGTCTCTCCTAGCGCTTTACTTTACATTAAACGAAATACTATATGCTATGCTTAAATTAATTAATCATGCAATTTTCTTTACATTTTAAGCTATATTATTTCTAGGGTTAATTGTGGGATTTGGAGTATGTATGATTTTTTGTAACGTCCACGGTTTTTATTTCGTAGTCTTTTGCCCGTCGCCTTGCTCGTAATTTATCGTTACCATGTGCTGCTAAGGAGTCTTTCTCACGATTTATTTTGAATGGAAACGGTGGTCGGTCGCCAAAGTTTCGCGTTTCAGGGTCGGCAGCTCGTTTATTTTATAGCCCCTTTCTGTCCTTTCCTTTGAGTTATCAGCTATTTTTCAAGGAATCTCATATCCTCGGCGTCCGTGACTAATTATGTTTCCTACCCTTTGTAAGAGGGTCTCACTTTTTGGGAAGATTTATCGGCGTTGGCGTCCGCTCTGTCGAATATTCTGAACCATTCCCCCCCCCCCCCCCCCCCCCCAATGGGCTCTGAGCCTCATTGGCTCCTGTCTCCATCTATTTGGTTTACCTAATTTACATTTTATTTACATAATCCAGTCTTATTTTTTTACTCATCCACCTATGGGATTCTACTTAGCTAAATGTTATGTTCAATTTTTTCTTATTGGTCTAGTGAGGTGACAGATCGTTTCTCATTCAACCTATGAGAATTTCTCATTATTCTACTTAGGATACGTACCGCTTTCCGTTAACTTTCGTTTTTCATTTCTTACGAGACAAACGTCAACTTGCGTTTTCACTTTTAAATTCTAGCTAGACTATTTTTATTTTCTACTGTGTCGAATAGACTTTCGCTTTTTCCACTTAGACATTAGTGACATCTGGTTCTGCCTGGTCAGCTGTTGTATGTATTTTTACAAGTTTACTGACAGGGCGCTTATATATTTTCCCGTCCACTAATAGGTCTACTATTCGCACTTGGCCTGTTTTGTCAGGGAAAACTTGAGTCACCCGACCCCTGGCCCACCTTCCTCGTTCTAGGGAAGGATCTAACAGGACTACTAAGTCTCCGATTTTTAACGGAGTTCCCTTTGTCGCCCACTTAGGTCGTTTAACCAACAATGGAAGTACTTCTTTAGACCAACGGTACCAGAAAGCATCAGCAAGTATTTGCGATTGTTTCCAGTGATTTTTGTTAGATAACTCAGTTGTATTATTCTGACCTACCGCTGTACTATCATCTGCATGGCCTAATAGGAAATCCGCAGGTGTGAGTGGTCTCTCATCCCGAGTATCTAGAGATATATACGTGAGCGGCCTGTGGTTCATCATCGCTGAGACTTCGCATAATAATGTTCTCAGCACATCTTCGTTTGGTGCTCGCTCCTTTAATATGGCATATAACGATTTTTTTGCCGTTTTTATCTGACTCTCCCAAACTCCACCGAAATGGGGTCCTGAAGGAGGGGAGAAACTCCATTTAATCTCGTCGGCACTTAGACGATCCCTTATTTCATGGTTGTCGATAGCTGACAAAACTTTTTTTAATTCAGCGTCCGCACCGCGGAAACCAGTGGCATTGTCGCTCATAATTTCCCGCGGCTTCCCCCTGGCTGCTATAAAACGTCTTATAGCTAACAGGGCCGAGCTGGTTGACAAATCTCCAGCTAGTTCGATATGGGTCGCTCTCGTGTTAAAACAAGTGAAGAGTAAACCATATCGTTTTTCCACTTTCTTTCGATTAGTGACGAAAAACGGCCCAAAGGCGTCCACACCTACAGTGTGGAAACAGCGCCTTCGGGTGGTTATTCGCGCGGATGGGAGTTGGCCCATTTGCGCGGTCATAGGCTTCGCGCGCCGGATAGTGCAATAGACACATTCTCGTGAGATCTTTTTTACCGTTTGTCGCGCTCCAATGACCCAAAACTGTTCTCTTAGCACTGATAAAATTAATTCAGCGCCGCCGTGAGCATTAACCTCGTGTAAATGTTTCACGAGTAACACCGTGAATCTATCCTTACCGTGTAATATATATGGCCTTTTTGTGTCGAAAAGTGTGTCTTTAGCATTTTCGATCCGGCCTCCTAGCCGTATTAACCCTTCCGCGTCGATATACGCGTTCAATCCGAACAGACGGCTGTCTTTCGGCAATATTTTTTGATGACGTATCAGGTCTATCTCGTGTGCGAAAATTCGATGTTGTGATTCCTTGATCAGAAATTTTTTCCCGGTTGCGACATCGTCGCTTTCGAGTGCTTTTGACGTGGTTTTTTTTTACACAGATCTATAAATTTTGTCACATATGCCATGGTTCGACTCGCCCGCATGTACTGGGAAAATCTACCTATGTCAATTACGCTTTCATTTTTTTCTGTCGTTGTTAGTACAAGTTTTGTCTTAAATTCTAACAATGCTCTCTCTTCCGGTTTCGGATCGGTTGGCTCCTGGAGCGGCCAGTGTTCTCTACTGCCAAGCAAGAAAGCAGGTCCCGCGAACCATCTACCTTCCGGGCTTAAATCTATCTTGGTGGTATTCCGTGTGCCATCATCAGCGGGGTTGTCGCTCCCTGCTAACCAATGCCACTGTCTTGGAGACGTGAGCTCATCGATCACACCTAGTCTATTGGCTACAAACTGGAGGTGACATTCCTTTTGTGACAAAATCCACCACCACACATTTTTAGAGTCTGTCCACATAAAGACGTCATCGAAACTTAATGCGCTTTCTTGTTTTATTTTTGAGGCCAGTTCAGCACCTAGCAGCGCCGCGGTTAGTTCTAACCTGGGGATTGTCAGTTTGCCTTTCAAAGGTGCCACTCGAGTTTTGCTAGCCATAAAGGATACCTTGTGCTCGCCGCTACAGCCTGTAATCCTAACATATGCAACAGCGCACATCGCCTTTTCGGACGAATCGCAGAATACGTGCAATTGCCTTTTTTCACCTGCTTGTTTGGTAGCCCCATTGTAACGTGCGATTCGCACACCTTGCGCTAATCTCAGTTCTTGCAACCACCGGAGCCAATATTTAACTACCTCGCCCGGGATCTCGTCGTCCCAGGCCACTCGGCTACTCCATACCTGTTGCATGATCAGTTTCGCTCTTATAGTGAGCGGTGAAAGCGCACCCATTGGGTCCCATAGCTTCATTATTAATTTTAGCGCTTCCCGCTTCGACGGAATCTTATTTCCCGTCGTCAGATCTTCGCTGAGGCGGTCCATGCTCACATTAAATGCTAATTGATCAGAGGCAGGTAACCACGTCAAGCCTAATATACGTTGTGACGTCAACTCACCCTTTTCCAGAGATACTTGCGCGAGCGCGCGGTTTTCTTCTGGTATCCCGGTTAAAGCCTCGTTTTTATTTGAAGCCCAACCGGACATAGTGAAATTCCCAGCTTTATGAATCAAATTAATTTCCCTGATGACTTGTTTTGCTTCCTCTAACGTGTCTACTCCCGACAGCAAATCATCAACGTACGAATCGCGCTCTATTATTTTTACAGCCGCTGGGTACTGGTCCTTAAACCGAGCAGCGTTTTTATTTTTTACGTAGATCGCGGAGGCCGGGGAGCTACAACTACCGAATATTAGACAGTCCATTTTTAATATTTTTGGAGGACTTTCACGCTGGAAACCTCGCCAGAGAAACAGCTGACTGAAGCTATCTTCCTCTCTCACTTTTATCCGAAGATACATATCTCGTATGTCGGCCGTGAAAGCGATTGCATTTTCACGGAATCGTAATAAAATTCCTAATATGCTATTTAAATAGTCCGGTCCACCTAATAACATGCTATTCAGTGATCCGCCTGCGCCTGAGGACGCAGCGTCGTGAACGACACGAATTTTGTCTTTCTTCGCGGGGTGAATAACCCCCAGGTGCGGAAGAAATAACACTCGAGGGCGGTTTTTTAATTGTTTTTCCTCGACTTCCGAAGCATACCCCTCAGCTAGATATCTCTCTATCTGCTGGCAGTATTTTTCTCCATAAAGACGGTCGGAGTCCATTTTCCGTTCCACTGACCTCAGCCGAGTCATTGCCATGTCTCGGTTATCTGGTACGGAAAAGTTAACCTCTTTCCATAACAGACCTGTTTCCCAGACTCCATTTTTTAAAGAAGTAGTATCTTCTAAGATTTTTTCAGCCCTAACATCGGCCTGAAGCTTTCGCTTTTTCTGTGGCCAATCGTACTCTAGCTTCAGATTTTCTTCAAGTAATTTATCTAAAGAAGGTTCATTTTCCTGATTTAAGCATAGCGCCGGGTACCTAATTTCTCGTTCGAGAGTGTTATTGCCGCCGATAGCCACCCACCCCAGGAGTGTTTTAGATACCGATAGGCCCCCGTCTACCATTTTTAATCCTCTAGAGACTATCAGTTCCCAACAATTAGCTCCCAGGAGCAGGTCAGGTTTTACGGTCGTCGCCTGAGTCGAACGCACCATCCCTCCGATCGGCCTCTGCGCACTTATCACGCTTTTGACCTCCGGTAGATTTAGCGAGGCTACGCTGTAAGCTCGTACTACGTACTCCTTCTTACCTAAATCTCCCCTTACTTTGAAGGACACCGCTTCGGCACTGCTATTACTCTCTCTCATATTCCCGATTCCAGAGAGCTGTAATCCCTGCGTCGGGCCTCGAATCCCTAGTTCTATTGCCACGCCCTGATCGATGAGTGAAACAGTCGCGCCTGCGTCTAACAACGCATATAATGTTTTTCTACCCCTGGTCCCAACCACGGTTATCGGTAATACTTGCAGAATGACCTGATTTCCAGATACTGCGTTCGCCACTACCTCGGAGCTCGCGCGCGGCGCCGCCGCGATGTCCGCCTCGTTCGCAGGCGGCGGGGCGGTCAGCAAATAATGGTATTTGCCCTTTGGAAACCGTTTATATGCCGAACACGATTTTCGGCCGTGGTTGTGCCCTAAACATTTGAAACACCTACGCATTTTCTTTATCTCATCCCAGCGGCTTGCTAAAGTTAGATTTTTAAATTCTTCACATTTATTTAAATAATGGGATTTCTCACACCGAGGGCACTTAGGTTCCTCCTTGCCCTGGGTATGTAAAATATATTTTTTAGAGCCCGTTTCTTTCTGTCTCCTATCTCGCGGGTTATCATAACTTTTCCTAGGAAGTTCTGCGGTACATATATATAGACCGGCGTCTTGTGCGCTGATCGCTAATTTCTCTAACCATAATGCGAAATAAACTAATACCGGATCGTTTAAACCAACCCTTCCCCTGTCAGCTAGCCACAGAGTCAATAAGTTCTTTGGCAATTTTGCCACAAGTGAAGCCAATAAGTCTGGATTATAAAGATGTTCTAATTTATTTACCGATTTTACGGTCGCGACCAGATTTTTTATCTGGCACACAAATCGCATTAAACCGTCTGCATCTAGACTATCAGATAACCCTTTTTCTCTCCTCAAATCCGCTATCGTTCTCTGAATGATTAAATTCGTATTACCGAATAGCGCTTCTAACGTGGTCATGATGTTTGTCACGTTGTCAGGACTTAAAAGCAAACCCGTCACTGCCTCGCGTGCTCTACCCTTTAATGCTGTCTGCAGACGCAATAAGTTTTGTGCATCATTTAAATGCATTACGTCTGTCGACTGTTTGAAGATAGCTTTGAAGGCTACGAATTCTAAAGGATTCCCGTGAAATGAAGGTAACTCTTTTGCAAAATGCGGTTTTGTGGACGCTACAGAAAAAATCTTACATACCTCTTTTATCATTTTTTCGCTCGAGCTGCTAATTCCGTCGCTGCTCGTACCCGGGTCTGTATCAGCGGCAGCCTTTACCGCCGCCGCCGACACCGCCTTGGTCTCTGCTCTCGCCCTGGCGTTGTCCGCAGCTGCCGCGCCGCCCGCATTCGCCGCGCCGCCCGCATTCGCCGCGCCGTCCGCCACCGTCGCGCCGGACGCCGCCGCGTTGCCCGGTTCCGATCGCCCGCCGTCTTCACGCCGCCGTGCCGCTTCTGATGCCGCATCTCCATTTTCTTCTGCGAATGTTCCCCCCCAGGGTTCTGGTGAAGTCTCAGCAGCTGGAGTTTGATACTCGGCCCATCTCGACACTCTGCTAGCTGCCGTGTTGTCCCCCGCGACGTCGCGATCATTTTCCTGACTGCTCGTTTCTGTCCCGAAGGTTTCGGAGACAATTTCCAGCATCCTCATAGCATGCCGCGAGTCTTCTTCCGCTGCATCCAGTTCTTCCTGCATCGCCGCTCGTTGCAGGTCCATGTCAGCTTCTTCTTCGATTTCTTCAGCCGCTCTGCGCGCCGTGCGCCGCGCAGCCACTTTTTTCAGTTCTGCATCCAATTTACATATTCTTATCCGCCTTTTTCTTGGCTTTCTGGAGGTTCACTCTTCGAAGTTCTTCAGATGCTGCTCGCAGTTCCTGAACGTGCTAGCTTCTTCTGCTGCTCTCTGACCAGGCGCGCGATGAAGGTCTTGGATTTTCGGATTGCGTGCTTTTCGAATCCATATTTTTATTTTTCTTTTCTCGTTCTTGATCCAAAGTCACTTTTCTTTCCGATTTTCTTTATTCGGCTTGACGGAGGACCACGATGGCTGGGATTTTTACCCGGTTTGCATAAACCCACTTAACTTGTGAATTTACGCGACCCCTTTTGTGCTGGGTAATTACCCCTTCGATTATCTTCAACGGTTTTCACCTTGGACTGTATTCAAATGGTAATCACTCACCAGCTAGGTTGGTTTTTCTCTCAGGGGTGGTTGTCTCGAACGAGTGGTGGATTCCAACCTCACAAGGAAATTAGTTCAGCTAGAGGCTTCCGTGATAGAACCTCACTTTCCTCAGGTCACGCAGGATAAGCTTCCGTCGAAAATAAACACTTTTTATTCGCGAGACTTTCTTTTATTCGGTCACTTATCTTTACTTTTACATTGAGTTCCGAGTACTTATAATTTACTACTAAGTCCCGGTGCTTGGATCGCGGCGCGTTCACGCTGACCCATTGCCAATTTACAACTGAAGCTTTCGCTCTTTTCTGCCCTCGATCGCCTTACATTTTTTTAAGATAGCGACCGCCCTTACCAGTCATTGGTCTAGCTGCTTCCAGAAATTTCTAAACACACCCCCATAAATGCACCGCACACGTATTATCCAATCACGAGACAGGGCGCATAACAGATGCAACCCCGTTTGAAAGAGACATCGCAATCATGCTTCCTCGCTTGCACGCTAGAGCGAGAAGCGAATACACTAGTTGTCTCTGTCTTACATTTAAACATTTTATAGACATATTATTTGCTTAATTTAAAAGAAAAGAATCTACCCTAGTACAGGCATTAACCTAGTTGGGTAGTTTTTAAGACATAATTTTTGTACTACTTTCTCTTAAATAAAACAATATTATTATTATTGTTATTACAGATTCTCGTCGCAAACGCCACCTTTCCCGAGTACACATTGTCTTAAACATAGGTTAGTTTCAGATCAATAGTAACAAGTTAATATTAATGTTAGATCGTTAATTAGGCTAATTAAGTTGTCTCTCCTAGCGCTTTACTTTACATTAAACGAAATACTATATGCTATGCTTAAATTAATTAATCATGCAATTTTCTTTACATTTTAAGCTATATTATTTCTAGGGTTAATTGTGGGATTTGGAGTATGTATGATTTTTTGTAACGTCCACGGTTTTTATTTCGTAGTCTTTTGCCCGTCGCCTTGCTCGTAATTTATCGTTACCATGTGCTGCTAAGGAGTCTTTCTCACGATTTATTTTGAATGGAAACGGTGGTCGGTCGCCAAAGTTTCGCGTTTCAGGGTCGGCAGCTCGTTTATTTTATAGCCCCTTTCTGTCCTTTCCTTTGAGTTATCAGCTATTTTTCAAGGAATCTCATATCCTCGGCGTCCGTGACTAATTATGTTTCCTACCCTTTGTAAGAGGGTCTCACTTTTTGGGAAGATTTATCGGCGTTGGCGTCCGCTCTGTCGAATATTCTGAACCAACTTAAAATTACATTATTCACTTGACAATGGTTCTTTGATGAGAATATTTTCTTGCTGTTATTCTTTATGATTTTAAATGGATTTTAAATGTAAATCCGGAATAATATTTCTACAGACTTTAAATTAAGTTCACAAAAAATGCATTTCTTTGGAAGTATAATGGAATTCATTTAGCAGGATATACGAAATTTTACACAGCCACTCTTGAGTCAGAAGATGGTTGCCTCTCAATCATTCTGAAGCCCAAAAGCAGGTCAAGATAGGACCATAAACCAATGTGTAATCGTTTGTTTAATACACCAACACACATTTATTTGACAGTTTTACGGCATTATTTATAACTAGCTGTGCGTAACTAGCTGCTGTTTTCGCTTAGCATTCTTTTTGGTCGACTCCTATAGGTCGTAACGCGATGTTAAATTAGTCTATAACCTTCCTCAAAAATTGTGCTATCAAATGCAAAAAAAAAGCCAATCTAGTTCCAGAGATTATCGCGTTTAAACAAACAAACCATTCCGTCTTATTATTAGTATATGTAGATAATAATGAAAGCCAAACAAAACACTGGATTTTCGAGGAAACGAAAGTAGAATAGTGACAGTGTAGGTTAAAATAACCCAACATGTGTTTCCCTCTATGTTTTAGCTGGGATCATAATCTCGACTAGCACAATCATCATAATCCTGCCTTCGCATTGATAACATTTTCTTTACAGGAGTATTCCAGGTGTGTAAATAGCTGGAGTATACTGATTGATAAATTTCTTTCATGGCAAGCACAAACAATGACGTCATTAGGATTATCTGCCGTAGCTTTCGGCGGTTTCAGAGATTTCTTCCAGTTAACGCCAAGCAAGTAATCGCGCAGTGTTTATTACTCCCAACTTTAGTTTATTCTGATGTGTGTTACTGGATGTTGGCGAGGAGACCTTAAGGCTTAAACCGTCCTGAGCACCTACAAAATGTACGCCTACAGCGTGTGTTCAATGTACGGAAGTATCATAACATTCTGATCGCAAACACCTATATAGCTTGTTCTTACTGTACAACGTACTGCACATTCGGCTTCCCCATCCTACCTGAAAAAAGATGCTTATGGTCTCTCACTCCGCTCAAGTCAGAATAACAAACACCTTTTTAATTCTACTACATCACACTTCTTTCCACTTGGTCGCCATTCGCGCAGCCCTACCTTCTATGGAATCAGCGTTCTTCCAATATTAGACATAATTAAATGGTTTTTAAGTGTCTTTAAAAATGCATTTCATTTATATTAAGACGTCATATATTTACCCCTGTTTTCCTATCTTTTCGCATACAAGTTTTATTTTTATTTTTTGCTTACTTACGTAATGTTTGACATCTTCATAACAACTGGCTAGAAAAAAAATATTGTTATTTCACCTTTCTTTTAGAATGCAATAAATAGTTTCATTTATTCACTCTTTTTTTGTTATGGAATTCTCCTGTTCCTCTACGGTCGAGTCTCGTTTTAGTTCTGTTCGCTTCGTAGGCACGATTCTCTTTTGATTCCGGGTGATTGCTATCCGTGTGAAATATCCTTGATCTTTTGCTTTATCTTATTCCTGGGATTCTAAGAATCTTCTACTTCTTCTTCTTCTCTAGGTCTATGAGGACCTCCCCTGTGCCTAATCGGATCGATGTGACATTTTATACTCATGAAGATATAGGGATCAATAGATTGGTAACAATGAGACTGGAATACACAACAAAAACCTAGAATGAGGCTTTTATCAGTGTATTTACGATACATAATAAATAAATATGACGAATCTACTAATTTTGGCCACTCCAACATGAAACCAACTGTTTGGAAAATAGAGAGAGGGAGAGAGAGATATCGCGCAACAGATTAATATGAACACTAGCTTGAACCAAAATAATAATGACGCACTTTTCATTGTTTCAGATAATTTAAGGACCAATTAAGCCGATTTGGTTGAGATTCCGCACGGTAAGAACAATTAATTTGACTTAAGGAAATGAGAAATAGCCGAAGATTTGAAAGAAAGATCTCTCTCGGAAGATCGAAAAGCACTTATCGCTAAATAAAGAGAGAAAATTTGCACATTCATCTAATTTCGTTTCCGCCCAATAATTATAATCGCTTTGCCGCGGCGAGTTCGATAATTCGAGCCGCGATCGCTATCACTATAATCTACCTGTCTGGGCTGTTTTATTGTTGTAAGTTGTAAAGGTAACCTACCTGGGCGCCGCTCGCGCCGCGACGACAGGCTCATTTGGATAATGACGACACATCGCGAAAGACTTTCTTCCGCGGTTTGCATGCAAGCACATTCTGAGGTCGGGGTCAAGGTTGTCGAAAGTCTACTCGAGTATTTCAAGACTTCCTCGAGAATTTTAGCTTCCTTGCATTGTTTTGCACTCGACATCCTCTACTGCATCTACTAGCTTTCGCTTTTTCATTCAGCGGCTATCTCCAGTTCAAGATTATTTCGCGTTTGCTACATTGTTTTATTTTTTTATTTATCAAGAAAAAATACAGCGTTGATTTGAACAATTTTACATACATACGTGATGGTAACAATGAATTTTAGACCGTTTACTTGTTTTCAACATTTTACAATAAATCGTTAGCAATTTTAATAGGATTTAATTAATCGTGAGTTATCTAAAAGTGGAGGATCGGGACGAGTAGGGATTGAAGGGTCTGTATTTTATACATATATACATCCTACTACTATTATAAACGCGATAGTTTGTAAGAATGTATGTATGGATGTTTGTTGCTCTTTCACACAAAAACTACTGAATGGATTTTGATGAAACTTTACAATAATATAGCTTACACATCAGAATAACACATAGGCTATAATGTATAAAGATATAGTATGAATTATCCAAAATATACCGATAAGTGTCAAGTAAGTAGGAAAAAAATCTGCCATCTGCGAGCTATTCTGGCGTGCGCCGCAAAAACCGTTGGAGTTACACGTATATATATAATGTACTATAATAGCTGCGCCCCGCGGTTTCACCCGCGTGGTGATGGAAAATTGTGATAATGATGATATAAAACTATATATCTTTAGAAATTATAGCCTATGTGTTATTCTGATGTGTAAGCTATATTATTGTAAAGTTTCATCAAAATCCATTCAGTAGTTTGCGTGAAAGAGTAACAAACATCCATACATACATTCTTAACAAACTTTCGCGTTTATAATACAGGGTCCGCCATGTAACGTTTTTTTTCAACTAGTGCTTATTTCGTGTATGGCAACACTTACCTCATGTCTGATTTGACAGATAATTAGTTTTATCCTTCCGCTGAACGAATATGGTTGTGTATACGCTTGAACAACGCTGGGAAATCTTGCGACATTACTTTGAAAATCATGGTAATGTTGCAGAATGTGTGCGAAAATTGCGTACGGATTTTGGAAGAAGAGAAGCACCGTCAGCTCCGTATGTTCGTTACCTTGTGAAAAAAGTGAAAGAAACTGGCATCCTCATCGATAAACCAACGCGTGAAAAGCCAAAAACAGTGCGTACACCCGAGAATATTGCTGCTGTGGCCGAAAGTGTGCGTGAATCGCCATCAACATCAGTTCACCGTCGTTCTCAACAATTGGACATTTCGCAGACATCATTGAGACGAATTTTGCGTAAAGACCTTGGTATGACGCCGTACAAAGTCCAATTGGTTCAGGAGTTGAAGCCAACTGACCATCCAATGCGTTTTCGCTTCGCTAAGTGGGCCTGCGATCGACTTGCAGAAGATGCGGATTTTGCCAAAAAAATCATCTTTTCAGATGAAGCTCATTTCCATCTTGGCGGGTATGTAAACAAGCAGAATTGTCGCATTTGGGGCACAGAAAACCCGCACGCATTCATTGAAAAGCCGGTGCACCCAAAACGAGTCACTGTTTGGTGCGGATTTTGGTCCAGAGGCATAATTGGGCCATTTTTCTTCGAAAATGAGCAAGGAGTGGCCGTTACCGTCAATGGCGATCGTTATCGGGCCATGTTGAACGAATTTTTCTTCACAGAAATTGAAGAGGAGGATATTGGCAACATTTGGTTTCAACAGGACGGCGCTACGTGCCACACAGCCAACGCTACACTTGATGTTTTGCGCCCTGTTTTTGAAAATCGCATTATCAGCCGCAGAGCTGATGTCGTTTGGCCACCTCGGAGCTGCGATTTGACACCGTTGGACTACTTTTTGTGGGGTGCCGTCAAAGATAAGTGTTACGCCGACAAACCAGAGACAATTGACGCTTTAAAGGACAATATTCGTGAAGCCATTGGTGAAATACAGCTGCACACAATCGATAATGTACTTAAAAATTGGACCCATCGTGTAGGCTACTGCATGGCCAGCCGAGGCAGCCATTTGAATGAAATTATTTTCCATCATTAACCGGAGGGATTGTACTTTCAAATAAAAAAAGAAATTTGAAAAAATATTCAGTAGTTTTTTTTTTATAGCATTTTCAAAAAAAAAAAAGTTATTTGGCGGACCCTTTAGTAGTAGGATAATGGTATAGTTGTTCGAACACTTATAACTGGAGAACGGATGGACCAATTTTCATGATTTTTAATTTGTTGGATTTGTCTCCGTCCCGAATAGTATAATAATATAAAAACATTGAAAAATTTGACGAAAATATAAAATACTTTCTATCATCATTATCACAATTTTCCATCACCACGCGGGTGAAACCGCGGGGCGCAGCTAGTACATACAAATATTCAAAAACACACACGCAATTCATATACATACATATACGTATTTACATAAATATATCTATTATTAAAATACTCACATAAATAATAATACACAAGTGAATACAGAAAATAAATACGTCCAGCATTTTTTAACAAACAGAAGGAATAGATTCGCTTCCCCCTCCCTTGTTTGTATCAAGGTCTTTAATACACTTCATAATAATTTTCTCGCTGTTTTCAATTGTTCCGATGTTGTCTACATGCGTTTCACTTGACACATTTGGCTCAATGGGGCCACTGATCATATAAATAACTGGGGCTTTCCTGGGGCGATATTTTAGGATAACACGTGAAACACAATGCCAAAATCCCGTAATATGAGTGTGCACAAAGGTTGCAAATAAGTCGGTGTATGAATTTCGCGCTCGAATGCACGTCGCTCAGTAATTGCTCCGTATGAATGGTATTTACGGAGTTGCGCGCTGCCACGGTCGTTAATAAGGGCCACGTGACAGCTGCGCCAATAAAATGGGCAATCACGCGACCCCTCGCACTGCGCTGACTAGGGAAATAAGCGCTCGCCGCCTCCTTTTACGACCGGGACTTTTATGAATGCCCTCAGCTCACGAAACCGCTATTCTAATCAACTTATCGCCCGGCAGAGTCGAGATGGTACTTCGATGCACTTACTCGTGCTAGCGTTGTATTATATTATGGCACTGATAACTCTTATGTATACCGAAATGATCGGGAATCTTGGGAGTTAATGGGCCCTTGCTGAGTTGGCCACGAAGATCCATTCTGTTCAAGGTTGGTCACACTCACGGGTCAACACCTATCCGACGGCCTCCACGCATGAAGTGCGAGCCTGGGTAGGACTCTGGCCTTATGGTTAGTTTCCCCTGGGAATCAACCTTCTGGCGCTCCTGGATGGTCTGCGCACCGTGCGGCGTAAGCCAATCGACTGTGCACTCTGACTAACAGTCGGGGGAGTCTGGAAGCAGTACTGTTTCCTATAGAGCGGGGGTGGTTGCGGACCTTACGGCGACTGCTCTTGAAATGACCATCGGCTACCCGATCCTGGGTGAACAGCCGGGCAAAGGACGCTGTGGTCCGCGATAGATTTGGTAAACACCGTTTCATCGCTTCGTAAGGGAGAGGACCCCGCAAGCGACCTCGAACTCGTAACCAATCGAGAGACCGGAGTAATCTGGTCACAATTGGAAGTAAGGGCGTGAGTGTAGGCCCGCCGGGTAACACTTCTGGCTATCTCGCGGTTAAGGCGTTGGCCTCTTACGGGCTTGTGGCGTAGCTAGACGGTGGACAAGTCTTCTGCGCTCACTCCAGGGAGATATCCTAATCGTTAAAACTTCCTGAGGTTCGCCCGCTGTAGTCGACAACCCTAGTTGATCGGGAATCTACTGCTTCGGAATTAACTAGTACCACAAATCATAATGCTACGACAACACTAACCTTTTATTAATCTAACGCATTTACCGAAAAAAACCGCCTGTGTCACCCCAAGACTCTCCCGGCAATTAGCCAAAGATTAGTCATCTCATTCAATTTAACAATGGAATTGCGAACGCGCGTCGCTGTAAAATTCGCAGTTAAACATTCAAACTTCGAGCGAGCGACACAACGCAATTCAGATTTAAAGTTCGAACGTACGCCCCGAGATATCAAACGCACGACGCCTCAAATTTTAATATTTCATCCCCCCTACATTTGTATGGCGGATTTTAAATTGTGTTTGTGTCGCTTATATATGAGATATTCTAGCCAAAATTTCACAATATTATTTCGACCCAACCAGGCACGTGTGTACCGAATGGCAAGTATCTAAGTCGAATCTTTAGAGATCGGAAGTACGACTAGCGCACCCTCTGGTGGATCGTTTTAAACCATAATTCAACCGGACCGATTCAATTGGACTGATTCATCTCTTGCCATGACTAAATGATGCCTGAATGCCTAATTTCAGGGCAATCAGATGAAGCGTTTGGGCGATATCGTTAAGGAATACACACACACTGAGAGATAGACGGATAGACACACAGTTAGGCTTCAGTCTGGAAATAGTCATCTCGGTCAAAATATATAATATATATCCGTCTTCATCTCGATTTTTTTAGCGCGTTCAAAATACTTTACCTCCTCGTCTAGGCCGGTAAAGTAAAACATAGTATAGTTAGGCAACATCGATAATCAGAAGTTGACGTGTCGATGGAGTAAATGAATCTGACGCTACTAAATTTCGCCCCATATTTTAAAATAGAAGAAAACGCTGCTGTTGTCAGCAATACAGGAAGACAGGCGAGTAATATATAACACTGGTACGATTATAATTCTGCATGATAAGTTGGGGGTCGGAAACCTATTCTCCCGTTGCTTGTCGGGTAATTTAACTAAAGATCAGAAATCGGTTCGTGTTACAAGTAAACGATATTGAAGAGTTGCAGAGTAAAATCTGCGCATTGATACTGGTATTTTTTTATCGATTACTTCAAAGGAGTAATGTCGAGTGCTGGTATTATCGTCGTATCAGGTGATGAATCGTGGATATACTAAATGAGTCCTAAAGAAAATATCAACCGACAGTTTTGGGTCTTCGAAAGTCAGCGTAAGGCTACACAATTTCTCAGTTCTCGCCACAATATCCAAAAACAACAAACGTTTCATTTGTTCCAAAGTCAGAACACAATAATTGTGTTCTGACTTTGGAAGTTATGCGAGTTATGAACTGAACTCCGTAGGAGTAACCTGAAACATCGCATAACCTCCACCACTGTAATGCGAGTTTGAGGATGTAATACTTCACACCGCTCTCTTTGGAGTTGGAAAACATCGGGTCGGTGAACCTTCCTTCGTGCACTCCAGTGATTATTTTACATTCTCGAGAATCAAAGATATGTTGCTTGATCAGCGGGTTTAAAACCCTCAAGAGTTCAAAACGGCTGTCCAAGCATTCAAAACGGCCACTTTAACAACCCTATATTCAGATTAAAATCACCGTGTCAACGGTTAGTTGATGTAAAGACGAAAATTCATTGTTTATAATAAAAGGTAGTTCAAAAAGGGAAAAGTATTTCTTCGTAACTTTCTGTTGGTCGTTTTTCTCATTCCAAATCTTTTGAGGTGTACCGCGGAGTACATTTGCTGCCTTTCTCGTTGTGGACGTTTTCTCTAAACTTTATCTTCATGCTCGGCAGATTCCGCAGAGTACTTTGCTTTGCATTCCGATTTAAATACAGCCATCCTAATGAAGGTTAATTAAGCGTGACTTACGTGGGGTCAAATTATTTACATCGAATGATCCGCGCTAATAAACTTTCTTTTATTAGTTTTATTATACATATCGATACGTAATTAATTTCCCCTTTCTAAAGCGCTTGAGCGCGCATTTAAACGCGTCTGACCTCTGACAGGGTGGGAGTAGACTAGGTGAGTAAACCTACTTTTGACAATCGGTTATTCGGCAATGCGTCCAATGAGGAAATATCAATCATTCCGGCCCTCTCGGGTGCCGCAGCGCACGACAATCGATCATTCGATAACATCGATTGCTCCGTTTTCGATTATTTCCTATTACACAATATTACGTAAACGGAATCTTCATCATTATTTGATTGTTAGTTGCCTAATTGGAAGTTTATTTTATTGTTACATTGCCGCCCAAATTTATGACCAATAACCGACTTTGTCGGTGTTTTTTTTTTCTTTAATTATTAATTGTTGCGCGGTTTTATAACCTCAGTATTGTGTTGGAAATCTTCGTCGAGCTGAATGGTACATTTCGTTGTAAACAAACGTTTCTAAATAATGAACTCTCGGCGGAAACCACTTATCTATCGCCAAATAAGGAGGGGAAATTTGCACATTCATCTTACTTTTTAACGCCCAGTAATTATAAGTTCTTCGTTGTCGGTTATTCTAACGGAAATATACATTTTGCTATTCAGATCAGTTGACTGATTTCTATAATATAACACTTTCTCTATTTTTATGAAGTATATACATAATTATTTGCTATGTGTATTTTCCTATTCATCCTAAGGAGGTGATATATTTCAATAACTGTAATCTTTGAATGTATTAAGTAAATATGTGTAGAATCGATATAAAAGTGTCAGTTTTATGATCAAAATTATGACACCAAGCTAATAACGCGAAGGTATAAACAACCTTAACGTGGCGTGTGAATTAAATTGAATTGAACGTAGCGAGAGGTGATGTGAGGTTGGGTAAGAGGGTGATGTATGGCCCGACGTCGCGTCGGCGGTGGCATCGAGTTCCGACGGTCGAGGTCGTTGGTTTTGGTGGAGCCAACCGCCTCGGCCAGTCTACTGGGTACTTTGTACTTACCTCCGTAGAAACCTCCGACCGATATTATCTCTAATTACTTTTATTGCTTTCCTCGTCTGTTAGAAATGCTGAGGTCGTTAAATAAATTTCCTCCAGCGCGGGTCAAAGAGTTCCACGGATCCACCGTTCGCTCCGTCTATCTATTACACTGCCACCTTTGCTTCCGCTTCGCTCCGTTCTCGACTTTTGGTCTTGGCTGGATGTTCCTTTTCTCCTTTCCGTTCCGAACCATTTTCAGAGGACAATTGAACGAAGATCGACTGTAATAAATTGCCTTTGCAATGAAGAGTCCGCCCTTGTACATATTTTTCAAGATTGTGCACAATGTGCACTGTCTTCTATAATTCATTGAAAGTTTGGCGTTCTTAGTGTTTTTTCAAAGATATTTTTATACTTAGATATTGGTTTATCGATTCTTCATATAGGCATATCATCCCTTCCCTTCCATAACAGGATACAGTGAGTGTTGTATGTTGTATGCATGACGGATTTTCGAAATTCACGGCCGCCGAACCCGCCTCCCCACTATTATTATAATCTACGCAGTAGCGGCAGCGGTAAGCGGCCTACCCGCGGAACAACGGATTGACAGCTCTTTCAGTCTTCCCTAAACAACGGCGGCTGCAACGTCGCCGAAACGTTGGGTGTTACAAACTTCACGCGGTAAATTCGTTTTTTATCTTATTTATAATATTATTGTAATTATTGTTATTTTAAAACAATAATGGGAGATAGATCTGCTCGTCTATAAAATTATGTATATTTTATTATTGGTATCTACTACCTGTAATAAATTCTTGTAATGCTTGATCGAAGTATAGAATCAGAATGACTCGACTAAGTGTAGAAACCCCTACCACTTGGTGTTATAGATAAAAAGTAATATAAATTATTATTATGTAATTACCGGAAAGTAAGTACAGAGTTGATATATGTGCGGTGCCCGGTGCGGTGTGAAATGGCGGTCGTGATGTTGGCATTAAATAGGATCTGATAAGATGCGATTCATGGCGATGCAAAACAGTTAAAGGCATGCATAACGCGTGACGCGTGACAGCTCGCGTCCGTTCTGTACGTCCTATCCGCGACATTGAAGTCCGTATTCGGTTCCGTACTTAACTACCTTGTATGTACTTAGCTATTATGAGTTACCGCAGTCATAGGACACCTAAGTATTTTTTCCTCGAGATTGTAATGGTGATACGGGTATTGTAAACGCGCAGAAAGCATCGTACGTTTCGATTTCAACTGCGCACATATTTATAACCGCATTTTATTACATTGTTTATGGATTTACAAATCTTAATATCTTTTTTCTTCAGAAGCCTTCTCAGGTTGGCTATCGTATTAGCTATCTCGTTTTAGATGTAGCTGCAGCTCTTTTCAAACCAAATTATACTCCCGAACGCTGGGCATCTATGGCCTGTTTTTTGTATAGCATAAATGTTACACAGATCTCCAGTATCTACACTTAGAGGTGTTAACTACAACGGGTGAACCCGTCACCTCGGAAAGTTTTAACAATAATGATAGTTCTATCTACCGTGAGGTGAGCGTAGAATACTTAGAGACGAATACAAACCTACCGTCTAACTGTTTGACTGGCGGATATGTTGGTACAGATTTGGTTGCCGACCACTGATCTACAGCCTCTCATAATTTTGCAGTTTCTGCCGTTTGATCTCGTCAACAGCTCCAATTCTTTTCAGAGGCCAAACAACATTAAAAAGTGATTTTTAAAGCATTGTGTTATGATATCGACTGTCAGAATTTAGCACGTAAGTAACTGAATTTCAAATCAGCCCATGTTCTTCCAGTAGCTAATGTATGTACATGTATGCGTATTGAGCTGTTAAATACTCATCAATTCTAACAGACTCTCTCGCCTGTCTTATTTTTTAAAATGTTATTTGTTGAGTGGGGCTTTTCTAAGGTCTTTATGAGCCTTGTAACACTGCGACCATTGCTAATCTATTGTGTCCGCCACCTACTACAGTTCTTCGCTAAGCATCAACAGTCTTTTGGCGCCATTGTTTTGCCTCTTCAGGTTGGAGGTAATGACCACCCAATTGAGTGTATCTTTCACGCATCAGCGGGCCACACTCGCACATGAGGTGCAGGGGAGTTTCCTCCGCCCCTTGGCAGAACCTGCACATGTCTCGCCATATCTTATTTATCAATATCATTAAATCTAAAAGCTGGTTTGCTCCGTCAGCAAACACTCTAATTGTAAAGTGAAATGCGAAAATGGAAATCATATTTTTTCATAAAGTGTGTAGGTAGGTGGTTGCCAGTACGCCAAAGACGAAATGTTTATATACTTGTTTTCCTTTATCGTGTACTCTCCCAATCAATACCACCCTAACTCCACGTGCTTTTTGAACCATTAAGTTTCCACGGTGTCTTATTTCGCTCAGCCTCTGACATCTTACTCAAAATTCCCTGTCATAATACTGATTTCTACTCCCGCTCTTTCTGTGTCCATTGTTCAAGACTGGAACGATCTCCCAGCAAATACAGGGTAAGTTTTAATTAACCGGAATCCTTGATGTGGGTATTCACCCACATCAAGGATTCCAGTACAACCCGAAAAGTAACTTTTATTTAAAAAAATGTTTTTTTTTTATGACAACTTCATTTTTGAATAAAATTGACAAGCGTTGAGCGCATTGCGCCATCTAGCGGTAGGTAAAATATCTTGAAAATACAATAGTCGCGATATTTTACCTACTGTTAGATAACGCAGCGCGCGCAACGCTTTTTATACCATTTTTCTAAAAAAAAAAAAAAAACTCATTTTCAAAATACATTTTTTGGTCGAAATTTTTTTTTCGCTATTTTGTGCCCAAATTTGTTTTATTGCTCGTAATGATTCACCTTTCTTCAAGAATCCCGGTTAATTACAACTCAGACTGTATACAAAACACGCCTTCTTTATATATACAGTCATTCAAAACTCACCTCAAAAAGTACTACTTTTATAAGTAGCCAGTTCTTCCGTTTCTCTCTCCTTCTTCTCCCATTTTCCTCTCTAATGGCATTCTTAGTTTTAAATATAGTATGAATGCCCAGACTATCGCGGTTGTTTGACATTATACATAGGATAAAAACGATTTTACCGCGTGAAGTTTGTAACCAGTCTACCCTAGATAACGGCAGCTGCAATGTACCCGAAACGTCGGGCGTTACAAACTTTACGCGGTAAATTTGTTTTTATATTATTAAATATAGCACCTAGTTTATATTTTATGTAGACAAACTTAATAATCTTTATTTCCACAACGCGCGTATGTACCACTGCACTGTTTAGGTTAGTTGTAAGATATTTCCATGTGGCAATAAGCTCACCTTTTTGTGTTTAATTTTAAGTGCAAATGAAGAGTTTATTATTATTAGGAACTTTTCACCTTTATAAGTAAATAAGGTTTACAAAATGGCGTGTTTCGTTGGAAGGCGCTTCAGCCGCGGATGATTTATGGTCGCTAGAAACCGACGGAGAATGAAAACAATTAGCGGAGATTGCAGTTCGTCCGCTCATTGAGCCGCTTTGTCGGTTGGCCACTCGGGTACAGCCACACAAAAGCAACTACGAAACAGTCGGTTGTCGTAATATTTAGTGGCAAAAAGTTGCGGTGTCGCGATTACCGCCGCGGATGACCGCGCTGTCGTCACCCACCGCACTCAGCTCCTCTTCGAACCGCGCGACGACCGCCTTTTCCTCCGCAGCGGCAAGGTCACACCCGCCTCATTCTGCACACGTACGCGCGTATTGCACTTTTTGTCACAATAATGTTAATATCAGTGGCTTAACTAAGACGGTGTCGCCGGTGTGGCGCATCGGGGTTTCGGTAATTCGAGGGCCTAAATAGAACTTCTGCCTACGATCGTCGTCCATCCAACTCTGCCAGGAAGCTAAGGAAACTATCAGGAGCCCGCGACATCACGTATGCCTGCCGCTAGAAGGTGTTACTCGCCGACAAATCAAAAAATGCTTATGCGGCCACAACTTGTTTTATCTTTATTCAATTTTATATTTAAGGCACACAATTTAATCAAACCCAAATTAAAAATATGCCCCCGTACATTGCAAAAAAAAACCCCTAAATCTAAATGCCAAAAAGTGTAACAAATTAGCTTTCATCCTTAACTCCAAAAACCTGGATTTTAAATACAAAATTAATAAAGACCAGTATACAGAGTGCGATAGTGTCACATCTACGTACATCACTGCAGGATGACATAGACGCCGTGTATCTTTGGAGCATAAACCACAAGCTATACTTCAATACCGGCAAATGTTCTATCATGACGTACTCGCGAGGTGACGCCCCGCTCGTACATAGTTATGACATTGATAGCAAGGCACTATCACGAGTAAATCAAACAAAGGACCTAGGACTGACCCTTGACTCACGGTGGACATACAGACAACACATCTAAACCCTAGTTGATAATTCTTACAAATTGCTAGGTTTTGTAATGAGGAGCATGAGACAGTTCAACAACACATTTGTCATGCGCCTCCTATTCAATTCCCTAATTCGGAGCAGATTAGAAGTCAACGCGGCAATATAGGCTGGAGAGTATACAGAAACGCTTTCTGAGGTTCCTGTATACTTTAAACAGCATGGATATTATCCCTTTCTATATCCTACGGAATTTATTTTGGGGATGGTTAGGTACAACTCACTACGCGTAAGAAGAGATTGGCTATCAATCTGCCACATATATAAACTGCTTAGGGGGTTCGTTGATAATCCGACCATCCTTAGAAGAATCGGTCTGTTTGTACCCGCCAATTACTACCGTGCTAGGACTCACGTATTGTTCGCGTTACCGCGAGCTAGAACGAACATCGTTCAACACTGCTTCACGGTGCGGGCGCTTCGTACCCTAAATGCGCTATGTTCGACTGAGCCAGAATTGGATATTTGGACGGTGAACTTAGCACAACTGCAAAGTACGGTAATGGCATTTCTTAGCAATCAAGTAATTAGATAAATATGTAGTATGTAGTATTAAAATTGTTAAAAAGTAGTAACTAGTATAATAAGAAAGGTTAGATAATCATTAGATATATGTAAGTATAATCGTTTAATATTACGCTCTAACGTATTTCTCAGTCCCGTTTGCTATAGTCTAGAAAAATGGTCTATATATTGGAATAATAATGATAGTAATAATAATGGAGTACAGTAATATAATATGAATGTCCGCGAGTATCAATTATATAATTCCGTCAGTCAGGACAACATTTGCCCAGAGACATATATTCTACATAGCCCCAAAATTATATAATTCCATAATATAATTCCATATAAAATTATATAATTATATAATAAAATTATATAAAGTGAAGACATGAAAATTTATCCTAACATAAAAATATTTAAAGCAAACCTTAATAGATGGATACTTAACAAGGGATATGTAAAATCTGATCAACTTCTTTGCAACGCACGAGAATTTATTTAGTATCACTTATCTATTTGTCTCAATTAAATTTTATTAAATTTCAACTATAAATGTATATATTTATTACATAGCTATATATTTTATAAAATTTGTATATTTATGTGTATATACAGGTGGTGGATCCAAATAATTTATTTAAAAAAAAAAATAATTCATTTCTTAAAATTGCATAAAAATATGCACATCTAGAGACGGGCCAAATCATCGCCTAGTTAGATGTGCTATTGGCAGGAAAGGTCATGTAAGATGTGTTAAACCTCCCTATATTAATTATTAAATAATTTATATAATTATTATAAGATTACATGATCAATGAACTGTATACCTAATTATAAGTACCTAAATAAATAAATAAATAATAAATTATTAATAGTAGAATTAAAATAATAGCCTATAGTAGAATAATAGTTATAATCTAGAATAATAGACTAGAAAAATAATTAACGATTTGGAATCATCTGTAAGGGTATGTTTTGGGAAATAAATAAATAAATAAATCTTTGGGTGCTATTGAATCCGAAGCCGTCAATCGGAAAACATATACCTACTATAGGTGCTATGGTGCTGAAGGCATAGCAAACGTTAGGACTCAGCATGCGCGTATATAAGCGTCTTTTTGCCACTGTTACTTGGTATGTACGTAGCATTACTGAATTCACTTCATTTATTTGGCGCCCTCGGCATGATATTTATAAGAAAGCTATTGGAAAAATCCAGAAAATCTTACAAATTGCTTCGCTTTGGGCTCCTATAACCACTACTAGCTACTAGAGCACTGCCGTATTGAGAGCTTAGACAAAAAGACGAATAGTAGCCGATTCGACGATATGACTATATTCACTTAAGTATTTAAATTTTGATACTATGATCAATATGGGTATTATAATCCTACACACTATTCAATTAAATAAATGAACTGTTTGCTATTATAATTTTGTTGGCTGCTGTTCGGAACAGGGATGTGGTTGATTTCTTGAACCATACTCGAAGGTTCCGGAGCCAGGACGTTCCTTTTCGTCCCGGACCTCTTCTATCTATATTGTATCTGGTTACACAAGTTATACGTTTTTTATTCTTATTATACAGTACACAGGTATGTCAGTTGTATAAAAAGCTATCGAAGAAATCCACAAAATATTGTATGTTTTTTTGATAATTTTGATATCGTATCACATGACACGAGAAAAATATTCGAGTTTGCGATTCTTTTTTGTCCTCGATTTTTTTGTGTTTTTGCTTAAAAGCTTTAGGACATCTTCATTTCTGACTGTCGCCAATGGCTTGATAATAAACTCTAAATCAAAGAGCTTTTCTTAAAATCAGAAAACAGTATCTGCTTTCATTTATTTGTAATAATTTGTAGCTTTACTAGTGGTATCAATAATAAACTCTAATTAATGGTTTCCTGTACCTACCGCATAGCCTGACCATAAAACTTGAGAAGAAAAGGCAAAGAAATCATTATTTAAAAACATTTTCGCTTGCGGCGCCAGGGCGACTCCACTCCTATACCACCGGATTCACCTCCCTTCAATTGCCCCCCCCCCGCAGTTTTCCTGTGCATTTTGAGTCACAGCCTGTCTAAAGCATAGGCTAAAGTTCAAATTTATCGAGTGCATTACCTTGAATTACGAGCAGGCGTCACGGCCAGGCGTATCCCTCCTTACTTTCGCCAAACTTCAAAATAAATAACCGTAAAGATAATATTGTAATCGCCGCTTGAATAAATTACGCGCACGCAGGCAGTATAAAAGGTTTCGACTGTTTATTCAAATTTGCGTTTCTTTTCACACGGAGTCAGTTTGTCTGTTTGACGTTTCAATAATTGTGTCCCAAATATATTTTTATTATTCACACCTTTTCTATAAAGCCTCCCGACTAAGGAAGACGACTTACTCACTCATAATAATTTTAATAACCTGAGCTACGACAATATTTTACACATGTCACTTCCTAGGTATTATTCGCCGTCGTAAATGAAGTAATCCGACATTTTAGTGACGCAAACACATTTATTATCAGATTTTTAACATAATAATATGCGGTAGTGAACGTTTCGAACGTTTAGTAACAGTGTGTTGGAGCCCTGTCGGTCCAACATACCCAATACAAAAAAGTAATTTCCACAGAATGGAAACCGCAAACTCGCTCAAATCTACACGAGGCAGCTGCAGTTAATTTCCAACTAAATTCGGCAATTTATGCACAGTCAAGCGATGACTCATGTCATTTCTTCTGATCGATATACATGTCGCACCCCACTCATAGCTATTACATCACCGCTCACGGTATAAAACGTAGTACATTTCAATCAATCCATATCATTTCCTTGGCGGATAGTTACCGCGACTACGCTTCATTATCAGGCAGTACCTGCATTACCCGCGATACCGATCATCAAGCCTCGCTCCTCGACTACGCACTTCGGACACACTACTACGGCTTCACCTCGCGCCCACACTAACACACTACGGCGAAATAACAATCAAGGCGTTAAGAACTGGCGACTCACTTCAACCTTCTGATTAAATACTTCTACTTCGACATCCACGACTTTCATTCACGGAGAAAACTTCACGATGAGATCCACCCTTCGCTCACAATCAATTAGAGTCTAGTGGAGGGTGGGAACTCTCACAAGTGTTTAAGATACTCTTTCAAATATTTCATTTTTCAAATCCTTTTTTGTTTCAAATATATGGGATAACATAACGATATGGGATAACATAACTTAACATTACCGCCAAAAATTACGTCACCAACTCAAAATGTTACATAATTTTACTATGAAGCTCCGAAATCGCGAAAATTGTATCGACACACGACACCAGTGCAGTAGCGTCAATTTCCATTGGTTCTGAGGTAGTTTATATTTTTATAAGCAAAAGTACGACAACATCGAGTCCTTTGATAAAGGAACAGACCATCAATTAAAACTGTAATCTGATTACATCGCAGTGTGTGAATAACTAGACGGAGAATTGCTGCTATGGGTTTAAGACACCAAAGACATGTTTAAACGTAGTTTTAGGTTGGAAAATCTTTCGGCAAACATCTTACCAGTTTGCCGCACTCTTCCTTAGAAATCTCCTGCCATTCATGTTTTGATACATTTTTTGTGTTTTTTTTCGACGTTATTGAGTGACTCTGTATCTTACACTTCGAACCCCACAAGTGTTTTATTGGGTCGAGATCGGGAGACTGGGCCTGCAGCCCAGGAGATTCACATGACTTTCCCTACACCACTTGATTTTCATTGCTGATTTGTGACAAGGTGCATTGTCTTACTAAATTTTGGAATAAAAATCTTTTAAACTCGTGTTTTCAAAAAAAAAATGATCATTGGAGAGCCGTTACCAATACATTTATATACTTGGTGGAATCCATGCGACCATCCAAATGAGCATTTCACCAACTTTATCGGCGGCATTCAACCCCAGACCATTATACTGCCTTCTGCTTGATACCATTGATTTTAAAATTAATGGTGATACACTGTGGGGACTGCGCACTCTAGAGGGTATTCTTCACCCACTCTTCGCCTTACATAAACCACGACAGAAGTACTAAAAACCTTTTTTATTTCGAAGAAGTTCTACTATATTAAATGTAATTTTATGTACAGCGAACCATTGTATTATTATGATCTTACCCATGTTTATAACAAAAAAGTGATAATGCAATATTTATCCCAAAATTTTATTCGTCGGACCACACAATATTTAGACCAATTCTTCTCTGTCCAAAGTTGATGTCTCCCAGTCCAATCTAGCTGATATTTTTTGTTCATTTTAGAGAACCATAGCGTTTTCTTTGCTTTGCAGCCATTGAGGCCAGCATCTGCGAGGCTTCTCCTTGCTGGCCTGGCCCTAACTGGTCTTCCAATTTCCTCGACCAAAGCAGAATCGAGTTCGAAAGAAATTTTCTTCCGATTTTTCAAAGACTCTCGAATCAATATCCGATCCTCGCGGTCCGATATAATCCATGTGTGGCCTGTTCTTTGCGTATTTAAATTTATTTACGAGGTCAGATCTCATTCGTTAACTCGCTTGTCGTAGAGGTTCAAGCCTTTTGGAAAAAAGGCATGTCTTTCAAAATCTGCATGTCAAGATTGCTTTCCATAAAGTATCGCACAAAGAAACGATATAATTTATTCGAATGTGCAATTCGAATTGCGATTCTTTGTCACGAGATTATCTGCGGTTTAGTTGTTTGGTCGAAGAAGGTCGCGCTAATGGATTATGCGGAGGGTATATGCAGACAGACAGACAGAGCGAGACGGGAGACGGTCGGGCCGTTCCCACTGTAGGCCGACTCTCCCAGGAGCGTGTCGACACGGTCGCTTTTCGCTGGGAGTATCAGATACCATTGAGAGCCTTCCATTGTTTTTCCGACAGCGTCTAATGAGCAATCGGACGATCCAATTGCTGCATGAACGACACCACCATCATCATCATAACTCAACTCTTACGAGAGAAAATCCAGGGAGAACGGAGCCAAATCGGCAAAGTGACTCACCGCGTATTCGTCTTTTAACTGTCGTGGAAATCTTTGCATACACACAGACATTTGTGTGGTAAGACTATTTTATGAAATATACATCTTTATCATGACAGTGGGAATCATCTAGCTATTGTCAGATTACGTCCGCCATCTCGCGAGCTTCTGGAGCGTTCGCAGCGTTTAGGCAACTTTGTGGCATATTTTGGTTATTAGTCTCACTATTCATAAACAGCGCGCTCTTCACACGTTGCTCAAACGTCTCGTAACGAAGGGCAATTAGTGTTTGCTCATTACGAGGAACATTGACGAGCGTGTCAAAGTCACAAGACACTTCGCTTCTAACAGCGAATCCAAGGTGACGAGGCGTTCGTCAATAGTGACATACTAATGCCAATGTCGGTGTTTATTTATCGATGCCAGCCAAATTACTAAATTTTTGTATTGTTAAGTAAATAAAATCACGAACCGATGGAAAATTCTCCGAGGCGCCAAATCGCTTTGATAATTGCTTTTACATTTGAGACCTTGCTAGAATTGTGCAATCCGCTTGCTTTACCGAGATTTCTCTTTGCAGGCCAAAAAGATTCGCATTGCGGATTAGTTCCGCATTTGACTTATTTGAAATTTCAAAATCATAACATCAGAAGTAACCTTTGTCGTATTTTGTCTGAGCAATTTGTATAATATTGTTTTTTCTCGCGTTCTGGTCGTTATAACCACCGATGATTATACAAGATGACGTGCCATCATTTAACTCATCATCTAAATCGACGTTATTATTGATGTTAATCATGTCTTCATTTTTTATTTCCAGCGAATTAACATTAGTGAGCGGACTTCCTCGATTACGAATACCAACCTATGTATATACATGTATGCAGTTTGCAGTGTACCTATCTAATCAATAGAGATCGAGAATATTAATATTTAATTCGACATTCTATTTTGTATAGTTATTAGTAGATATGTTTACTTGTAAATTTAGGTACTAGTTCATACATGTACCGATATTTTTAAAGATATTTGAGCTGGGAATTGGTAATATAATAAACGAGGTTTTTAATAACAACTATTTATTCTGCAAAGAGCAGTATGTTTATCTATTCAGACCCAGTACTGTACTTACAATGCGGATTTATGTCAAAGATTCTTTACTGCGTGAAAATGCTAAACAAATTGCTGCCGTTTTCTGTGATTTATCGTGTGCTTTCGACGTGGTCGATACCACACACTAATATCCAAAATTTCTCATTATGTATTTGACAATGATGCTATCCGGCTATTATCTAGTTTTCTCGCCAACAGACAGCAGGTGACCGCCGTAACGATCGCAACATCAATCGCCAGAGATATATCCCTAGGGATTCCCCAAGGATCAGTAACAGCAACGGTCAGACTTCAGTCTTCTAGACGATAATTCTGCCATATTTATTTTATTATTTTAATTTTAGTAATAATTCAGTTGAGACTGCTAAATCTGTTTACTTTGCTTATTTCTATTCTGTGATGACATATGGCCTAATGTTCTGGGGAATGGCAGCAAATTCGATGACAATTCTTATCCTTCAGAAAAGGGCTGTACACAGTCTATTCAGAGCTTCTCCAAGATCTTCGTGTACCTAAGATCTTATTGTACCTAAGCCGAGTCGGGTATCATGACGATGTACTCTTGCTACATCCACCAAAATATTATGTTCGCTCATAAACAAATATCGGAGGTCCAGGCGAATAGTGATATCCATCAACACAATGCCAGAAAAAAATGACTTACATCTCAAACGGCACCGACTTAAAATAAGGTGCGCAATAGTTTCCTTTACCAACGCCTCTGTTACTATAATAAGGTCCCAGCGCATATCACAAGTCTTGGAGAGAACCGATTAAAAAAATATATAGTTAATAGCTTGGTCAAGAATCCTGTATACGACTTAAGAGATTTGGATAATGCTGAATCCATATTCGAAGAGTATCACAAAATAAAATAAAGGAAAATTTCTGATAGTTGACATTTGCCAAAAAGCGTAATACTTATTTTTATCAACGAAGGCTTTGTTGCTAGATTTAACGATTTATTTTAATTGAGTAATGTTTACTATACGATTATCTATTTTCATGACTATCACATTATTACTTTGATAATTACAAACTTCAATGTTTATTAGGTGAATTCAACCCATGTTTAACTGTAAATGATCTGTTTTAAGCGTGGCGAATACTAATCTAATTAATGTTAACCTACGAGGAACCTATTCCAACAGCATACAGGTATGCATCCATCAATAGGCTAAGTGTTTGGGATTTCACAGGCTTCACTGGAACTTGGGAATTTGTGGAATGCTCGTTACGCACTCCGCAGATTGGCTCCGATTCAAGATAAAGCAGCGCTTAGAAAACGCTGTGCGCTTTTGCATACGTATATACGTTTCTGTCGTATGGAGTCGAACTGCGTGATCGCATCATTACTATGCAGAAACGGTCTATATGCACAATTGCTGGAGTGTCTCCAAACACTTTAGCGTGGAATTATTTTTGGAAATTGAGGATATTAACGGTCCCCTCAATATATACGAGTACAATAGAAGTCGCCGTTTACGAGAGGAGGCAGTTAGCGAAGTTCGACTTTAACGACGTTTTTCACGATTATTCAACAAGATCCCGCAATCAGATCGAACCCGCTCAGAAATTCTGACGGCTTGGCCGACTTCATTGGTCCCAAATAATTCAATCCATTAAACGACCAAGTGAGGGAATATTCAGAAGGCGTCTGAACACTTTTCTCACAATGTTTTCTATAGGAAGGACGATTTTATTACGTGTGTTTAGTTGTGGTATATTTACGTTGTTATAATATTGTGTACCTACTTTATTATTATATAACAGGAATCACGTTTGATAAATATGAAATAAACTATGAACTCTTAACTCTACGGGTGTTCTGTAATGTTGATTAATTAATAGCGAAATAAATGATAATAATAATTTGTTGAATTGCTCGAGTTTAGAGAAAAAACGGTTGCGTTTTAATATCATACAGAGACAATGAACAGGTTGTAGGATTGTGGAGCCTGTCTAGTCGTTCTATTGCGACACGATTGTTCTCGCTGAGTGATTTACTAGAACGTTTCTCGCTGCTGTAATCGTCACTATACCTTCTTTCCTTGCTTAGCCTTGCCTTGCCTACTCTATAAATGCATCAACAGGAGCTTGTGCTCAATCATTTTAACCGCTTTTGCGACAAAATTATTTAATTTATATTTTATTTAGTAATTTATAAACTTTCATGAAGAATAATTTGGAGATACATAATATTTGCAATGTTGGATACAACCTAAGTTGCAAAGACAACAACTAGGGTTGTCGACTACAGCGGGCGAGCCCGTCACATCGGGAAGTTTTAACGATTAGTCGTTCTATCTCCCTGGAGTGAGCGCAGAAGACTCGAGGACAAAACAGTCCACCGTCTAGCTACGCCACAAGCCCGTAAGAGTCTCTCGATCGGTTACGAGTTCGAGGTCGCTTGGACGGTCCTCTCCCTTACGAAGCGGTGAAACGGTGTTTACCGAATCTATCGCTGACCACAGCGTCCTTTTCCCGGCTGTTCACCAAGGATCGGGATGCCGATGGTCGTTTCGAGAGCAGTCGCCATAAGGTCCGCAGCCACCCCCGCTCTATAGGAAACAGTACTGCTTCCAGACTCCCCCGACTGTTAGTCAGAGTGCACAGTCGATTGGCTTACGCCGCACGGTGCGCAGACCGTCCAGAAGCGCCAGAAGGTTGATTCCCAAGGGAAACTAACCATAAGGCCAGAGTCCTACCCAGGCTCGCACTTCATGCGTGGAGGCCGTCGGATAGGTGTTGACCCGTGAGTGTGACCAACCCTGAACAGAATGGGTCTTCGTGGCCAACTCAGCAAGGGCCCGTTAACTCCCATCGCAAAGATAACAGTGGCAGGTGCAGACGAAGAATATATGAAAGTTTTTTATAGTCACTAATTAGTATTTATACTGTTTTTCAAGACGTTCCAATTTAAGTTTCATTTAAAACTAGCGACCTGCCCCGGCTTCGCACGGGTGCAATTTATTATTGAATAAAATGAGGAGTGCGCTTAGTAAGGAAATATGTAGTACATTTATTTTATAACGTTTATTTATTTATTTATAAGTTTTTAATTATGTCACAAATGAGAAATACGAATAATGTCAAAATTGGTTAGTCGTAATTTTATCGTGAAACATACTCGTAGATCGAAATTTGTCTACGGCTTATAGATTCAAATTTGGATAATTTTATCTGTCAACGTCAAAATGTTATTTTTACTGCCAGTTATTAATGTTTTTATATAGAAATGGTTTTGGTGGTGGGACCAATGGTGACAGTCTCATTTTAACCACTTCGCAATACAAAGTTCGTGGCGGTACTTCAAGGCATTGTAATATTGGCACAAATGGTCCGATTCTCCAATTTGCACGCATCCATAATCACTGTATTGTATCGCCAGATCATAATAGAATGCCTCTATGTATGTGTTTTGTCTAAAATTCAATCGTCTTCGCACTGCAACATTACGTATCCGTGCCGCTTCATTCAATTCTTGGCGATGCTCATCGCTTTCAGTTGCTCCTGTCTCTGTCGTTTTGTCGTCTTGCTCGAGGTCACCTTGCTGATAATGGAGCGTCTGCGCAAGGGCATAACTGTAAAAAATGTTTGCAAACCCTGGAGAAACATTCACGAATTACACAAATTCAGTTAATTCAGTTGATTTACCTTCAGAATCACGAAAACGATATGAAAAAATCGTAAAATTCGGCTGTCAAATGTCAGTTTTCACGCCGTGCCGCCATCTTGATTTTCGAATTTTTCGTATTTTTATTCTTGTCAAACAACGCCATCTATGATCAAGCTCGGTACTAAAATAATTTTTGGTTTTTCTCATTTTTGTCACTTTTCCGAGAGATTTTCCAATTTTTTTTATATCCTATAGCAACACCGAAATGATTACCAACAAAACAAAAAAAGAATCGTTCAAATCGGGCCAGGCGCTCGTGAGTTATTAGGTAACATACATAAAACCCGACTCATTTTTATTATATAGATTATAAGCTATTTGAAATATAGTCGAAAAGTGTGCGTTTTAGAGTAGATACATATAGTTAATTAGTGATGCTTGGGTATTTTCAGTTGTCGGGTGCCGCAGTGCCGAATGTATCATTAAGTATAGGCTACTTGACTTTGCTCCGCCCCTCCCTCCTACCTATCTCAATCACCTGTATTTACTTACCGAGGCATTTTTAGGCAATGAACAATTGTACTCATTTAAGTGGGTGAGTGGGTATTGAAAAGCCAATGAATGAATGAATTAGTAGAGTATTAAGTAGAGCTTGTTAAAGAGTGAAATTAAGTAGAGCTTGTTATGCATTGCGTATAGTTAGGAAAACTCTGAGTGAATTAGAAACGAGGAGTATTTATTTTTCCTACTTTGAATCGATACTGAGCTACGCCATTACGATCTGGGGAAACTGTTACGCTTGTCACAAGGAACCCTTATTTATCCTTCAGAAAAGAGCATTACGGATTATTGCCAGAGCTAAACATATAGAAACATGTAGACCTATTTTTAAAAGATTGAAAATCATGACTCTCACATCACTTTACTTATATAGGCTATTATTAGATTTTTACACCGAAAAGGAAAGTTACGTAAAATTTAAAGATACACATAATAAAAACACCAGATACAAGAATAATTTCATTCTACCATGCGTGGTTTTAAACGCTGCTAGGCAAAGTACCCAATTCTCAGGGCCTTATTATTTTAACCGCCTACCAGTTAGCATAAAAGACAATAGCAATCTCAGAACGTTCCAAAAACTTTTAAAGGATTTTTTTACAACCAATACGTTTTACTCTATTGAGGAATTTATAAATTTTACAAAATGACTTTTTTTTACAAAATACTGATTATTTCATTTGTTGATTGTTTAAACTTGAATTAATAATTTTATTGATTGTTTTAGTTATATGGTATCTTATATTTAAATGTAATTACAATGTATTTAGATTCTTCTTAGACAAAACATTATAAAAATTAATTTGATTGATTATGTGATTATTGATGATTATTGCTTGTGTTTGATCATTTCTGATATTGAATATTTTAATTGTTGATAGTTTTAGTTTTACTGATTGCGCCTTATATAGCTTCTTCTTTATGAAGTTTCTTCTGAAACAAAATATTGTATGCTCTCTGGGCAGTTTGTTAATTAAACATTGTATGTTATTTAATAATTCCCACAATAAAGAACTTGAACTTGAACTTGAACATTAATTATAAAATAAATGTGCAAAGTGCATGTTATCTATACTAATATTATAAAGAGGTAATGTTTGTAAGTTTGTATGTAGGGGGTAATCTCCAAAACTACTTATACGAGTTGAAAAATTCTTTCACTAATAAAAAGCTACATTATCAAGTAATGCTATATTGTATAGAAGCAGACTTCATTGGCTTCGAATACGTGAACGTAGAAACATGCATATTCTTTCCCTTCTTTATTACATCCTCAACAATCCTACCGCTCCCTCCTACCTAACCGAAAAATTTAATCACTAAGGAAGTCATAGTCTTTCACTCCGTTCCAGTCAGGATAGTAAAATTGCGATTCCAACTCATAATTCTTCTTTTTTTACTTATTCCTTCACCGTTCATGCAGTTAGACTATGGAACCAGTTCTCGCCAGACATCAGAAACGCACCAACTGTTTCTACCTTTCAAGTGTTTCTGAAAAAGCATTTCATGTCCCTAAATTCCTAGTTATCCTAGGTCTCATCCCATCCTCTCCTATCCTTCGCTGCTTGCTAATTTAATTTAATTTGTTACTAATTTAAATTAATTACTAACTATTCCAAATCCTAATTTAACTTTTAAAAAATGGCGTTTTTGTTACTTGATTAATTTTTGTTATGTAATAAGTTTTTCTTCTTTTTTTGTTAATTTTTAATTTATCTCTTAACACCTAAATTTTTACACTTTCACGAAGGTTGGCTGTAAGAGAATGTATTTTAGGCAATAAGTCCGCCTTTTGTATGTTTTTGTTTAATGTGCAATAAAGAATCTCTATCTATCTATCTATCTATCTATATTGTGATTAATAATACTTTTCAATACGAAATCACGATATTTTAAATCAAGACGAAGAAAATGAGCTGGTAATGTGCTTTATTGGCGTGCGCTGACGAAACGGGTTGGTATATTTGAAAACTATGTAAAACAAAAACGTCGTCCTCTCAGAGATCTATAAAAAAGTCCTCGACAGCATATATCAAACTTTTATATTTAAGCTACAATTTCTGCTTTTATGTCTCAAAAAAATAAGAAGGCAGTGTTTGTTAATGACATTAGCAATGAAATAAGAATCCTTATCAAAATAAATTAATCTATTATCTCGGGCGTTGAATAAAGATAAAATTAGCTATTAACTGTATGTTTGGTGGTATATTTATAGAGATATCATGAAAATAGTAACGCGTGCCAGCACCTCGAAATACCTAGGTCAGCATTCAGCTGAAAGCGGCGCGGGCGGCGATGAACAAGACGCGTACGTCTACGAGATAGGTAGCGTGCATCTGAGGGGGACGTCTTGCACTATATATCTAAAGCTAGCCTATAAAAAGGCAAGTAAACGCCACCTTACTCAAGCGAAGCTGCGGGCAACAGCTAGTCATCTATAATATCATTATAGTATATGGTGTCCATTATCTCTGCCTCTATACAGGTGTTTTAATTAACCGGCATCCTTCAACTTTTCATAAAAGTTTCTGGAGAAACATAGTTTTTTTTTAAATTATTTTTTTTCTATTTTATTTGAAAATTTTTAGAACTTGACTGTTCTAAAAGTTTTTGACAAGCGTTTGAGTGCGCTGCGCCATCTGGTAGTAGGTAAAAATCGCTAATAAACAAAATTAGCAATATTTTAGATATACGCTAGATTGCGCATCGTGCTCAGCGCTTTTCATACTATTTTTCAGGTAATAAAAAAATCTAAATTTTAAAAAAAAAAAATTCTTCAAAAAAAAATTTATTGTTTGGGTTTTCCCACAATTTTTTATTAAAGTTGCTTACTTGCTTGTATTGATTCACCCCTTTCTACGAATCCGGTTAATTAAAAGTCACCTGTATATATGCATGAAGATTACTTAAACTAATTATTTTACTACTTTGCTGCCCGCGCAGGACAGTAAGGGGTCGTCCATTAATCACGTGATGTTTTTTAGCAATTTCTTGACCCCTCCCTCCCCCCTGGTGATACGTGGTGAGGTTTTAGACTACCCCCCTCCTCACCCAAAATCATGTGTAGTTTTTTATGTATCTTTAAAATGTTTATAATATTATCTTTAAATACAGGTATAACCTAATTTAATTCGGGAAAACTAAGCACCATGATAAAAATTGTAGGTTGTTTCTGACTGGCATAAATATAATAAAGGAAAGGTGTAAATATGTAAGAAACATATAATTGTACTGGTACATGAATATATTTAATAGAGATTGTTCTCGGACCGCGGATTAGCCAGAGTTTCTTCAACACTAACAAGTGGATAAGCATATTGCAAGTCAACTGTTAGCACTGTGCTTCGTTGAAGATCAACATCGGTCTCAAGTCACTCGGTGTCATCATTTTCGCGCACTACTCAGAGAATCTTTCTCGATCTAGCGATCGATCGTCGCGAGAGAATGCGTGAGGGACGAAATTTATGTATATCTACACTATTATTGCTCGGATCATTAGGTTGCTTGTGACGTGTATTAACATGTGCATTAACATTCTTCTTTGTGCAGAAGTATAATTAACACCGCTAGCACGTCCTTCCCGCAAAATGCCCCCCTCCCCCCTTGTGATATTTCGTGATTTTTTAAGAACCCCTCCCCCCCTCCTCCCTCTTTCAAGCCTTACATGGACGATCCCTAAGATAAACATAACTTACATAGGATAGGAGTAATACTAAGTTGCAATGGGGTCTTAAAGCATTTACTCAAATGAGATTTAACATTTAATAATAAGAAAACTTTATCCACAAGTGTCTTTCTTCATTATGACATTCATAATCGCGTACGAACTTGACGGCTTCTGCTATATACTAAAGCGAGCGTCCTGCGAAATCTGCCGCCCTCCAACGTCTGCCGCCCCTAATCCGCGGCCCATACGGCCTATTGACAAATCCAGCTCCTTGGTCCCGCATGTCTGTCGAGACTGTTCAACATCGCTACCGTAAAACTGCCTTTTTTGAAGAAGTACAACTGCCTTTGGACAACTACTTTTTTATAAATCTTAAGGATAAAAGCCAGATGACTACTGCAATGAGACCACAGGTTAGGAATTCTTTACGAGCTATATTTGAATAAGTGAATATTTTCGCTTTATATCTCAACGTAATAGAGGTTCCAAAACTCGTAAATATTAAATCAATCCCTTAAGAAATTGCTTACTTACCTGCAATTTTGATTAATGTCTAATAACACTTAAATCGCGTCGGTGTAAAGTGTTCACATGTCACTGATGTTTAGCGACTCAAGTTAGCAATAAATGTCAACTGCCTGGAATATAAATCAAGCGCGTGTTCTTGCTCACCGCACGCTCTGAACTACCTGACCTTATGTAGAAAGTAGCACAAACTATCCCTAATAAATCTACTAAGAGGGCAATAGAATATATAATTAACAACTAAAATTTTCAAATTTCCCTTCTGCTGCATTATCGAGCTCTCTCTTAGCAACTACCCCAAATCAGATAACCTATTCACATCATGCACCTGGGTTCATGTTCAGACATGATGTCTGTGTCTATATATGTGTCAGCAGACACATATCTAGCTGACCTAGTAAAATCCCCCTCTTCCCTCACCAGAAAACTACAGATACGCTCTTAGTATTTATATTGTTTCATTTCAAATATTTCAAGACGGTTTCATTTCAAATATGTAGGCCATTCAAAATATAGTCGAAAAGTGTGCATTTTAGAGTAGATTAATATAGTTAATTAGTGATGCTTTAAACCAGTTGATAGGAATTCCGACACTTGGTTATGTCAAAATTAACGAAAATTTCAACATAATATGTAAATATTTGTGTATGAACGTTGGTATTACAAGGTATGACTGTTGGTATTACAAGGTATGAACGTTGATCATCCAAACGCAGATTTTTAAGTTATATAGAGGAAACAAAATTTTACAATATTTTCTATCCAATCTTAAATATTTTCTATCAATTCTTAACCCCACAAATAACTGGCGATTAGCTCGGGTTTGCCTACGGCAAAATGTATATAAATTTATATTTACATTTACATTTACATTTACATAGAGCGGGGTTTACTATAGAGCTATAGCATTACTATAGAGCGGATTACTATAAAGCGGCGCACATTTACATTTATATTTACATTTATATAAATTTATATACATTTTGTATACATTTTGCCAAGGTATCCATTATTGGACGCCTCACATTTGACGGGTTAAATAATTTCGTAGAATTTTAATATGGACAATAGTGCTCATAATCAAACAGAATAATCATAATCAAACAGAATTATTGGATAATTTCACAAATTATCATATGGGAAAATATTTTAAGAAAAATACAAATAGAAACAAATTTACCCGCAGGATCGTAATAACTGCGAAACCCGAAGGACCGTAATAATTGCGGTAGTATAGCTACATACAATTCAGTTCAGTTGTTTTTGAGTTAATCAGATAAACACACAGACATGACTTCCAAAAAAATAAATATTTAGGCTACCATCTCTGACTACAGTCTCCAAAAAAAAGTTGTTTTAAAATTCTTTAATGGGCAGATACGACCTCGTTACGATTTTGTTTTATGTATAGATATAACTATATAGCACAATACTTTAATTATCTACTAAAACATAACTACTATAATATGAAACAACGTTGATTTCACTCCATCACTTCGTTAGGTAGTTCTTTAAACTTTTGGTGGCAAATTATGTAGAGCTGGCATAGAGCTACGTTTATCCCATGGCTAGAGGTGTGGTGTGATTCTTGGGCTGCGGAGGCATCTATAGAGGTGGTGCGTCGTGTGGGTCAGTCTAGTCGTCGGCGGCGCCGAGCGTTTCGGCCGTTCGCAACCCAATCGCCGGCATCTCGACGCTAAAACGATTCTTATCGACGAACAGATCTTAGCGGCGTTTACTGCGTTGCAATTGACGGAATGACTCTTTCTCTTGTTGTTTGTTATTAGTTTGCTTTGCGAACGGCCGAATCTCAATCTGCCCCCCGCCCCTCTCGCTCCTCGTATGTATGACAAGCGCGTTTCTCTTTTGTGCTCTACCATTTCGCCATGTCGATTATCGCGTCGTGTCTAATCTGCAATCTATTTGTTAATCACCAAATAACATGGACGAGAACCGCGCTATTAGTTGTTCCGCACGAAAAGCATTGCCTACTTGAAATTAAAATGCATCGCGATCGAGCGATATAAATATGGGTGAATCGTATATATTAGCACAATTATTCCATGAATAATTATTACAAACACTGACACAATTAACTCACAATTAACATCGATCTGGACGATACATTTGTTTCGCAGTTGAATTTTCACTCCCACATTTTAAACATTACAATCGTGTAAGTAACATTTTGGACTTTGTAATAAGCACACGCAGACAATTTAATAATATCACTGTAATGTTTATATTGTACAACTATTGATAATGGAGAGCATTTACAGAACATTTCTGAGATGTATTTATTATCGTCAGCTTGGTTTTTATCCGAATTTATAGCCATCCATTTTTATATTAGGTGTGATGGGCTACAATACGATTGCATTGCGTAGGTTAAATATACCGTGATACAATCTCATCTACTGTTTGAAGAACCTGTGCATCGCACAAAATTTCAATTGACAGGCCGATGCTCAAATTATTGGTAATTCTATTGCAAAAAATTGATATCTTTAGTGTGCCATTTCTAGGGAGCTAACGGGCGGGTCTATTGCAATCGGGCCATATGATCCATTGTGTACTAGGGTCGGCCCGATTCGCCGGGCAGCACCTATCTGGTAACCTCCAAAAGGAAGCGCGAGCCCGGATAGAACTCTGTGCCTGCGGGCCAGTTCCCCTGGGAATCGCTCTTCGGGCGCTCCTAGACGGTTTCCGCACCGTGCTGCACTCTGACTGATAATCGGGGATGTCTGGAATCGGCATTGTTTTCTATAGAGCGGGCGTGGCTGTTGACACCCGCTCTTGAAATGACCAATCGGCCACCCGATCCCGATTGGACAATCGGGCAAAGGAAGCCGTGGTCCGCGATAGATTCGGTAGACATCGGAACACTGCTAACATAAGTTAGAGTCTAACTTTAGACATTCGCGCAGGCGACCTCGAATCTGTAACCAGCCGGGAAGCCGGATAAATCCGGCCATAACTGGTAGCGAGCGTGCGTGGATGAGCGTCGTGTTTTTACCTGGCCCCACGCGATTTAGAGTTGGGGCTAGATACTAGATCGTCTAGGTGTTGCTGGTGTAGCTAGTTGTCCGAATGCCCAGCTGGCGAATAACCAGAGGCTCTAGAGACGTATGTTTCTATAATAGCGGAGGGTAGTTGTCGACCTGACGTTTTCAACCCTTGATTCGATCGATCGGCCACCGGATCCCGAGTGACAAGAGCGTCGCGGTCCGCAAAATATTCAAATTGAATAACCGCTTACGTCAGGTAAAGGCCGCGCAAGTGACCTCGAAACCATGACCAGACCGGAGGACGGAGAAATCCGTCTAAATCTGGTAGTAAGGGCGTGAGGTTGGCCCGCTGGATTCACATTCCAGTGCCTCGCGGTAAGGCGTCGGCTTTTTACGGGCATATTAGACTGTGGACTGTGTTGTCCCGGAGTCTCTGTATCCGGGACAACATAGTCCACAATCAACTCACGGCTGAAAGAACGATATATATCGTTATAGCAGCCTGAGGAGTCGGGTTCGCCCGTTGCAGGTGAAAGCCCCAAAGCAGATCGTCTACGTCTCCAAGTCTTCTACGCTCATTCCAAGCTGAAAGAACGATCACATACTGTTATACCAGCCTGGGATGTCGGGTTCGCCCATTGTAGTCGACACCTCCGAATGTGCCATTTGAAGAGGGACTTGCCTTTTGTTGTTTCAATTTATTTGTTTTCTATGTTCAAACCTCTTTCTTCAGTTTTTCGCAATTTCAAAAACTTGTGGGATTAACGTTACGACTAATTCTAGAAAAATAGACTACATAATATTTCCTACAAAAATGTCTTGTTACTTTATAATTATGATTCTATACATTAGGAGCATTAAAGGAGACAACTTCGACAAAAAGGCCCGCGCTGTTTAACAACCTTAACCCTCTCTCACTTACTTCTAAAGTATTGGTAATATATTTATAATTGATAGAGCCTTATTTATATGAAATTGTATGTAGTTTATTTACGTTGAGTAGTCATAATGCTATTCCCAGCGGGTTTGGAGATATCTGCGAAAAAGGAGGAAAAGGTTATTTTAACACCCCCCCCCCTCCCGGCTCATCCCCCACCCTCGGGGACTTTCAGTATGTTCATTGGGACATCTTGAGGAATAACTACCGATTATCAAACCATACATTATTTCGGCTGATTGTCCAATTGAAAGCCGATTTTCTTGGACTACAACAGCCCTTCACCGGTACAGCCAAAGGAGTTCGACGCGCGGACAATTGTTAAAACACTTTTTTTTTAATATTTTTTTCTTTCGCGTAACGCTATAATTTAGCTTAATATTTTGGTAGGTCAGCGTGGCACCTCGGTAGAGCCGATGATTATTTATGAATTTCGAAATGAAAACACTCATTTTAATTTATAAATTACAACTGCCGAGAGATTAAAATCGTGCACAATCATTTTCCGTAAGCGGAGTAAGTAGCAATTTCAACCGCAAAAAAATGGATCTTCTTCTCCGTCGTTCATAGCGGTCTTTTTTAGACACATGCATTTTGAGAAGAATATCGTGTGAACTTTAATTACATTCTTCTATTATATAAACGTCATACGAGCTAATTACAATAATTGTAGTTAGCAGGGGCGATCGATAGGCCGACAAACGGTTTGATGCACTCGTGATGTAATTCCGATTTAGGTACTTCGTTTCCTGCGACAAACGCGAGTTGACGTAATTGTCGCTCGGCGCACTTCCCATCGGAGATAAGATTCCGATGTTTCGATTGAGCTGACACGTTTTTTCCCGGCCGCTTCGCGTTAACGCGCTCACAATCGAGCAATTAAGGCGTTTAGGAAATGATCCTATGTATCTATTATTCACTACGAATTATAGCGCCAAAGGAAATAATTACTCAATAGCGGAAGGAGCCGATTCGAGTGTGCTTTCGGAAATCTGTTGAATAAAAACATTGGTTGTGTCACCCCAAAACTTTCCCGGCAAGTAACCAGGGACTTATTTAATCTGAATATTCATTTCATTTGATTTCATAGCTTTCAGATTTTATATCCAGGGCCTTATTTCATCTGAATATTCATTTCATTTCATCTGAATATTTATTTCAAGCCGATGAGCAGTTTGCGAATATTACTGTTGCGCAACTCAATGAAAAATTGATATTCGAACGCGCGTCATCTCGTTCAATTTAAAAATCAAATTGCAAACGCGGATCGCCGTGAGCCTTCGAATTTAAATTTCAAACGATCCACCCACCGCAAGCGTCGCTTTAGATATTATTTGTGTCGCTTGTATATGAGATATTCACAATGTGATTTTGTCCCAACAGATTTGTCCCAAAGCACTTGTGTACGGAATTTCAAGTGTTTAAGCAATATTTCGAATTTAAATCTGACTAACGCGCCCTCTAGTATACCGATTTCAACCACAATCTTTTCAACTCTTGCCATGATCAATGGTGCCTGCATTTCAAATTTCAGCACAATCGGATGAAGCGTTTGAACGCTATCATGGAGGAATACACACATACAAACACAAAGACAAACTTCAGTCTGGAAATTGTCTTAATCGTCTCGGAGAGGGGGGGAGGGGGTCAACATGTCTTCATCTCGAAAAATAATTTTAGCGCGTTCACAATACTTTATCTCCTGTTCGGGAGCTAATGGGCCTTCTTGGAGTTGGCCACGAAGACCCATTCGTTCAGGGTCTGTCACACTCACGGGTTAACACCCATCCGGGGGCCTCCACGCAGAAGTGAGAGCCAGGGTAGGACGCTGGCCTGCGGGCCAGTCTCCTATAGGAGTCAACCATCGGCCTCTCCTTACGCACTGTGCGACGTCAGACAATTGCTTGATTATAAATAACCATATTATGACTATACTTTCGCACTAAGTTTTAGATTTTATTGACATTGTTTTTAATTACGCATGTTTCAGAATTTTTCTTTTTCATTGTATTGATTATTATTTATTGTTTGATTATTGATTATTTTGTAAATTTGACTATTTTTAAGTAATCACCTCTGATTACAATTATTTTTTTTTCCTTTTAAAAAATCAAAGCGGTTTTATCATCCGGTAAATTATGATTGTAAAATTTGACATGTTCCTCAGTATTGTGAAATGCTTTTATGGAATGAATAAATATGATGATGATGATGATGATGATGATGATGATTGTGTACTCCGACTAACAGCCGGGGGAGTCTGGGAACCGCAATGTTTCCTATAGAGCGGTGGTGTTTGTTAACCTTATGGCAACTGCTCTTGAAACGACAATTCGGCCACCCGTCAGCGATAGATTCGGTTGACAACTTTGTTTTTAATTTTTTTATTTAACAGATTGACTGTGAATCATTTCTGTGTTGTATTCGTTGTCATTTCCGTTAGCTGATCCGCGAGTTGGAAGCGAGCGCTTTAATACGGAAGCGAATGAGATAGCAGTGCCGTTAGTTCTGCGCGCCCTCTTGCGGTGTCGCCTTACAATCTCAGCTGCCTTATCGGCGCGAACGGAGGAGTATCATTTACCTACAGTATCAGTAATGTAAGTCGCCTTTTCTTCGTGCACTTTCCCTGCCTTAGTGGCTTTGCCGTAGGTACTTACAAACGTGTCCGATTCAATCTACTGCCGAAGCCGCGCGACACATTCACACCCACCAGTGACAATTCATGGAGACTAATCAGTAGGTACCTATCTCTATTCTATCTACACATTAGTCTAGGGGGCTAAGGGGCCCTTGCTGAGTTGGCCACGAAGACCCATTCTGTTCAGGGTTGGTCACACTCACGGGTCAACACCCATCCGGCGGCCTCCACGCATGAAGTGCGAGCCTGGGTAGGACTCCAACCTTAGGGCTAGTTTGCCTAGGAATCAACCTTCTAACGCTCCTGGACGGTCTGCGCACCGTGCGGCATAAGCCAAGCGATTGCGCACTCTGACTAACAGTCGGGGGAGTCTGGAAGCAGTACTGTTTGCTATAGAGCGGGGGTGGTTGCGGACCTTACGGCGACTGCTCTTGAAACGACCATCGGCTACCCGATCCTGGGTGAACAACCGGGCAAAGGATGCCGTGGTCCGCGATAGATTCGGTATACACCGTTTCACCGCTTCGTAAGGGAGAGGACCGCGCAAGCGACCTGAACTCGTAACCAATCGAGAGACCGGAGTAATCTGGTCGGAATCGGAAGTAAGGGCATGAGTGTAAGCCCGCTGGGTAACACTCCTGGCTATCTCGCGGTTAAGGCGTTGACCTCTTACGGGCATGTGGCGGAGCTGACGGTGGACTGTTTTTGTCCAAGTCTTCTGCGTTCACTCCAGGGAGTAGAACGACTAATGGACTAATCGTTAAAACTACTTGAGGTGACGGGTTCGCCCGTTGTAGTTGACAACTCTAGTTGTCACATTAGTAGTGATCTGATACACCTGATACACACTATCCGCGATAACAACAGTAGTGCTGTGAACTGGCTGGACGATGTAACATTAAAAAAGAACGCTTTTCCGCATTTTTTGCATGTTGACGATGGAAAGGGCAAATGACTTGAGCGCCATTTAGCAAATTGTTTAGGAGAGCCGATCAAAGTTTTAATAAAAATATAAGTAAATTATTGTTGAAGGTGAAAGATACAGCATTTTTTCCATCAAGATTATTTTCTCTATTTTTTTGGTGCTATATTATATTTGATGATCTTTTGTTTGAGGAAGTAATGGCGCTTAAGTTAAAAGAGAGTTTAGTATCAGTTTTAATAAGAATAATTATATTACGTACACACAGTGAATAAATCGACAGCTCTATTGGAATTCAAGAGAGATGACGGTTTTAAACTCTATACTACGTCGAACCCTGTTTTTAAAATGTTCTCAACGCCTATCACCGAACGCAGGGACGGAAAACAGGATACAGTGAAAATTGTGTGCACGGCGTATTTTCAAAATTCGCGCGCTTCGAAACCGACGCCCTACCCTCATCGTTATAATCTGCGCAGTGGCAGCGGTTTGCCGCCTACCCGCGGAACATCAGATTTCGACGGCGCTTCAGTCTATACCCTGGACAACGGCGGTTGCAACATCGCCGAGTGTGTGCTACTCAATTAAGGCGGTAAAATCGTTTTATAACCTTTTTATGAAGGAAAATGGGTTCCTCAAAAACTGTCTGATGAAAACAAAAACCGAAGATTTGACATCTTCATGAATTTGCTTTCTCGGATCAAAAGTTTTTTTTTTGCACAATATTATCACGGGTGATAACAGTGGATTTTGTTCGATAATTCAAACGCAGAAAAGCATGGGCTGATCTGACCAGCCATCAACATCAGTTGCAAACATTAATATTTAGGCCAAGAGAGTCTAGGAAAGCAAAGGTTATCCGTATGGTAAAAATGCTTCTTTCCTACCGGATCATACTTCTTAAATGGTGTGCAAACGCAGACCCGTTATAAAAGTTCATTAACTAAAAGGTAAGATATTTGACGCGGCGCAAACGGTTAATGATGCATTCTTGTTTAAGTTCGGTGGGCTTATTGTTGCGGTGAACGTCGTTTCATTGTCGATGGATTCGATTAAAAAAATACGATTTGTTAATTGGTCGGCCCATTGTCTCGCGGCTCGAATCGGCCTCGAGAGAGTCGCAGATGCCTCTTAAGGCGCGTGGAGTCGTGAAACGATCATATTTGAAGGCCGATAACTTTTAAATCAGCCTACTGACAATTCCAGAAAAAATATATCTTAAGCATTAATATATAAACTTCAATCTGTTCGTTTAAAAAAAATGTAAAACATAAAATACTATACAAAAAAATTTATTGAAATGAAGCTGTTTTCAACTTTAATTACGTAACTACTTCTAAACTGCAAGTGATATTTTCAAGGGACTTATAGTAAAATATTGGTAACTCATTTATCTTTAAACTGATCGTTTTTTATTCTAAAATAATAAATTGTTTTGACAGAAAGTAATTTAAACTATATACACTATAAATGTGATTGTTTTTGGCGACGGCCGGCAGTGTTCCGCGAACAGTCTGACGAGGAGGGTGTTGCTGCGCTGCAATCCGCGTCCGCGAAACTGTAATATGTTTGCTGTTTTGCGACTTTGAACTAATCGAAAATGCCGCCGATAAGGAAAGCTGCAAAAAGTTGGGCTAAAAAGGCCATGAAAATGAACGAAGTATTTTAAGTAAAATACAAAATACCTATTCCTACAAAGAGTCAAAGTGTACGTAAGAAAGCGAAAAATTGTAGGTAGGTAGGTACCTACCTACAATTTTACTTTCCCGAAAAGGAAAGTATTGTGATCGCGCTAAAAAAATTTCGAGATGATGTCGGAAATATACATTTTGAGACCCCCTAAGACGATTGTGACCATTTTCAGACCGATCTCTTTTTGTGTGTATGTATGTGTATATATGTATGTATGTGTGTATGTATGTGTGTATTCTTCCACGATAGCGCCCAGACGCTTAATCTGATTGAGCTGAAATTTGGTATATAAGCTCCTGTTAACCGTCGGTGGAACCTATTAGTTTTTTAGGACCAACGACTGGGGTACCTGCCATACAAATATGGGGTACCTGGATTACAAATTGTCCCCGTTTTTTTTTAATTTCTTTCGCAATATAGTTGGGGTCAGTGTGAATAGTCCAGTTGCATATTATTTTTAAATTTCTGCCGCCAATCGAAAGTTTGGGGTGACACAACCGATTTTTTTTGCTTAGTAGGTGTTTCTCGCGTTCCCTTTTCTATACCTATCCAGTTACCTGCCAATAGATAATTATTAAAACCTACAACACCTAGTTACCTACACCTACTAATGGATTATGTAAATCATTTGTAAGTAGGTACTTTATTTAATCTACTCATTTTTTTAGGACGTCAAGCAAAATACAAATTGAAGAAACAATGTGTGTGGATTGTAGTGTCACTAAGAGAGAAACTAGTTTGCATCTTTATGCTATTATTCAGTCATATATCAAATTTATCAAAGATAACTTTACACTTGCAATATTCCGCCAAATCAACCACGTCCTTAGGACCATTGTGGCATACTGTCACCGAAAATTATAAGTGTCAACGAAACAAACGATAACACCAAATTAGTTCAGTTAGTGTAGAAAACAGTGTAATCTACCTATTTCAAGTCAACCTAATATTTATTATTTATTGATAATATCATAAAAGTTATAATTTAATGTTCATACTTTGTTTATAATATACTAGCTGCGCCCCGCGGTTTCACCCGCGTGGTGATGGAAAATTGTGATAATGATGATAGAAAACTATATATCTTTATAAATTATAGCCTATGTGTTATTCTGATGTGTAAGCTATATTATTGTAAAGTTTCATCAAAATCCATTATGTAGTTTTTGCGTGAAAGAGTAACAAACATCCATACATACATTCTTACAAACTTTCGCGTTTATAATAGTAGTAGGATTGTTTCAGCTCAACATTTCATCAACTTCGGAAAAATGGTCCAAGTATTGAAGGTAGACGAATTATAAACATGAATGATTTTTTTTTCATTGAATCCGATTCTCCAGACGATTTATATGTAAATCATTCTGCTGTAGCTGGAATGGTCGCTCTTGGCGGTGGACACTGGCAACTTCAAGAACTTTCCGCCGTTTTAGACCTTCCTCTGATGACGTCTAAAATATACCAAAAGTGCCATGCAATCATAACAAAAGAGATTGAAAAAAAATCGATTTACTCGATAAATCTGGTTGCGATAAAAGAAAGACAGATGGCGAGTGCTGAAGGAAGAGTAGACAAAAATGAGATTCCCATAATTGATGTGATTGTAGATGGCTGTTGGAGTAAGATAAATTACAAAAAAAATATTCCGCTTTGTCTGGGGCAGCAACCATAATTAGTAAAAGGACTGGTGAAGTGCTATTTTTGGGCGTACGAAACAAATACTGCTGTATCTGTGCAAGAGCAGAAAAAAGAAAGATCGAGCACAAAACACACGTGTGCTATAAAAATTATAACGGTCCGTCTACTGGCATGGAATCCGATATTCTAGAGGGTTTTAAATGCTCAATTGAAATGCATGGCCTCATATACGGCAGAATGGTTTTCTGATAGCGATTCTAACACATACGCCAAAATATTGAAAGTCACCCGTATGACCACCACACGGTAGAAAAAACTGAGCGCAGAAACCATGTACTTAGAAACTTATGCAATAAATTAGTCCAGCTACAAACGGACACAAAATATCTATTGCGATTCAGAAAGCATTTGACACAGAAAAAATCATGATCCTAAGAAAAACAATTCGCAAGATCATAAAGATTTATAAAACTGATTCTGAATCAGATAGAAGGTGCAATATTGAGCCATTCTATAATGATCTTCTGTTGACCCATTTGCACGCTTTTGGCGATCATAGTCGGTGCAAAGCAAGCTTTTGTACTGAGATGAATAAATCAGATATGATATCGGAAGCAGACGACATTTTTTTTTTAAAAGTACTCTCTGGGGTAGAATTTGTTTCCTTATGTCAAATGTTGCTTCATATGCTCCAAGTTTAATTCATGCTGTAGACAGTAACTTAGTAGAACGGTTTAACAGTATAGTGGCGAAGCTTGTTGGTGGTAAAAGAACAAATTTGAACCTCAAAGGTTCCTACCAGACAAGGTACCAAGCCGCTTTGGTTTCATTTAACTCGCACAAATTGATGTCTTCTCTTTACAAAAATGTCATAGGTCGTAGTCCCACAGGCAAAATAAAACATTTGGAAAAGCAGCGATTGCAAACGATGGTCAGTATGAGAAAATTCAGTCGAAAGAAAAACAGATTACTATTTTCAAAAGGAAATGAAGCAAATTATGCAAAAAAGTGTGAAAAACCAGACATGCTGCAAGAAATATTGCTGGTAATAAAACCATGAGGTTGTTTATAAATAAAGAGATAGATACCCTTCCTCGGAGCTTCTCCCGACGGTGTTGTAGGTGACGACTTGATCGTCGAAATCAAATGTCCTGTCACTGCATTTCAGGAAGCCATCAAAAGCGGAAAGTTACCATTTTATAAAATAAGCAAAAATGGAATCTTACATTTATTTATGCTTTCAGTTTCTTTATTCTACCATATCTTCTAAACGCTTCCACCGATTTAGTAGTGTGTGGTATTGTCATTCCGAGTGTCATGTGGTACTGTCCAAATATCAAGAAGGCAGTGTCTAAATGTCCAAACGTCCAAATTTAAATTTAAGTAAATTGGGTACATTCCGGAAATATACATCTATCTTTATGGATAAATACACAAACCACAAATTTTTCATAAAAAAAACTGTAATGAAAATAATTATAAATACAATAGTTCATTTTCTGTAACGGCAGTCGTGTTTTTTAGTAAGTCGCTTATATTATTTTTATTTCTACATGAAAGTATCCTTATAAAAACAAATTGTTTCAAACGGGCTGATTTAAATTGTTTTAAAGTTTTGAATATTTCAGTCATAAAATTGCGCTGCAAGGACAATACGTTTCTTAACTACTCTCTAAATATTTGTAACTTCTCAGAAGTGCACCGAGTGCCTAATAATATACCTGATTGTGGATCATCATTAACGCAGGTAAAAATATATACCTATATATAAAATATTATCCCTTTGCATCATACATATTATCGCTTCGCAATCATCGTATGAATTTCATACAATATTTCGGCAACAGTCGCGTGATTTTTTAAGCGCGGGCGGGGGAAACGGAAAGCAATAGGCCACGCCTCATCGTCCAAGGTCATTGGCGTTCATACGCGCCTTAATGAGATCTGGCCGAGGAGAGAGAAAAGAGAGCTTCGTGCGATGCCGACAGCTTTTTGAGTCCGGCGAGGCAATCGTGCTGAAGCGCGATTGCTTTATAAGGCGATGATCGGCGTGCATAGTTTTCGAGCGAAGCTTCTACAATTTTTACTCTTGACATCGTACAGGGTGATTTATGAAAAATTCAAAAATCCGTATACTCGTCGATTTATATTTTTATTTCCGTTTGAAATCGCAAAACTATACTGGACCCCTAAGACACTTATCTTAAGATAATTAAAACCTAGATAAATATAAGAATTAAATAAACCATAATTACCATTTTTTTCTTATAGGTACATAGACGCATCTTATAAATGTCGTTGGTTTACTAACGTAAATTTTATTAGGAATAGTCCAGAACTTCGATATAATCAAACTTTGTTACAGAATTGAACGAGCACTGCAAACTTTCTATTAATTTACCAAACTGGGCTGTGACAGAAACTCGAGCCTTTGACTGCTTTACGCATTATTAATTGCGGGGTCCTATTCGTCCTTTTGTATGGCACTAAATCATGAACGTCCGCATAGAACATCTGTATAAGATAGACACTCTTGAAATGTGGCTGAACAGAAGAAGATATGCAGGTGGGCTGATTAAGTTCGAAACAGTACTGGGCTTGCGAGACTTCAATCGAAGCCAGTGCTAACGAAGATCCTAAAGACAAGGAAACTCGATTATTTTGGACACAATGCGCAACGAAATTATGGCCTACTGCAACTTATAATTTGAACCAAAATTCAAAGTAGAATGGCTCACGGGCGACGATGTAAGTCCTGGCTTGCCGACACGTCAAACGATCATTGTACTAAGCAGTATTTTTACATATACATACAATTCGCGGAATTATAATCGCTTTCAGTCAACTTCTCCGAAATAAATTGAGTTTATGTATGGTAATAAGAAAGGATAAACTAAAATAAAATAAAATAAAGGTAAAAAAAAAACAATTTAAGTTAAAACCTTCTATTGTATTGTACAATTTATTGGACAAGGAAGACATCTATATAATTCAAAATCTGTACTGGAATCAGCGCGCCACTGTCAGAGTTTAAGGGGAAGAATACAAGGAAATTGACATTAATAGGGGAGTGCGGCAGGGCAGCATTTTGTCGCCGACTTTTTTTAACATCTACTCTGAAGCGATTATGACTGAAGCTCTAGAGGACTTGAACTGTGGTGTTAAAATAAATGGCCGCCTCATCAACAACTTGAGGTATGCCGATGATACTGTTCTCATAGCATCTTCAGAAGCCGAGCTACAGGAGATTGTTGACTAGAACAAGTTGATAAATGTAAATACCTTGGCACCTGGCTTACGCAAAACTAGGACAGTGAAGTGAAGATCAAGACTTGCATCGAAATTACAAGCGGCGTCTCTGGCGAAATGAAAAAGGTCCTTTGCAATTGAAGCCTGAAAATCTCACTTCGAATATGTCTTCTCCAGTGCTACATCTAGTCTATACGGATGTGAGGCCTGGACTATTAAGGAAGATCTCAGGAAACGTATAGAAACATTCGAGATGTGGGCATACAGATGCATGACGTCGATATCTTGAAGTCACCGATGAGGAAGTTCTACGGCGTGTAGGCCAAAAAAGGAAGCTATGGCAGACCAAACAGCCCAAAGCTGCATACCTGGGTCACTTGCTTAAGCGCGACAGGTACGAACTCTTGCAACTCATTATGATGGTAAACGTTGCAGGGAAGAGGAGACCAGACATAGACGGAAATTTTGGTTGAGGAGCATTTGATAATAGACTGGGATTACGAGTGTCGCCGAATTGTTTTGCTTGGCGAAGGACAAAAAGAAGTATGCAGAGCTGACTGGCCAACCTTCACTAGTTGGAGAGGCACCCTAAGAAGAAGCTACAAAATAATTATGGTTCAGCAGTCTGGAGCTATGATCAGACTAATTTAAATTCGTGGGGTGCATTTTGTGTAAAATTTTCTTTCGCAGATATGATCGAATAAGATTTTCAGCAAAACAAAGTTTTCCGCTATTTTGCGGCCCATGATTTTAATTTACTCTGAACAGAGCCCAGATAGGTGTCCCATAATTATTTTCTATCTATTAGTACAATATTGATTGTACGATAAAAACGTTTAACATAAAAATACCTTTATTTTATTTGTAACTTTTAGCGTGCTTTAGTGTGCTAGTTCCATGACTACAGTAGTTTAGTGTTGCCTACTTTACCAATTCGAAGCCAGTAGAACGTCGAACGACGAAATGTTGCCCTTATGCAAACACTACTCCCTGGCCATTTTGACGATATTTATTTTACTTTCCCGGCCCACCAACTGACCAGGAGGGAAAATATTGTGAACGCGCATTTTTTCCTATAGATGAAGACGGAATTATCTGTTTTGAGCACCCTTGAGACGATTAAGACCATTTCCAGACTAAGGTCTCTCTGTGTGTGTTCCTCCACGATAACACCCAAACTCCTAATCAGATTGAGCTGAAATTTGGTATGCAGGCATCATTTGGTCATGGCAAGAGTTGAAAAGATCATAGTTGAAATCGGTCAACCAGGGAGCGCACTAGTCATATATCATCCTCAAAATATTAAACTTATAGACTTGAAGTTTGGTACACACAAGCCTTGTTGGTCCAAAATCACATTGTGAAATTTTGCTTGGAATATATAGAAGCTGCACTAATAACATATTTATTCCGCCATACATTTAAATCTAACATTAACGCCCAGTCGCCCGAGTCTAGCTGAGGAAAAAACCCGCACTGCCTGAGGCTTCGCAATGGGCCCAGCCGGGTTCGACCACCGGCCGAGAGAGGGCGCTAATAGATTTTAATTATGAAATTACTGTTTAGATGAAATCAAGGAGATGCTGATAGGCCACCCTTTCTATAATCTGGCCGAATTTGAGGGCCATGATTTTTCAAATATTGTGCCCATTTAAATTACTTAAAAAGTAGAGCCTTATTGTCTGATTATTTTATATGGTCTTATATCTGTACTTTTAGTTTAAAATGCATAACGTAGATTTAATTTGATTATTTAACATTTTACTGACAATTTGAATATTACGATGAATAATTTTACTACGTATCTTTTCGAATTACTAACTACTTCAAATATTAGGCTTCTATTTTGATTATTTATATTTATAGTTTGACAATCTAGTAGTTAATTCTTGACTACCTATGTATGTTCAGTAAAGAGTAGTAACGAGACTTACTACCTAACCCAATTATTTTGACACGTCCAAGAGCGGTCTTTAGCCGTCAATTGGACACGATGAAAATGTAAATGTAAATGTAAATCAGTCATTGGCTATTTGTCGGGAAAGTCTAGAATGTCTAGGGTGACACAACCTTGAATACCCACTGCAGCGCTAAATAAATGATGATATATATTTTTGTCGACCGCTCATTTAGTCGATTAAGGCGACTGTGCAGGAGTATAGTAATAAAATGAATGCGGTCGGCGATGGCGGAAAGAATAAATGCATTCGGAAACAAAGTGCAATTGAATGCGTTTCCCGCGGCCGGCATCGCGTCGCGGCCACCGCGCGGCGCACACAATGGCCAACTCTCTCCACAGTTCGTTAAACAAATCACACGCCTTTAGTGAGTCGCTTCCGAGAACGACGAGTTTCCCTCCGCCTTATGGCGTGGCGTCGCCGATGCAGTAACGCCAACGCCGCGTCGGATGAGTGGCACAAGGACGAGCGAACTTACTCTGGCTAAAGCCACCACAGAATCTTCTGTGGTCTGGGACTGCATGCAGGAGCTCAACAAATTGGGAAAATCCAACAAAATCACCCTAATGTGGATACCGGGTCACCAAGGCATACCCGGAAACGAAGAGGCCGATAGACTGGCAAAACTGGGCACACTGGATTGCCCAGTGGAGCCAGCTGTAGGGGTCCCCTTCGCTACAGGTAAGAAAATCATCAGGGAGTGCTTGGAGCAGGAACATCGGGCTTCCTGGAAACAGAGTCAGGGATGTCGCCAGGCAAAAGCCATGATGGAGCAACCACTACAGAAGAAAACCAAGGCCCTACTTGACATGAGCAAGAAGAACCTTAGAACCACTATCGGTCTCCTCACCGGACACACGACCCTTAGAGCTCATCTATTCAACCTTGGCTTGACCGAGAGCAAGGATTGCCGAATATGTGGCGAGGAACCTGAAGACAGCATACACATTGTTGGCCGCTGTCCAGGGCTCGCCGCCAAAAGACACAGTTTACTGGGACGAGCCTTTCTCGAACCCAGCGATCTGCCCAACTTGAAGGTCAGTGACCTACTTAGTCTGGTAAGAAGTACCGGGCTACTAGCTGACAATTGACCTAACCACACAGTGGGTAGTTACAAAAGACCTTACAGATCTAGGTGACATCAAGGGCTGGAAACAAGCCCCCCACTCCATCTACTACTACTACTACTACTAACATTTTACTGACAATTTGAATATTACGATGAATAATTTTACTACGTATCTTTTCGAATTACTAACTACTTCAAATATTAGGCTTCTATTTTGATTATTTATATTTATAGTTTGACAATCTAGTAGTTAATTCTTGACTACCTATGTATGTTCAGTAAAGAGTAGTAACGAGACTTACTACCTAACCCAATTATTTTGACACGTCCAAGAGCGGTCTTTAGCCGTCAATTGGACACGATGAAAATGTAAATGTAAATGTAAATCAGTCATTGGCTATTTGTCGGGAAAGTCTAAAATGTCTAGGGTGACACAACCTTGAATACCCACTGCAGCGCTAAATAAATGATGATATATATTTTTGTCGACCGCTCATTTAGTCGATTAAGGCGACTGTGCAGGAGTATAGTAATAAAATGAATGCGGTCGGCGATGGCGGAAAGAATAAATGCATTCGGAAACAAAGTGCAATTGAATGCGTTTCCCGCGGCCGGCATCGCGTCGCGGCCACCGCGCGGCGCACACAATGGCCAACTCTCTCCACAGTTCGTTAAACAAATCACACGCCTTTAGTGAGTCGCTTCCGAGAACGACGAGTTTCCCTCCGCCTTATGGCGTGGCGTCGCCGATGCAGTAACGCCAACGCCGCGTCGGATGAGTGGCACAAGGACGAGCGCGCGGCCTCCTCAAGGTTGCACACTGCACAGGGACCTTCGCGTGGGACGACCGAGCGGACTGTCCTGTGCCTCGGCGACACAGCGCGACACTCACACGCTTGCAGCGTCATTTTTACATTACATTACGTTACATTTATGTCGTGTCCAATTGGCAGCTAAAAACCGCTCTTGGACGTGTCAATATATTTGTGTTTTAAGTAGTAAGTCTCATTACTACTTTAATCTTTACTTAACATACATACATATTTTTTAAAAAAATATATAGTATCTAAGAAACTTTGGAACCTACTAAAAGTTATTCATCGTAGAATCGTATTACAAAACAATTTAAGGGCTTATTTAATAAAATAGTCAATAATTCTAATAGCTACCTACTAAACACACAATATTTAAAATAGTTAGTTAAAAAGTTGAATGAATAATCAAAGCAGAAGCCTAACAATTGAAATAGTCAATAAATCAAATATATACGTACTAAAAACTGTACTTAGTACATAGTCATATCTAATAATCAAACTAAAGCTAAATCTTACATTTAAATACTGAAAGTACATATATAATTATCATTCAAATTGGTACAATATTTGCAAAGTCATGGCCCTCGAATTCAGTCAGATCATAGAAAGGGTGGCCTAACAGCATCTCCTTAATGTTTTTTTTAAATTGTTTGCCCTCCAGTTGTTTGATAGTGGTAGGAAGTAAATTGTAGAATTTAATGCTAATGTCTTATCTCCACGCATGCGACAAAGCAAAGCACATGCGACGTGGCGATGTCATCTCGTTGAAACTATTCACTTATAGCCCCGAACGAGTCGTTAAAGGCTGTGGCATCAATATTACCGATGAACGTCCTCGCATCCAAATTTTCAGATAATGCTTTTAGCACCCGACGTTCCTGCGATTTTGCAACCGCCGTTCTCCAGGGTAGACTCTGGACATCGGCGATTGCAACAACGCCGAAAAATCGAGTGCTACAAGCTTTACGCGGTAAATTCGTTTTTATCTTATATATAATATCTTTACTATGGCAGAAACATTGCCAACAATGCCTAGGCAATAGATAGAAAAATAGAATCGATAAAAAAAGACGCCTGCGATTTTTAAACTTTTGTTATTTAAAAATTAAAGCAATGACACTTATATTTTTTTTAAATGTCTATCTGGACATGGTATCACTGAGTCAACATACTTCAAATTGGCGCGTTTGGTATTTCTCGAGATATGAGCAAAAATGTTCAAAAAACTTTTAAGATCAAAGCTTTTTTTTCATAGCAACCAATTAATACTTACAAAAATGGTTTTGGTATATTGTAGGTAGGATATATATTTACGGTATGTATCGGATGCATGGATGTATCGGATGCATATCGCATGCATGCATGCATACATACATACATACATACATAAATACATACATACATACACACACACATGCACGCACGCACACACGCACGTAAGCACACACGCACGCCGTGAGCCCTGAGACGTGGGAGTCTTACCTAGGGTAGCCTTCCGGGAGTGAAGGCTTCTGAATAGGAGTTGAATCGTGAGTTGAACCGATCCGAGAACAAAATGGATCTTAGGGACCAATCTACACGAAACCATTCGCTACCTATCGATCTAATAAACAGTAGATTGGTAAAAGATACAAGATGAAGGAGGGGCCCTACTCCGCCCGCTCCCGCGATCCCCTCTCCCCCTTGCCGGACAAGAAGAGGCGGGGGCCGTGGAAGGAGAGGCCCTATTTTTTCTCCTTGTTTAAAAAAAAGAAAAAAATATACTATAAAGTACCTAATACTAGGTAGATTAGAGTACACAACTACGTAGTACTTCACTATACAGTGGTACCACCCTTGGTAAGGCAGGCAGAAGTTCTTCAGCATTTTTTCGTTTAACGTGTTAATAGAGGCACATTATAATATATGGTGCTGGTTAGGAGCATTCCTCTATGGAAAGGCGAGGATGTGAACATACTCTACCCACATTAACAAGATTAATCCAAATAAAGATTTTTAATGAGTGAGGAATTCTGTTGCCATCGAAAACGCTTCTTTTACCATGTGTAGTATTTTGTTCTTCTTTTAACGTAATCATAGTTCTTATCATAATAAACTACTTTATTTTGTAGTGCAGCTGTAGGTATGTATCGTTTCCTAGATCTTTGTAATCCCTTCCACCCTATCTTTTGACGTGTAAGCTTTCGAAGTCGCTTCTTTTTATTGCATTTTCGTCGTTGTAAAAGCAAAAAGAAAATGATTTTCATTAGATTCACTACTTTGTGTAGTGTGCTCGCCATTTTCGTCCGAATAACCATCATTTAAACGTAGTGTCATATTAATCCATGCCTGTTCCATCAAACGCGCCTCAGATCTAGCGAGAATAAATATCTTATAGCGCCATAAACACCTCATAACGTCGACATCGTTGAACTATTTTAAGTAGCTGAGCGAAATTCAAGCAGCCATGCGATGTTGAGATAAGCCAGCGAGAGGAGCAACGTGACTGCAATACGTTAGTTAGCTTCTACTCTTAGTAGTATTTTCTACTCATCAAATTTAGGACCCGTCCAGTATGACATTGGAAATATAGATATTTAAATTATTTACTGAGCTAAAAATGGAAACAAATTTTCGGTTATTACAATGACAATTTTTCGGCTATTCACATATTTCACTTACCTTTCAGTATTTTTTCCCGAAGCTGTGAAAGCAGCTCTATCCAACACGTATCTCTCACACACACACCTACAATTTTATGGCTTAGAATAATGTATATTCTTTATATCTTAATATTCCTTGATAACTATTGTTATTTCTCTTCATTTTGTTTTTAATAAGCATTCTTTTGACTGTTTAAATCTTGTAATTTATAGTATGTCTGTTGAAATCATTACAGAATTACAAATTAATTTTAAAATTCTGTATTATGTAATATGTAGAAACCGGTCATCAGCCTTATACTTCGCTAAATTATATTATGCTAATTCCGTTAAATAGTGTAGAGTTTTGAAATAATAAATATTTCTTGAAGTTTCTTTCGTAGGATTCATCAGCAAGTGAATTATTTCCGATCAGCCGACGGCCATTCTTTATGGAAGTAATTACATTTATGTACGTTGGGTTTGTGGAGCCCAGCAGCCGGCGCGATCTGATAGCCGTCTTTGACATTTACGTCTATTCTTGCTTTCGAGCGAGTGGCTTCATTCAGTCGTAACGAGATCGAATACTCCATCGTTTGTTATTACATTATGGGTGGCTGCCGAGCGCCAACCGAGCGACCGGCCGACCGACTACTCGTCTCTTAAATCTCCTCGCACTTCGCTTCATCCGCAGAGACGGTGAATAATGAATTTAAAAAGAGTCTTACCAAATGAAAGTTCAACGCTAATCTGATCACATTTAAATAAATGGTCGAACTGTTCAATAGCGGCTCATTAAATAAATGCATGTGATTATTAGGCATTAGTTATTGTCGCGATGTAGCTTTAAACTTAGCTTAGGTTAGCCCACTCGGTCGTTGCTATAAAAGCAGCCCACGGACATCTCATCGCTCGCCCACACCTACCGAACAAATATTCCTATAATAATATTATCCTATTCATTTAACACTCCTACCGCGTCATTTGAGCTTTATTATCAGTTAATTAACCACTTTGGCGCTTAGCTATTTAATTTTAGATATATTAGAATAATCGCCTAGTGTGTAGGTTTCTGTATATTTGTTGTTTACTTTTTTGACGAGAGCAAAATTATTTTTATTGTGGATTAGTGAAATTATCACCGTTCTATATACATACATAAGCGCAAAGTAAATAAATTTCCTTTTATCAACTAATCGGTTAATAAAATATCGTCTATCTAGATTGAAACTACCATAAATGCCAAACAGACAAAATGGAACTAGACGACTTTGAAGATTTGCATCATTTTAGATAGTATTTTTTAATTCTAAGACGTTATTTTTATCATAACAATATTTTATTACATGTGGAAATGAATTGTTTAGTTAAATATACACATACTTATGTAAGGTAAACTTAAGTAAGACAGGCGGGAATTCATAGAAATTCACACAATTACACTCATACCTTCTGATAAACTCTATTAATTGTGATCAACATTATACTATAGCATACTCTTTATACTCGTATTGCCAATATAATAGCAGTGAAATTATATCTCAAAGTTCTCCCTAAAATGGGATAGAAGTCACCCATTATAAAAATTCGAACTTACCCGTTTTTCGAATTCGAATTTCGGACACTTAATAACTTCTCTATACATTGTCTTAGCAAGGGCGGTCCCAGGGGGGGGGGGGGGGGTCAAGGGGGTCATGACCCCCCCCCCCCCCCCCCCCCCCCCAAAATCTTAAATATATGGCTTATAATAAGCTCCTTATGCAAATAGGTACACTTGTTTCCATAAATAAATTATTGTATATTAAAGGGGAACTTTAAGTTTTAATTACAAATCGTTAAATCAATCTCATCGTATACGCCTGCGGTCACTAGTCGTCTGACTACAACGCGAGACGACCACGAGACGACTGACGTAAATACATCGGCTTCACTAGGGTCGGGTCGGGATTGTTCGACTATGTTCGTAGGAGGCAGGGACCGATGCGGGCGTTTGGTCGCCTTCTCTTCGACTATATTTGGGAGTGTTCGTGAGCAACGAACGTGTCACGACTTGTCACCTGTGTGTGATTCACCGTCACCGGTATTTTAGTAGACTCCAGACCTTCCGAGAACGTGCCACTGGAGAACGAAGCTTTTCAACTCTGCGTCGCGTTAAAAGTTGGCTCCGAGCATTCATGAGAGAAGAACGCCTTGTCAGTCTAGCTCTCCTGAACATTCACAGGGACATTGATGTTGATGTGGATGCTGTGATTACAAGATTTTCAAAGGGTTCAAAGACCAAATTAGAGTTTGTATTGTAATTTTCGTCTTTATTTTACATATTAAACAATTGATTTACTATTTAATGTTTCAATTAATTTTAACCTGAAGGATTAAAAACCAAGTAATTCAAGTAAGTTAAGATAAGTAAGTAAGGTAAGATAAGTAATTCAATATTGATCAATCTGTTTTTAGGTTAGGACTTGGTATTAGTCCGATCAAAAAACTTTAGGCCCATAACGGCGACCCCCCCCCCCCAAAGGTAAGGCTAGGACCGCCCTTGTGCCTTAGCACCTTTTCTGGCGAAAATATCAAATTCCCACGTTAGTATCAAATTGTATACACTATCTAATTCCTCAGTTAATAGTCTTTTTCCGAAAACAAATTAAGAAATATATATTCCTTTTTCCGATTTTACCCCATTTTAAATGATATTCAATACAATTAAATTAACACCAAATATAAAACAAACATGTTTAGAAGCAATCTGTAAGTAATAAGTGTTGAAAATATAATTTAGTGAGCGATATACTTATTTGAGTTTCTTTTTTACAATACACCTAAATAAACAAGAAAAATAACCTATGTTCTAATTCTAAAGGGATTTTTAAAAAATATTGAAATGTTATTTTATTTTATTTTATTATATTCGGTTAACAAACAGCGTTTATATATAACAAATACGAAATATAACAATAAAACTATGACTAATTATATATTAACACTATTTACCGTTAATACTATGTGTACAGTGCATATATCCGTTATTATACCTTATTCATACTTACCTTTCTTTATCAGTGATTTATTGATAGACAAAGAGAAAGAACAAAAAACAAATGAAAATGAAATTTTACGTTAAGATTATAACCATTATTAATTATTTTGTACCAAAAATATATGTTAAAAAATATTACAAAAAACTATTCATGTAAACCATTTAAGGGATTAATAGTCATTAGGTAAAATAAGGGGGACAAAGGACTAATAAGACTTTTTAATAGTTTCCGACTTTTACCTGATGAAAAAGTCTGAAAAGGAATGTACCCGAACCTATCGTTATACGTTGTCATAGCTCTATTTATTAGGGAATGCTTCCTATAATTAGAGTTATATCTCTCTACATAAAACAGGCGCGGATTCCGAGTAATGCGTTTAAATATGAAATTATTGTTTAGAAAACGGACATCTGTAGTTAACTTCAAGAGTAGATTCAATGAGACACAAAAAGCAAAAATCAACACCGAAACCCAACATTGTTGATTTTAAATAAATGTATTGTTGATACTGAGAAAACATAAAATAAATATTGCGAAAATGATAAAATAACGCATACACTCAAAACTAATGTTTATGTATTCTCGAATTACTAAATGAGGCAAAATGAAAGAAATGACACCAACGGAGTGAGAATATTAAACATGTTTATTTTAAAAGTGGTAAAAATCAGTGATCAAATTTAAAAATAATTGAATTACCCCGATGACCGTTTTATGACTTTAACATCGATTTTACGAAAGTCGATAAACGTAATTAGTAAAGTATATTCTTTGAATTACCCGGCAACTCTCTTAATAACACCACGGTTGACTGTAAGAGATAACCGTAGTGTGATATTATTATTACATGTTTATTAATGTAAAACTATCTTAAGTGCATAGTATTATAGCCCATTGACACCGATTGAACAATATATTAATGTAAAACTTTTCTAGGCGCTTGGGATCGTACTTTTTTTTTAATGTATGAAGATGGCGATGAATAATATTAAAATAGATTTTTCTGTACTATTAAACGATAGAGAATGTATAGATTGGAATAAAAAAATCTATATCGAAAAATTGGCGATTAGGTCTGTTTAAAACTAGATAGACGATATTCTCCTCCATTAAGCTCGTTCACGGTTAGCATATTTTTGTTTGTCGTTGTTGCTTTGGATTTAAGAAGTTCACATTAACATTAGGTGATCGGGGCATTCGCTTCAGCGCGGTGTCCAATCTCCGATATGAATAGGCAAGTCGTGCGATAAATAAGTGAATGTTTGATTCGGACTCTCGACTCGAGCGAATGTAAATAAGCGTGTGAGCGAGGCACGGTCGGTGTGGTGTGGCATGAATGGTATGGTGACATGGTATGATGGCACGGTATGGCATGGGCAGTTAGAGTTGTCGACTACAACGGGCGAACCATTTACTCCAGGACGTACTAATGATCGTTCTGTCTCCCGCGAGGTGAACATAGAAGACTAAGGGACGATACAAACCTACCATCCAACAAAGCCAGCACGCCCGTCAGAGGCCAACGCCTTACGGGGAGGCACCGGGAAGGTGATCCAGCGGGCAGTCTCGCCCCCTTACTACCGGTTTTGGCATGATATCTCGGTCTAGATTTAACCATCAGGACACAGGTTACGAGTTTGAGTTCGCTTGCGCGGCTTTCTGCCTGCCGTATGTTCAGCGGTGATTCAGTTTGAATCTATCGCAGACCATGGCATTTTTTTCCCGGCTCTGAGTGAAAGACGATAGTTCAACATCTACCGCCGCTGCTTAGTATACAGTTTATTTCCATGGTCTCACACACACCTTCAGTAATAATAAGAGTGCACAGCCGATTGGCTGACGCCGTACGGTGTGCAAACCGTCTAGTGGGACCGGAAGGCCTGGGACACGATAGTCCAGTCTGGGATAATCCTTCACTCGCGGAGGCTACTGAATAGGAGCTGAATCGTGAGTTGGACCGACCCTAAAAAACACAATGGATCTTATGGCCCGAACTGAACGAAACAATTCGCTACCGGTATGGTATAAGCAATCGTCCAACTAAAAGTGTCACACTTCCCATGGTGGCGTCTGCTAGGCTCGAAGAGGCGCGACCGTGAATTAGTCACGCACGCACTCCGCCAAATGTGACGTCACTATTACGGCGTGCGGGTTCCGCATCGCCGCACTGCGTTTGCTGGAAATAATTGCAACCGACCACTGCAACGCAACTGAGCATTCCTCTCTCCTCATGAGAAGCGTCCACCACTTTAATCCGTGTGCGAGAAGAGGTCGAGCTAACATCATAACGTCATCAGCGATTTGTCCAAAGCATTTGACAAGAATTTCATGAGGTCTGTTCACATATGGTAGTCTAAAACCGGGATAGATGCCCCAGTTTTTAAAAGAGTCTTATTATTTTAATTTCAAATATGAGAAGCGTCAACCACTTAAATCCGTGTGCGAGAAAAGGTCGAGCAAACATCATAACATCATCAGCGATTTGTCCAAAGCATTTGACAAGAATTTCATGAGGTCTGCTCACATATGGTAGGCTAAACCCGGGATAGATGCCCCAGTTTTTAAAAGAGTCCTATTATTTTAATATCAAATGTATTGGCATAAATTATCCCTGTAATATAGTTAGTTTAATCATTTATATAGCTTTAGATTTTGTATTTGTTTACAAACTATTACTGGTTTTGCAGAAATGAAGTTCACGCGAGACAATTTTTCTGGAGATAGATGCCTACCTATATGGATAGATTTCCTCACTATGAAATCGCTTAGAAGGATAGATGCTTGTGATGGAGGATTGATGCCCTTTTAAAAAATCAACAATAATAAGTAATCCTAATGTAACATTTATTTATAATCTTTAGATATAGGTAATATGACAAGCATAAGCATAATTAAATATATGCATCTCTTTACCAAAAAATACAAAAATTTCTGTTTTTAAGCGATAACCTATTTAAAAATGTCATAGAATCATATCTAATGAAACATTTACATTCCCATTTTAACGTAGTAATAATTACAAATTTTTTTAATCAGCATTCATTTGCATCTCTAACAAAATAAAAACAATTTCGTTTAACCGTAGTAAACATTTAAAAAATTTATAAAATCAATGTATTTGTAGATACTATCCTTTCTCATTTAGGTCGAACTGGTAATCGCGTCGAGTTTTCCATATATTGAGCAATAGTTCTTAAAAAGTGTAGGTATAGATGGTCTATCTGGGGGAAATCCCGCGTCGCCAAGCTTCAAAATGTACGCTACCAAACTTTTTTTCGTTTTCGAAACCCATGACAGTATGTTTTTCCAAAGTCAACTTAGTTTTGTTTTTATTACCGAAACGCTTTCGTAATGTTCTGGATGGAATCCCAAATCGTTTGGATATTTCATTGAGCTGCTCAACATCTGCTCTGTTGTCCAAGAGATTACTCGACCTCGTACGATTACTAGAGCTCCTTTCTTTTGTATTTCCTTGGCATGAATAAAACACTTAATTGACATTCAAGTACCTAAACTCATGTTTATCATAATCTGTCTTTTATTTAGTTTTATATTTTTATGTTTTTTTTTCTTGTTTAATGTTAGCATTAATTTAGTTATGTAGTCATTTATTTTTAGACTTACACTCCAGCTTTAATATTCAAGGGCGAATTGGATTCATCTGTAATGCCCTTGAATACTATTTGAAACTAATAATAAATAATAGTATCTATTAGTAAGTACCAAAATAGTCATGACGTAATATAAAAACACTTGATTTGACACAATGGCACCAGATTTTGATATTTCTACCGCCAACCATCACTTGTTTAAATTGCAAGCTATTAATAATTTATTCTTACATGATAGCTAGATAAGTGTCATTCTATTTGTATAGTTATGGTAATATCTCTATTAATTTTACTTCTCAATGCCTTGGTTTTACTGTTATGTTGATTAGTAATAAGTGAATAAACACAATAAATAAATAAATTTAAAAAATAAATAAATCTGTTCTCAGTGAACCAATGTATAAATACAAAATAAAATGTAAGTCATTACTACTTATAAAGATATGAAGGAATAAATACTTACGTTTGAAATTTTTAAGCGTTCTTCGCGTCCGCTACGAATGTATTCAGACAAACAAGCGAGAAACGTATACCCCGCACAACAGCTTGCGTGTCACTGAGGTGGGGTGCTCATGTGGCGCTTATTTAAATAACGCATTTGCTGTTTTGTTTTTGTGGTAGTTAGGTTTTTAGAAACAAGACGTCTATACCAGCGCGGCATCTATCCCAGTTTTACCCTATAACATGATAAATAAGATAGAAACAAATTTACCGCGTAAAGTTTGTAAAAGCCGACGTTTCAGCGATGTTGCAACCGCCGTTGTCTAGGGAAGACTATTCCAGTCCATTCTACCCTAGACAATGGCGGTTGCAACATCGCCGAAACGTCGGGTGTTACAAAGTTCACGCAGTAAATTCGTTCTTATCTTATTTATAATGTCAAGTAACCGCGCTAGGCTTCGATTTTATATAGATAAAAACCATACCATGATATACATGGTATGGTTTTTGCATGTCAGTTATTAATTGCAATTTCAAGAGGAATTCGCTGAACGCCTAGGTTCCACGGAACCCAGTCCGGGAACCACTGGCTAATCTATAACAATACGACTTCCTCTTTACAGTCACGTGGTTTACAGGTTAAAATGTCGCAGAGATACCCACGGATTGAGTAATTAAAATGGCTAGCTAAACGTAATTAATGGGTTACGTAATAAAAGTGAGTATGGCGGCTAATGACTACGCTTCGCTCCCGCCCATCCGACGAGAAACCATATTGCGAGTTTTCAACTACTACGGACGGTCGAACCCGGCCACCCCAGGAAGTTATAACGATATTTTATTTATTTGTTGGTTACATACACATCCAAATGCAAGAGCACAAAATTGAAAAAAAAACAATTTAGGAATTACCGTTTTATGTTACATTTCGCCGTAGTTTATACCGTTTAAATTTAGGTATACATCTGCCTTATCCCAGTTTAAAGAGCGCACAAATTATTAACATGTTTATTTTTCTAATGTGCTAAGTAATGCTTGCTATGCACTCGTGTGTTAAGGCGAGCTCATTTTCTGCGTCCTATTTGATCGGCACGGTTATATCAGAAAGAAAGAAAAAAAAAATTATAACTAAATATTTTTACCGCAGATTACGACTTACAAATGTGAATACGTCCCTTTTGCCGCATTGATGGCTGTCGCGTCGCATTTATACAAACTTCGTATTTAATATTGCCTGGATAATAGGGTAGGCAAATACATTTATAGCCAGCAAACTATAATGTACATTGACCGATCGACGTTTAACAAGGATTCATAACGGGCGATTTTCAAACGAATATTACGAAAACATTTGGATAAAACCTGACAATAAAAATAGTTTTTGAATTATAAATTAACCTAAAATTTAAATAAGCAAATACCTCTGACAATGACAGTCGTATTTAAATGAAATTCTATTACAATAAATTCAACTAATATCATAATAAACTAATATTATATCATTATCTGTCCCATGGAGTAAGCGCACAGACTTATGAGGAAACATAGTCCGCAGACTAACTACGCCGTCAAACCCGTATGAGTTAACGCCTTACCGCGACAAGATAATAGATAAAAATAAAAGATAATGGATAATATAACTATTGTTTATAAGGGGATGTTTCAACAATTGGCGATCGCGCGGTTAAAGGCAAATTAGCAGCGACGTTTCGGTTTCTTTATCAGTTAGTTTAGTTATATGATTTCCCCATTGAGGCGAGTGCGTTTGAATGGCGATGCGATACGGTAGATATAGGCGTGTGATTTTCTCGCGGGCGGGCAAAAAGTTGCACGGCTCGTATTTGCACTTGTAGTTGCAAACTGCAACTTACCAGTCTGTATGGACACAGCATGCCATAGATCCATACCGCAGTATACAACGGTGTTATTATACTGTAGTATGGATCTATGGTCGGACGGCGGCCGCCGGCGAAATGAGAGCAACCAGTTTCAAACTATACCTACATCGCTGCTCGAATAGAAGGCGATCCAGGGATGTCGTTCGAAGAGCCCCATCACTTTTTTTCATGTATGCAATGGTATGTCATCTAACCGTCCGCCTTGGACTCATGTTCAAAGTTTTCATTTACAGGACAAAGTTCATTATTAATGAATTACTTTTTCGTACGAACACAGCTTGTAACTAAATCAAAATTGCAAGTCTCTTTCAATAACATACATAAGTATGCAAAGAGGATTAAATTTAGATCACGACGTTTATAATGAGTAGGTATAGCTGGGTCCGATATTATTTATTATTTTTATAAATGATGTGCGTAACTGAATGCCCTTAGAATCTAATACATTATTATATGCAGATGACACTAGTTTTATAGTCCAAGGAACTACGGAACTACTAGTGATAAAGTACGACATGATTCCAACCCATGTCTCTCCGCACCTAGTGACTGGTTTATAACGAACCAACTATTATTAAATCCCACCAAAAACGTATCCATGAATTTTGCAATAAAAATGGTTAAACCAAATCATGGAATTTTTAAAATATGACGATGACTATGTCTATGACTATGCATCTACAATACGTTTACACTGAGTAGGTAGATATGAGATCTTTTGAACGTATGAATTTTGAGACTGAACGGTGAGACTGTATCATTTTATGAAATGTTGGGTTTTATGCGTACTGGATTTTCTACTTTCTTCTTTCCTTTATGAAAAGATGGCGTCGCATTAATACCTAGTTAAGTCGGAATATGAATTGTAATATATCATTTGGTATCTACTTGAGCTGTGTCGCGACCCTGCTGTTATCGTTCGACATAAAAATAGCGCCTCCAGCGAAGAAAACCGGTCCGAGAGCAGCCACTGTCCCACGCCAAATTAGAACGATGTGTGCGCTTGTAAGAGCGCTTTCGACGAGACATTAAACCGATTAAAACTCGTCTAAATCTTTAATGGACGCGTGTCTTTCTACACTGCGACACTACTCCGCTCCACCTTTGTACTTTCATTTTCCGACAGTGTCGACGCTTACTCGACTCGCGGAAGCCAAAGGTCCTGTGCGCAGAGGGCACATCGTACTCTCTATCGCGTCTAATAAGTGTAAAGCGGTGATCCAGGATTGCGGAGAGGCTCCGTGTCTTAGATCATATTATAGTGCTTGAAGTGAAAAATATTGAATAAAATGTTATGTTTGTAGGTAGACAACGTACGAGTACATCCTGGTAATGAGAGATAGAATCAATAATAAGGGAACGTTTGAAGTAAAATTTAATTAATTAAATTAAATCAGTAAAATTAAATATTAATCTGCAACTAGCACATATTGACACTGTTGCCGAATCCCGCGATGTTAATCAAATGAGACATCTGCTTATATTTATGCACACAGAGTATAGCTAGCGAGAATACTATTTTAGTCGGTAATGACTTATCTTCAGTTTCTTGCGGGCTAATATCTTCTAAAATAGAAGAGTTGAGAACCTTTCCTACTCTTTTTGTATTTTTTTGTATTCCTATTTTTTGACAAGGGACAACCCGACGTAGAAAACAGGTAATTGCTCTTTTATACCGACAGGTCCAAAATAAACGGGAAAACAAGGATAGGTGTATTTGGGTCGACTTTGCTAAAGCTTTGGAAATGACACCGACCATCTTTCAGGCAGAAATTCTTGCCATAGAAAATTATGCCTGCGAAATCAACGCAAAATGCTATCCAAACGCTAGAATCTACATAATTTCAGACAGTCAAACGGCTCTCAAAGATCTGAACAGGTATGTTTTTGATTCGAAGCTTATTTGGGAATGTCTAAATACCTTAAAGCAACTGTTGAAAGAGAACCAAGTAACTCGGATGTGGGTGCCATGGTACGAAGAGGTGCGAGGCAACGAGAACGCTGACAAACATGCACAGAAGAGAACCAATATGCCTTTCGTGGAAACTCCTTCTTGCGACATTCTACAATGTGACTAGAAGCCATACATCGGAACAAAACCGATCCTGGGACAGAACATCGAAGTCCAAATACTGGGATGAAATTCCAGAACAGAAATCATAAACCTTTCATCGATAAAGATATTGAAACTACTTTCTCTCAGAAACGGTTAATTAAGGTTAACAACAGGACTTTTCACCGGTCACTGTGCAGTGAAGTACTACTTGAAAAATATGGGATGTGCTGGGGATGAACTATGCAGAACTTGCAAAGAAAATGCTGAAACCGTAGAACACCTACTATGCATATGGGAACCAATCGCATACCAGAGACTCTGTCATCTAGGAAAGGTGATATTAACACCAGAGGAGGTTAGCAACATCGCATGCAGAAGAATTACGAGGGACTGGGTAAATTAAGAAGCAGTGTATATCACAAAAGATCAGGACTGGTTGCAATGACAAGGCAACTCGAGCTGTACAGCCACTTCACACCATATACCGGCTACTATATATTTTTTCGGAATTCCGTTTCTTAAAATATAAGAACGGATCTTAATTCCAAAAATTTTTGTTTTGTCTATTGTCGTTCCTACCCTGTGCTAAATTTAACCGCTCCGCGTGGCTCGGGCAGCCATCTGCTTCACTATATTAGTTCCGAATCTGTTTAGGCGTTTCGTTATTTTAGTCTAAATTGCAGAAAATTGGGTCTGAAATGCAACAGAAATAGTTTATGGACACTAATTGTTAAATAATGTTGACTGATTTACATGCCTCTGCAGTTTTAGACCTCGAAAATCCCGATTTAGGTGCTTAGAAGAAACGAAAAACGAAGGCCAATATGTAAACAGAAAGTAATAACTATTAACATTTTTTTCGAGTATTTTATTAATATTAATTGAATATTATACAAAAAATAAACGTCATATTTTAATGGCTGGCGTAAATATTTTACCTCGGCCAGTTTTTTTTAGATTAGTTTCTAATTTAAAATTCGGCTCTTAAATTAGCCCCAAACAAGCTCTATTTAGGCTTTATCCGCCAGGACAGCGCGGGGAAACGGAATACGAAAACGGGCCTGATTTGTGCTTTAAGTCATTTGTTGAACTGAAATACCAAAATGTCAGTGAATTATTAGGCTCCGATTTAAAAGTATTTTAAAACCCTGACTAAGGCCAGGCGGGCACTGCGGTGCGGTTCGTTGCGCTGCGTTTTTTACGCCAGACGGAAAAAACTCGATTTTTTGTGGTCCGCGCACTACAGTGATATGTTCGAACTTCTTTAGTCATTCGTGGTCTATGCTAACCGCTGCTGGCGACCTGCGTGTTTATTTCCGCAGTCCGATGGGTTCTATAGTGTGGTTAAATTCAGCAATACGGAAGTGAATCAGGACCGATTGTTTTCCGTAGAGCGCGCGCTTCACAGATAGTTCACAGTTAGTTCACAGATAGTTCACAGCCAAATAGTTCACAGATTTTCCGAAAATGGAACGCAGGAAATTTAACCACAGTTAGCGCACAGTAAAAAAATTTAAGCGCGGTTAGCCTTATGCCCCAAAAAGAAACGGAATACGGGGCACTAAGCATCGCGGTAGCTTTTCTCCAGATTAGAGGTTTGAAATATGAAATGTCGTAGTGTATTATTAAATATTATGTCGTCGCCTCTATAGCAAAAGGGGTTTTTCCCGAAGAGTTGAAATTATCAAAAGTGATTCCACTCTATAAAGCAGGCGCATAACGTGAAACAGGAAAATTTACATCAATTGCAATTTTGTCTTCTTTCTCAAAAATCATAGAGACTGCAATTAAAAATAGTTTATTTGCATTTGTGGATGCAAACAATATTCGTAGTGATAGACAATTTGGATATAGACGAAACATGCCCACTACTAAAGCCATCGAGGATTTCGTATCTTATCTAAATGACAAACTAATTGACAAGTACTACACCTTAGGCATTTTTTGCGATTTGAGTAAGGCATTCGATTGCGTTAGGCATGATATATTGCTACACAAACTAAATCATTATGGAGTTAGAGGGGACTGCTTAATTAAAATGGTTTGATTCATATTTAAAAAATAGAACGCAAATCTTGAAAATTACACATTGTCAAAATCAAAACATTACGAAACACTATAAACTCGGAGTCCCGCAGGGTTTCATTTTCGACCCTGTTCTATTTTTAGTATAATAATATGTAAATGATTTACCAATGTATTACAAAGATATAAATGTAACGATGTTTGCCGACGACACTAGTTTAATTGTTGTCGGTAAAGATATGGGAGAATTATTGATTAACTCTAATAGTAATCTATTTAAACTTAATAGTTGGTTTGAGAGCAACAATCTTACACTAAATGCATTTAAAATTAACTTCATACATTTTACAAATCACCGAAATTGGAATCGTGATTCGCCAATAATACTTTCAATAAATAGCACTGCCATTCCTCAAACTCCTTGTACTAGATTTTTAGGCATCCATGTCGAGAAAGTCGGGCATGTTATGCTTTGAGTATTGTAAGACGGTCGTTGGATGAATTGCAAACAAAAAATGTTTTTTAGCTACATTGAAGCTATCCTGAGTTATGCCATCACAATCTTGGGAAATTATTATGCTTGTCATAGGGAATCCATATTTATACTCTAAAAGAGAGCAGTTGGTATAATTGGAAAGGGCAAAAGGGAAGAGTTGTGTCGACTCGTTTTAAAAGGCTAAGAATCTTCACTTTAACCTCACTAAGTCGTTTAAGCTCCTTCTCTTTAAGTTACTGACTGAGTTTTTTAAGTATAATGAAACAAATTATTAAAAAAAATCAGATACACACACCAAAAATACGAGAAATAAATTATTTTTTATGCCATGAACACAACAAGGCTATACACAAAATATTCCGGGCCATATTACTTTAACAGGCCACCGGGAAGTTTAAAAACAATTCAAGTGGAAAGCTTGTTCAACAAATTACTAAAAGAATTCTTATTACAAAGAGCTTTTTATTCGATCGAAAAGTTTCTTAATTTTAGGTGATATTTTAAATTTTTGCCCATTTTTTGACAATTTTAAGTAGTATTTTTGAATTATTTTGACTTTTTATGATTTTATATTTTATTGATTATTTGATTTTGTGGTTTTATTAAGTACATCTAAATAATGATTTTTGAGTATCGCGAGTATTAAAATGTTGCATATCGACATATCATAAAAGCAATAATGAGGAACTTTGAACTGTATGTGATAAATTTGGATATTGTTAAAACGGACTAATACTGTAATTTAAATGTGCCTAGATATTACGTTTCTACAATTTGTTGAGATTTTTGGAAATAAATAAATTGAAATTGAAATTGAAATAGAAGAACCGGTCAGCCACGTCGAGACGGAGAGGCAGATGCGGCACAGGGCGCACTCGCCAAGTCCCTCGAGAAAGTCACAATATCGCGATCGATGACAAGACGGCTCTTGTAGTCCGCCCACTTTGCTATCCGCGGTGACAAGGTCGCCGCTCGTCTCGCTCTATGACTCATTGCACTCGCAGCGTATCCATTGCATCTCAGCAGCTTTTTCATTCACTACAACATCCGTTAACCGTAGACCGGGTATACTCGTTTATGCAACGGCGCGGCGCGACGATCTCATTTTTAATAACTCAATATCGCTGAAGTGTGAAAGTTATAATGTAGGTATGTTAAATTGTTACAACAATTGAGCCGCGTCGAGTCGCGGGTCGTGTAATGTTATTATTGACGGCCGACCTTCCGGCCCCGTCGCGGCGTCGCGTCGTGTCGTGTCGCGTCGTGCCTGCGATTCCCACGAAAATTATTAATCGTCGCCTGTCGCCCGGGGCAGCTTCGCTGTGTCCGCGCCGCTCTCGATTACTTTCTATTTCGCTCGCGCCGTGTCGTCCGTCCGATTCGATCGACATCCACCGCTCATTGCTTGTATTCCTTCCCGTCAAAATAACGACCATTTCCAAAAAGCACTTCCCATCTTCTCTGACTCGGCAGCTCCGTCTATATATTTCTTACTACAGTTAGAGTGGATTTAATATAATTAAAAAAAAAACAGAATACTTCGGCTATAGCGCCTCCTAGAAGTACCTACCATTATGCATCAAAAGCAGCGGGAAGCGGTTAAAAGGAATCTCTTCAATAAATAGACTTTATATGTGTATGTAATTTGCTTTCATTCATTCTACTCAGCTGCACACTTTACATTTCATTGAGCTGCAAATAAGACGTTTCACGGAGATCACTTCAGTGGCGTATCTAATACCACCTACCCGGTTTTTATTTGCTTTTAAAAATGTTTTAACTCAGTTGAGATTCTTCGCGAGGTAATTAGTCTCTCAGTGGCTCGTGCCAACAAGGGTTTGACAGTATCCTCCAAACCCCCAATACAGTTTGTGCGGGATGGCTCTAAAGGCAAAAAACATTTAACTACAAAACCTTTCTCGATAATCGAGAAAGCTACAGATTGGATTCTGGAGGTTGATTCGGTCTCTAAGCAGTATAAATTCCCTGAAAGTCTCGGATGCACAGCCCTCCGTCCAGATATAACTCTTTACTCTCTATCTCGGAAGGTGGCTCTTATTGTAGAATTAACTGTTCCATGGGAATCAAATATCCCAAAAGACCATGAGTACAAATTAAATAAATACCATGATCTTGCAAATGCCGTAACCCGGAACGGCTTCACTGTTCACCTTCACGCGGTGGAAGTTGGCGCTCGTGGCCTGCCAGCTAAATCTCTATTTCACCTCTTTAAAGATCTTGGCCTTTCCAGAAAAATAATCAACTCTTTCTTAGAAAAATTATCTAAAACTGCGATTTGCGCATCTCAAATTCTATGGCTTCGAAGGGGGAGTGAATGGGTGGCAAGGTGAACGCTCACATGTGGCAAGACAGCTGTCCTAAACCTACCACAGCCGGTTCGTAAGTCCGGAATCCACTGCTCACCCCCCAGAAGTGTAAAAAAATAGTATTATGATGGGCCCGACTCCGGTCGGTGAATTCCATGGCAGCTCCGTTTGTATTTATTATTTATTTATAAACGTTCGATCGATACTCTTCTTCTCCTCACAACATATCGAGCGAATTAATTGAATGCTTTCTAGAAAATGCAAAAAATACAAATGTTTCGGATTGCGGTGTGGCGAGCTGCGAGCCGTTCGTATAGTATCGTGAGAATGGTCGTTTGAAATGATCGAATGTCAGAATGTGAGTAAATTAACTATTAGCATCGCTTCTCTTGAATTATCCGAGGTCAAAGAAGACGCTCGGATCGCCGCTATCAGTCGGTAACTGCCTCGATGGCCGGCCAAAGGTCTACAATTCGCTTACATAAACGACTATTAAGTTCGTATTTTGGGAAATAAATGCTCTCATTTCGTTAGGTAAGAAGCCGAACGCTTAAAAGCCTAAAGTTATGAGTCTAAAGTGAAATTACGGTTGGATTTATGCGTTGATTAGGCAGAAAAAGCAAAACTAAATTGATTTTGAAACGCGCTTTAATTTATGCGATTTTGATGGGAAATAAATAATATGTGCACAATTAGCGACGATCTGCATGAGTAATGTCGCCGATTCCATGATGTATGCGTGATTCGATCGAGAGTCGATCGCGTTTCTCTTTTCTAACGGGCGGTGGGCGGTCGCCGCGGAGAGCTCTCGCTCCCCGCGTCAAAGCAATTATAATGCGTCTCTTCGGCGCGGCGATCCCTTCCCGTCACCCGTCGACTGCAGCGTCAAAATATTAGTACTATCTGATACACCGCCTCGATTGATTATCGATTGTCAATTCCGATTTGGCGATTTGTTTGATATAGAATAAAATATCAATCAGAGATGGATCGGTGAGAGCGGCGTGAGTTGGGCAAATATACTAGCCACTTATAAAAGACCGCCTCCGCCTCCGCCTTTGGGCCTCGACATGAAAGTACGTATGTGTGTGGTTTGTATTACACTCATGCTGTCTGCAAATCAACGATCTGTCGGCTTATTTATTCAGCTTATACCCGCCTCACAACTTGTTACATTTTTTCCCACGTCGGTATCAATCAACTCTCATATTAAATTAAATGGTTCATATCGGAAGACTTATTTTGATTATGATTTCCAGTGCGGTGTTGTTATGCATAAACTTGGTCTTGTACGTACTCGCTACCGTCCTATCACGGCGTCAAGTGGCAACCTCTGAATTTTCGGTTTTGTCTGTGCACGTTACTAAACGGTGCAAATTTGACAGCTCTACGGGGCCCGCGGGCTAGCTCTGCAGCTATTTTCACCCGGAATTTCCATATTTGTTTCGTTATTTTCGTGTTAATTGCAACAAAAATGTTAAAGGAACACTTTACGGACACCAGTTAAGAGTTTCAAGGCGATAGGTGAGGGCAGCAAACCCCGCCCACCGCCCGGGCAGTTATAACGACGAGGGTCGTCTTGTCTGCCCGGGATGTCGTGCTACGACAACCCTGCGCGTACCAGAAGGGTAAAACGCGCAGGGGGTGAAATAGGGTAAACCACCCCCCCCGTACCGCCCCGAGAACCCATTTATTCAAAAAATAGAACTTATTTACAAAAAAAAAATAAAAAATTTTTACAAAATATTACAAATTTATCGAGAAAAGAACAACAATATCGTAAATTTAGGAGCCGGTAAGCGGGGTAGAGGACGCTCCAGAACAATAAACGTGAAGGCGCGCTGTCCGTGGGCAGGTCTCGGAGCAGCCACGGGGGGGAGGAATCCCTGGATCCTGCAAAGAACGAAAACGCCCCTCGGGGCGGTAAAGAGACGGACACAAAGACGAGCACTTCGGGCTGGAAGTAGCCGCCGAATCACGCCACCAAGGAAGAGGGTACCCCCTGGGGGGTATCCCGAAGCCTCATGCTTTCCCAAGAAGCCACCCAGAGCCCCACAAACTCGCCAAACGACTGGAAGCAGCTCCTACAACTGACCAAATCCGGGTACCAAATCGGAGAACGCCCAACGCACGCGCCCACTGCATCCATCAATTTCTCCCGTGCAGCCGCTAGAATTGGGCAAGACCAAATTACGTGTTCCGCAGTTTGGCGACCATACCCACAGGCGCACCGGGGGTCATCGGCAAGTCCAAAGTCAAATAGTTTGGCTCTGAACTCTCCGTGGCCCCCAACCAGCTGCGTGGTATGGTGGTCGAACCGCAGAAACGAATTTGCCATCCGCACTGCAACAGACGGGAAGAAGCAATGGACTTTACGGACACCAATTAGCTACTAAATAATGTTGATCCACCAAATCCACATCGACGTGTAAAATCCCGATTTATTAAACAAAATTCTACCCCGCCAACGCCGGGTAATGCTCATCTAGTTATTATCTGTTATTTTATGTGTATGATATACTCATAATATAATAAAGACACGTTTTTTCTCTTTTTACTCAACAACTATTAATACCTATCTTGCCTATTTACATGTTTTCTCTCCAGAATCAAACGTATATTAGGCTTTTGCTATGGGTATCCTGAGGATGAAAACTGCTACTTTAGGCTACTACAGTTGCATTCAGAATCGACGACATTTGTTTGCAGATAGTCAGCAACACTGATGTGACTCCTTATAAATTTCTCTAGAATTGTTTCTTGTCCAATCTTTCTACGGTGCGCCCTTTTTTGTTTATCTCCTTCGACAGTTTGAACATGCGTCATGGATCTCCTTACCTTATTTCGCAATTCCTGGCGAGACTGAGCAATCTGCTAAGCTAAAAGATCGCTGCTCAGAATTGGTTTGAAGCGTTCAGTTCCAAACCGCTTCCACGAATGTGCTGCAATTGGCCATCGTTTCTCCTGCTACAAGCGCTGTTGCTGCTTTCCTCGACTTTAATTTTGGCGATGCGCGATGACCACACTTCTTATCAGATCATTAACATTTCGAGATGTATCGATGTATAAAACCGTAGGAGTTTATTGTGTGTCTATGTAAAAAGCATATCGCAATTAATGGATTCATAAAATTTACATAATTTCGTTCGCTTATATAGTTATTAACATAAAAAAGTATGTAATTTCGTATCGAAAGTTAATATGTTGAGTGAGGTTAGAGAAGGCGACGAAACGCGCGATTCGGATGTCCGAGCTTTCTTGGGACAGAGTTTTTGCGGAGCAAAGCGGAGACAATGCGGTCGGCTAGGAGGCGGTAGGCCGAACTGAAGGGCGGCGGGCCGAGGTGGGCGAGGACGAGGCCGAGGGCGAGGGTGAGGGTGAGGGCTCTCCCCTCGGCGGCGCGGTCGCTCCTATCGATCTGTCTGACGCGGCCGCCCTCCGCATTGGAATGCATCCCGAGCTGCAGCCGACCGCACCGCACCGCACCTCGCCGCTACGAGCTCGTCTTAACGACTACTCGCTTATCGATGAAACCAAATACCCAAAACTATCAAATCTGCTCTACCAAATAATATACAGATCAATGCAACATTGATAACATAACATTTCCTAAACACTGCAAATAATTTCATTTATTTATTTAGAAAACATACGACCTCGTCGTTGTCGATTGACTAATTAATACGGTCTACGTATTACGATCGGTATTAAATTCCACCGAAGTACATTCGAATGAAAGATATTATTAATTACAATGATTAAAAATCAAAGGTTTAAAAAATATCAAATAATCTTATTTAATAATCAGAGTCGCTGTTATCTTTTTGCACGTATAACTCGGTTTTGGACCGAGACAAAAATTTTACCGAAAGAATTGATTTTTCACAAAGAAGCTAGCCAGTTATAGAAATTTAATTTCCGATATCGAGATGTTTTGTCTGTCGTAATCTTCGTTACAAATAGGTCTCTTATCTTTCAATTAAAAATATTGTTTGTGCGTTTTTCAGTGCTGAGCTGCTTTGTACTGTTTTTCATTATATCACTTTTCATTTTTTTTAGTTTAAAATTATTGCCTACAGACACTGAACGTCAAAAATAATAATTGTTTATTATATCTTATACTTTTTTCCAGCGAATTCTGCAAGTAAGTTTCCTTTGAAAAAAAACAGCCTACAAAAAGCAGTGACGACTTTTTTAGTACTGTTATTGTCAAATACGATTTCGATTCTATATAATTCAAAAATATTTCATATTTTGCGAACTTACCGTTCACGTCTTCGACGTTCCCGTGAATTGAAAACATATTGAAGAAAAAAAAGACAAACAGAAAAACATGTAAGTTAATAATAAATCCTCTATGTATGGAAATGAAATATACAGTTTAAAATATCCTAAATTTTGACTTAGGAAAATCGTAATAAATCAAAATAGTCTATAAAGATAATTATAGCCTTTAGGCTAAAGTACAGACAGTTGAGAGAAATATGTATTTTTATTAGCACTCTGCATCTTTATCAGAGTAATGATCTATTATTTTATAATGTGCCTTTTTGCACAGCTTGTTTTTAATACGAGACTTAAATTGTTTCCCTGGCAAGTTTAAATTTTCTATGGGAATTTTATTAAAAAATTAATATACTGCCTATTAAAAGGACCCTACTTTTTTTAGTCAAAATTTGGGAAATTAAAGTTTAATTTATTTCTCGAGTTTACACTGTGGCGATCACTTACTTTTGTGAACGGCGTTATGTTTTTGCGAACTTAAATACATCCATGCCTGTAGGGGAACTGTAATAATTCGTACCCCTTAAGAGAACACTATTTTTAAAATGCAGCTATAGCTGTCAACTACAACGGGCGTACCCTTCACTTCAGGAAGTTTTAACGAAATATGATCATTCTATCTTCCGTGAAATGAGCGCAGAAGACTTTGGACAAAACAGTCCACCGTCAAGCTCCGCCACATGCCCGTAAGAGGTCAACGCCTTATCCGCAAGATATCCAAGTACCCAGCGGTCTTAGCGGTCTTACCCAGCGGTCTTACACTCACGCCCTTACTTCCAGTGGAAGCGTGCTGGGCCCATTTTTAAGGTGCAGTAAAAATCAAGTGAAATGTCACAAAACAAAGTTTATTTTATGTTCTTAGATATTATTATGAAGTTATACACTGATTCTAAGTTTGCGAGTTAATTAAAAAAAAAAAGTGTGCGAGTTTACTTCCACGTGGCAATATCTTGTAACTAACCTAGTAATGATAGTTGTTCATGCGCATGTTGTGAGAAAATATATACTGAGAATAAATAAGTTTATATGCCTGTGTCAAATATAGACAAACTACTATGTATATTTAATACTAAGTATGCCCGAGAAGAGGGAATTGAGAGAAGACGGGGAAAGATAGGGAGTGGCAGAACTGGTAACTTCATAGAGAGGTAGTACTGGTTACTTCATAGAGAGGTAGTATAAGCAAAACAAAATGTATGCTTGTACATTCACCGTATATCCAAAAACCAAGGAATAGCATTAATATACTCATATGCATGCCACTCATATGAATGTCTGCATAATTTTAAAATAAATTGTACTGACTGTAAAAAAAAATCATTTGTAAAAGAGTATAAATATCTGGGTCTAACGATAGATTGTAACATGAATTGGGGCTTGCACGTGAATAATATATGTAATAAATTGAGATGGATGCTATATAATTTCAATCACCTTCAGTATCTTGTAGATAAACCAACATTACGCTTAGTATATCATGCCCTCGCTGATGCAGTACTGAGCTATGCTCTCACTTCATTTGGTCGTACTTTTCGCACATATATAGATAAAATATTTAATTTGCAACTTAGAATAATAAAACTTTTAGTAAATAAAAATGTGTTAACACAATGTAAAAAGAACTATAACTTGTTGTTTAAGCGATGCGATATATTACCTATACATGAAAAAAATACATACTTACTAGCAACGGAGCATTTTAGAAATTCAGAATTTAAAATTCCAATACAGTACAATAGGAATGTTAGAGAAAAAGTCCGTAAAAGTTTTGAAGAACCAAGAGCGAACAACTACTATGGTGAAAGGACGTTAAAGTACCTTATTCCAAGAATCTTTAATACTATTGTATCTGAGGAAGACTGTGTAAGCGTGAGCAAACAGATGTTTAAAGAGATTTTAAAAAGCTACCTGTTGGACGTTTATAGTGAAATTAGTGGTCATACGTAAATTTGTTATACGTTTCTATAATTTAAGCTTGTACTAATACTGGCCTAATTTAAGCCTGTAGTAAGACCAGTAGTAATACTGCTGTGCATTGTTTTTTATATTATTAATGTCTTTTTGTATCACAAAATTAGAAGTGTAAGACTAGAAAAATAAGAGTTTGTCTCGCCAACAAACTATATACCAGTTTGGCAAGATTTTATTATTTAAAAAATAATATTTTTTTCTCTGAATAAAAATAACAAAAAAACCTTTAAAGTGAGTTAAATGGTTCTAACCAAGGCGAGTTTCTTAAAATCGAAACAGCTACAGCAGCACGGAGGATATACTGGTTAATATTTAGCCAAAACACTGGTTTGATACCAATGTTGTGTAATTTACATTTTTTTTGTACAAATTACACTACTAGCTTACGATATGAATAAAAATATTGGTGACATGTCGCGAAAATACTTATATTTCCAATTATTCTCCGGTGAACAACAGATGGCAACTTTCAATTTAGAGCGCAAGGGCGGACTATTTTGTGTCATTTTCTACCCATTTCTACTCGATGCCAACATTCATTCAATGGATGAGATCTCATAATGCTTATAAATCTTAATCACTCTTCAGGCTTTCATCGCACTGATTGCAGACTTCTCGGTACTATTATTGTCGCATTCGCAATCACTACGATTCGTTTATCATAATTGCAATGAATTTATATTATATTATGCATTATATTATGTTGAGTGCCATATGTAATATTTTTATTGTCAGTAAATAACACATGTTCTCTGTCTTTCCAGGATAACCTGAGCTGCCACCGGCTAAACGATGCATCCCTAGAACTGTTCAGCGGTAAGTACTTAAGTACACTTTATTTACTTTCTATAACTCAGTTTTCATCTTAGTATAGTCGTTTTATAATATAGAAGGAGCGCGCTACGAGTAGAGTAGGCTTAGCCGTCCGCATCGCCCACGCGAACTAATAAAGAGGTCTAAGTTCATGCACTTTCTCTCTCGTATCCTTTTTTAGCGGCCGAAGAATGGCGTTGTCTCGTCGCTAATTATTATTGACCGAAACAACTGTCTCCGCCCAGACACGTAATATAATACATGCATATGTATTCTCTCCAAAATAAATATGTAATCTAGGCAAGTAAGTATGCGTGCAGGTTTAATTTCTAATTTTAGCGGTACGGAACAATAAGCAAACGTAGACAAAGTTTCAAATTAAAATTAAGTAAGTCATTCGACGCACAGAGTCGTGGCGATAAATCGGAAGAATGAGTAAATTAGATAAATCAATAAAAAATAAGTCCATTGGGCTTCTTTGCTTGTTCTAGCCAGAGCTAAAGTGTTCCTAATGTTCTCATTTTGCGCATAAAATTGCTCAAAAATACCGTGACATGAAGTTAACTTTGTGGCTATTTAGCATTATAAGTTAATTGAGAAGAGAAGAAAACCCTAGGCAAACCCCTGAAAATATTTATAAATCTCTCTCTTCCCTCCGTGAAACGTCTCGCCAACTACGGAATCTACAGATTCCAAAATTATATGGCTTGCCCAAATTCCACACGGATGATAGCTTCCTAAGACCGATCGTGATCCAAATCGACAGCCCACGTATTCTCTCTCGAAACACCGACCGAGCGTTCTCCAGCCGCTCACGGGTAAAACGACGAAGTTACGAGGAAGAGTGACAACTTGGGTTGTCGACTACATCGGGCGAGCCCGTCACCTCAGGAAGTTTTAACGATTAGTCGTTCTATCTCCCTGGAAGTGAACTTAGAAGACTTGGGGACGAAACAATCCACCGTCTATCTACGCCACAAGCCCGTAAGAGGCCAACGCCTTAACCGCGAGATAGCCAGGAATGTTACCTGGCGGGCCGACACTCACGCCCTTACTTCCAATAGTGACCATATTACTCCGGTCTCTCGATTGGTTACGAGTTCGAGGTCGCTTGCGCGGTCTTCTCCCTTACGAAGCGGTGAAACGGTGTTTACCGAATCTATCGCGGACCACAGCGTCCTTTGCCCGGCTGTTCATCCAGGATCGGATGGCCGATGGTCATTTCAAGAGCAAGAGCCGTAAGGTCCGCAACCACCCCCGCTCTGCGGCTCCAGGAAGAGTGACAATGCTCTCGGACATAAGGTGTTTCGGAAGCCCACACTTACGGACAGATATTTGGATGCCACCTCACACCACCATCCTTACCATCTGCACTCTGCAAACGTCGCTCGTAATCTAGCTTGCGACCTCTGCTTCGCTGAGAATTTTCCGCAGCAAATTGAACACGTCAATAATGTCCCTAGGAAAAATGGATACGGGTTTATCATGACACATGACAGTTACTCAGAAACCAAGAAGATCACGAGCATTCTTACCATACTTCAAGGGCTTAACGGATCGGATAAATAAGATGCTGGATAAATTCGATATAAAAACTATCTTCCAACGGATCCAGAATATAGCTTGATCTCTGATGCCGTAAAGGATGAAATGCCACTGCAAACCCCGGGTGTTTATAAGGTCGAGTGCAGCTGTGGGTCGGCTTATGGTGGACAAAGTGGTCCATAGCGACTCGACTGATGGAACACATCAAGGCTGTTGAAGACGTTCAGCGAGAAGAATCGATCGGCGAACACATCTTGGATATCGGAACGAACCACCGGTTACAGTGTCAAAATCCCATCCCATGTGATGAACAATTACAAAACGCTTCTACGCGGAACCCTCTTCTTAAAATATTTCAATCGCCGAGCGCAAAGACGCGAAACGCGATACAAAGTGTTGTGTGCACGACGGAATTTCAAAACTCGCAGTATTTCGCCTACCCGCAGAGCAACAGCGGAAAACTTACAGCACTTTAATCTACCCTGGACAATTGCAGTTGTAACTTCGCCGAAACGTTGGGTGCTTCAAAACTCACGCCGTAAATTACGATTTCGTTATACTTATAAAGAAAAATATATTTTTAATGAGAATAATAATTGAAACAAAAAAAAACTTCTAATTCAGGCCAGTTTAATTTCGGATGTACCTAAATTGGATAAATTTATTATAATTCGTAATATTTATAGGCGGGAAATAATAAACTGAAAATGAACAAGGAACAAATGAGTTTTTTTATTCTAATATATTATTTTTTAGGCAAAAAATGACGTTATAAAAAATGGCCGCTTAGTCTAATTTATGCATGTGAATAGTTAGTTAAAATTCTTCGCAATCCTCTAATATAAAAATCGATTCGTGTATATTTTTAAATACTTTATATAATTTGCACAGTTTATATCCGATTTCTGTGAAATTTTGTATGCGTGCCCTTCAAAATAGGGGGAAAATACTCTCTACAGTTGTTTGATAAAAAACCAATCCCACTACTATTTTTCAAACCCATTAGGTAAAAGTTAGAAGTGCAACTTTTCAATTTTTGACAAATACATCAAAAACGGGGAGAAAATCGGTCAAAGTAATTTAAATATAATAATATTCTGAAAGCCCATAAAATTTCTTGACGAATGGTATTGGCTTGGCATCCAATCGAGCGATTAGGTGCCGACAAATTCGACCTGTGAATTGAACATTTTTCTGAATTTGACTTTGACCGAAATGGTGAGAAAAGCGTGCGGCCGCTATGCCAAGGGCCGGCCCATAGATAATATATATTATTAATTAGACATACCTATATATGTATTATGAATTAGACAAGAACAATAACTTAAAAAAATAAAAAAAACACGAGTACGCTTCCAAAAAGTGAACTGTTTTATTTAAAACTAGCTGACCCGTGCCCACTTCGTTGGGCGGTAAAACTTTTTACCTGTGATGAAATTATGAGTGTGGACAAACATGACCTAACGATTTAAATATTTTAAAAAAATATAAAATACTACTTTTTGTGACTTAAATATAAAAGTTAGACATATGCTGTCGCTGACTTTTTTGTAGGCATTATCAAGCTCTACAACTTTTCTCTAGAACTTAATCATATATCTCTCGTCGTTAAGGCAGCGCTAGTTAGAAACCTTTTCGTTCGACCGCTTATTCTCCGACTTACTTTGCAAATCCGACTACCACGGAAAAGTTTTTTAATTTTTCGGAATAATACATAGACTATGACACTCACAAATCACGTGGCATTCTATTGGTAAAAGAATTTTCAAAATCGGTTCAATAGATCCAGAGATTACTTCCTACAACCTCACAAACTTTACCTCTTTATAATATTAGTATAGATTATTAGAAAAAAAATCGCGCTGAAAAGCACGTTTGTAAGAATAAAGTTCGCCCTACGCCCTGCGGCAGGGGTCTTAAAACGATCGCGCGCCGCTGCGCCGCCGACCCACGTTAGTCGGTTACCCTCCGTGCTCAAGTAATTAAAAGGTTTTTTGTTAAATATTTGTGGTTTGTGTATTTATCCCTATAGATAAATATATATTTCCGAATCGTACTCCATCAGACTTTTTATTTGATACTATTTTATTGACTATTTTATTTTTATCCTAATTTATTGACATTTAGATAATTATTTATTTGACATTAGAGGACTTTAGGTACCCTATTATGACACTCTGAATGATAGCAATTCTAACAACACCACACACTTCTAAATCGGTTCGTGCGTGTAGAAGTTATGGTGGAATAAAGAAACGGAAAACATACATAGGTACACGAATCCTAAACACATAACACTCTTTTTATTGGGCAGTTGTATAATAAACCAGTGTCCATATGAGGAGTTCCCACCCCGCGGGCTGAAGGGCGGCTTAATGTCTCCTAACCGAGCGATATGATTTCAGGGGAGAGCGAAACGCGAGGGAGAATGCGCGAGGCGTGAGGCGAGCGGGCGGCGCGATGGAGCGGTGGGTGGAGGGCGGCTCGTCGGCGGCGGGCGGCGCGGCGACCGCGGCGAGTGCGGCGGCGGCGACCGCGGCGGGCGGCGACCGCATGCGGCTGCTGCTGAGCAACTGCCTGGCGCTGGAGCTGTCGCGGCCGAAACTGGCGGCCGACGACGGCTCCGCGCCTTCGGACCTCTGGATGTACGACGCCGGATACCTGCTCTTCCAGGTCACCCTTTTTCATTGGATGCATTCCCAATCTGTTACTGCCGTTAATTTTAGCTATCGTACCCTCGCCACCGACAACTATAACTCTACCTATTTAGAGTAGTGCCCGAATTAATGTGGACGCATACGTATCATTTTCAAGAATTCATTTATTGGCTAATAAAATTAACTATTTGAAAATTAAATTAAACAATAAGTAAGGTTGACATATTTATGTTTATTTTTTTATGACTTTTAGCAGGATATGGAATCTACGACATTCTTGCAAATCATAATGACTGCTGGGTCCTAAATATTAAAGAAATTACTGCTTTCACCATCTTTATTGGAGCCTGGACTTAATAATACCCCATAACTTGTCAATGGGATAATTTCCGTCCGGTGAGTTTCCTTGTCATTGGAGTCAAATGAGCTCTTCATATTTGAAGTAATTTTTCTATTTTCTAACATAATTACTTCACAAACCGCATGACATCGTCTCAGCGATGTCATGTGTTTAAATCTTGCTGAAAGATCGCTATACTACTGGAAGATTTGTCAAGTTTCAATTTTTTCTTCAATCATTGAAGAAAATTTATTTTCACGGCTCGTTGCACGGGATAGACTTTTCTATGCCAATATACTATTTTTGTATAGGTAGTCGGCATTGCCAATGGTGCATTCGCCGCGGCGCGGCGGTCGCGAAACAACAATTCTAGGGTTATCATACCTAATAATACCCACTAGTATAAATAAAGATCGACGTATAAATGAAGATCGTTGGATAAAAGCAACTTTTTGAAACATTATATTACTGCTACCCATTCAAACGTTGAAACGCGAAGAAAGACGGCCATAAATATTATTTTTGGTGTATTTAAATGGTATATTTTGTTACAGGTTGTTAGATTGTTATTTAGATTATTTAGTGTTCACGCGTAACTGCGGCCCGCGGCATCCATTGTCTATAACGCTTATGTATAACCATTGATTATAACTACATAATCAATGAGGCAACCATTAATTTAGAAATGTGTTAACTTTAATACTAGTTTTTTTTTATCTGGACATATACACTTTATTTGAAGTAACAGTATAGGTAAAAGGTAAGTAGGTGCTGCGTCATTAGAAATATATTTGAGAATAATGATAGTAGCCGAATAAATCAGATAAATTTGGTTCATAATATACAAGAGGATCTCCTACTCTTAGGTACTAGTCGTCTAAGACCTGCAAGACACTGACGATTTGCGGTTAATTGCATAAAACTATGTTTATATTGAGATTGCAGTGTTATTAAATGAATTTTAACAACATTTTGTAGTGTTACACAATCTGCCATGTAAGCGTACAATATTAAATACATAATCATATATCAATCATTTTGTATTAGTACTCAAGGATTTTTCATAAAGAATAGAAATGAAAAGACGGAAATAGGATTAGAACATATAACTAAATTATTAAACATTAATTTAAATAAAATTCAGACTGTCTAATATACAATTTTAAAAATTTAATGGTAATTATAATAATATAAAAACAGTAAATACATACAAAAAAGCCAGTGTAACTAATAATATTTTCAACGGTTTATTATTATTATTTGTTGTGTGGGGCTTTTCTAATGTCTTTATGAGCCTTGTAACACTGCGACCAATTGCTGATCTATTGTGTTCGCCATCTACTATAGTTCTGCGCTAAGCCTCGTCTCATTTAAGAACCGCAACAGGCTTTTGGCGCCAGATTGTTTTACCTCCTCAGGTTAGAGGTAATTACCACACAAGTGGGTGTATCTTTTACGCATCAGCGGGCCACACTCACACATGAGGTGCAGGGGAGTTTCCTCTGCCGCACACATTTTATGTCTCGGAGCTTGAGGTTGTACATGTGTTTGTTCATGCCACAATGTCTCGTGAGCGCCAGTATGCTAGATTGTTCCTATTTAGCGATAAGGCCTCACGGGCCGTCTTACGGTCGTAAGCCTTAATTAGCGCTTTGGATCGATTCAACCCTGGCGTGTTGTTCCAGTGGTTGACGGATTGTTCTAAACATATTTGTTTGAGGCTTTTTGGTATGCCACAGCAAGGTTCTGGGCCGTATAACGTTCCCTTTGCACCCGTCTTAGCAAGTTCATCGGCTTTTTCATTTCCCTCGATTCCTGCATGGCCGGGACTTATCTTAGAATTACCCTGTTCCATTCGCCAAGGAAATTCTCTTGTGATACACAGTTTTGCACTAGCTTTGAATTAATGGTATTCGAGGCATGTGCCATAAGAGCTGCCTTGCTATCCGAGTGGATATAAATACGGTGGTTGGCGTAGTTCTTATGGAGGTTGATATCCGCACATTCAATAATTGCGTATACCTCCGCTTGGAATATGGAGGCGTATTTCCCTAAGTTTACACTTCTTTCGAAGTTTGGTCGCTCTCCATATATACCGCAGCCTACCTCCAGTCCCGATTTGAACCCTCACATACCATTTAAGGCTGTCGGCCTCCCAGTGCAATTGGCTTTTTAGCCAGTCGTCTCTGAGCGGCAGTTCCACTGTAAAACGTTTTCCAAAGTTTAGGAGTGGAATCATGGTGTCTAATACCATGTTAAGGGTTGTAGTTTCACTGACTGAGTGACGGTTAACAAAGGAAACAATGCAGATTGAAAAAAGAATTGTAGGTACAGTGAAATTTCATAAAACAGTAATCGAGAATTAAAAAACTCATGAGTAACCAAAATAATCATACAAAACACAATCAAATTCTTAATCCAATAAAACCTGTAATAAAAATTAAAATAAAACAATAACCTGAATTTGTTCCGTCTGCAACAAGGCATTCCGGTATTACTGAATTGAGCAGCGTTGGTTTGCCTCTTATTCTTGATGGCAAAAGATTGAAATATTTTATACCAGACTATTGTGGGCTATAGCATAATACGCTTCTCTCGGTAATACGCTTCTCTCGGTGAATGGAATATTGAAATTATATTATTATATTAATATCGTCTTTATATGTGTAAAATATAGCCAGAACTTTTGCGAATACAGAGAAGTTATGTTAAAATATTTGGGCTTTTAAAGAGTATCTTTGATATCTGCCTTTGCAATAATTGTGATTGATCGTTTCAGCCATAACAGAGGGTTTTAAAAAATGAATAGCGCACAGTTCGATGAATGCAACGTTTCGCTTTGCAGAGTTTCGTGGCGAGCAACGCCAAATGCTGGTGGGTGGAGGGGCTGGCGGCGGCGACGGCGGACCTGCGATTCGCGGGTTTCGTGGCGCCGGGCGTTCTGCTGCTCAAGGGCTCCGACCGCGCTCTGCAGGTACTTCACTCTGCTCCAGGCATACCTAGGCCAGCCTCCTCTTCGGCACCAACTTCACTCACTCTAACCGTGGTCTCTTTTTCAGACGGTGCGCAATGCCTATGCGAAAAATGTCCTCAAACCACCGCCCGCTTACTTCATCAGCGGCTTGGGTGAGTACCGCTTACGTTTTACACGAGCTTAATAAATCCACTGTTGTCGTTGGATAAAAGGAGCCCTGGAAGATACTCAGGCTAATAACTATCTCATTGCTCAATCCGAAACGAACTCCTCAATTCCCCGAATTAATCTAAGCGATCATCTTAAAATTGGATGCTGCCAGGAATGACGTCATCGCCTACTCGAGGGTGGCAGATAGCTATTCCTAGCGAGATCAAATTTTAATAAGGCTGACGCGAACAAAGCCAAATATCTTTTTATGAGTTAGTGAAACCACAACAGATAAATCGTAGGTATCCTGGAAAAAATGTTCAAGTCAAATTGATCCGTTTTTGGGTAAATCGACTTAATGTGACCAAACACCACAAAAAAAAATATAAACAAGCAAAAATGCGCGTCCTGAAAACCATCTCCATCTATATACTAGTCGTATCTCGTAATTGGAAAAAATATTCATGCTGCCTGTGACCATACCACGTATGATTAGTTCTCGAAAACTGACTAAGACCAAATTTTTTGGTCCCTCGCCCACATGCTCAGGTCACACGTATTGCATCTATTGAACACCAATGCACTGCAACCAAAAAGGGATAGAAATCATTTAAACTAATAGGATTTCTATCCCTTTTAGTTTCAGCACATTGGTGTTCAATAAATGCAATACGTCTGATCTAAACGTGTGGGCGAGGGACCAATAAATTTAGCGCGGCCAGTATCTGATCATGTTTGCCTGAACTGTATGACTTGATGTATAGACTTAGTCATATTTAATTGGACTTGGTGATTTTTTGGACAAATAAGGCATAGAAGAAGACTAGGTTTTAGTTTATACTGATGGCGAGTACCTACCTGTAACTTGTTTTGGTTTTGTGTTTGAGATTTTTCTTTCTTTTAATTTATTCGGTCAATTTGTTCTGTTCTTCCGTCATTTTCGTTTCACGGGTAGGTATTATTTATTTATTGTCTTTATAAATCTCGGTCTATTGTTGTACCTAAACAACATCATGGTTAAAGATTTTATAATGAATCTGGTAGCCTCACCTGATTTATCAGAGGAATTTTCAGTTAAGCCGTAATTATCTCAGAATGTTGTTAATTGGATTTGAAAGATAGCTATAGATATTGGATAGAAAGATAGATGGATAGAAATTATTTGTTGCACATTAAATAAAACAAAACTTGCAACAGTTGGTTTATTGCTTATATTGCCATCTCTTACAGACAATATTCTTGGAAGTGAAAGCATCTAGATGTTAATTTAGTAAAATTTACAAAAATCGTAATACACGAAAAATATATTAAATTAAATAATGCAGGAATGGGATGATACGCAGGATAACTAGGAATTCATGATTACGAAATTTTATTTCAGAGACACTTGAAATGTAGAAAAAAACTTTGATGCCTTTTTGATTTGGACAGGAGGTGGTTTCATAATCCAGCTAAATGAACAGCGAAGGAATATGTTTTTAAAAAGATGAATTGTGAGTAGAAATCGCAATTTTACTATCCTAACTGGAGAGGAGGGGAAGACCATGACCTCCTAAGTGAGTGTTTTTTTGGTTCGTTTAGAAGGAAGCGGTGGGATCGTTGAGGATGCTCTAAAGAAGGGAAAGAATATGCAAGTTTCTGCGTTCACATGTTCGAAGCCAATGAAGTCTGCTACTATAATCAGAGACGTAATCGATTTTTCTCGCATTATAAACATACCTGATGCACACATTTTGCAACAGCTATAATTTGTCGAGGATGGCTTCGCTGATGTCATGATAGCAAATATCGGCATGGTCTAGAATTGGCAATAACAGCGTTTAAACTATGGTCTGATTAACCTCCACTGGTAAAAATCTTTGCAACCTTTTCGTACCATGAAAACCGGCAAAGATGCGTTTGCTGACTTCATTGATCTGCGACTGCCAAAAGAGATACCGTTCGTTAATAAAATCCAAAATTTAGATCGTCTTTGAATATGCAATGACATTACTATATCGCGGATTGGTGGGACAGATGCAACATTAAAATAAGACGACTATCTCTGGCCGACAATTACAACCGATTGGGATTTAGACGGATTAATTATAATACAATTTTCTTTAACCCAGCGTGAAATATGGTCTATGTAGCTAAACTAACTTCTTGTGGCGTAGCATGGGTAAACCTGCATGTCATCAGCATAAATATCATAATTGGTGGTCAGGCCATAAGCTATTGAGTCTATGAATAGAGAAAAAATGGAGGCGGCAATAGTGTCCATGTGGAAAACTCGCAATTTGATCAATGGTATCCGACATGTTATCGAACATCTTATACATTGCTGCTTGCATTTACGTAAGTGCGAGTTAAGCCACTTAAGTGCATCTTCAGAAAGAATGAGACAACGGAGTCATTCGAAAAATAAATCGAATTACATGCGCTACTAAAATCGAGTAATGTGAGAATAATGAATTTGCGATCATTCATAGCGCATCAAATTATTCATAATCATCTATTAAAAATTATTATAGCGCCAATGAATTTAAACATGCAACTTTCAAAGTAATGTTAACCTGGCTGAACGAGTTAGTTTGCACGAAAACGAAAAAGTGGAATTCTGTATTTAAGAGCGAAATTCACGAACTCATCAGAGGCTCTGAAAGGCTATAATCGCCGATGGCGCGGATGGCAAAAATCGTGACTGTCTCCCGCGATCGTTTCGCAGGGCATTATGTGAAGCTACGCGCGCCGTTTCATATCGTGCCAAGCCAATAACCTCTATTTGTAGCTGACGTACCCACCTAACCTACTCCTATCTTTATTGAGACTAAGTGATAACATTAAATTCGCTCTAAAGTCAGCTCCTAAAGTGTCCGAACGACAATGCAACTTGGCTGCTAGATTTAGAATCTCTTTGATTTAAACGTTGCTAATTTTAGTCAAATAAAGCCTTTATATGGAAATCACTGCACTTCCTAACTGAATGACTATACGGTTAAATATGTTGATGTTCAGTTATATTTAACCGTATAGTTATGTCGGAGAGCCGATTTCAATTTCAAAAGTTCTTCTTCTCACATTTCAGTAAAAAAAAGCAATCATATCCTACGTATCCAGACATATCCTACGTATGGCATTAGGTACCTATAGCACCCCGGCTGGATAGCTCTATACCATTCCTAGAAACGTCCTTTGTAAACAGGAGTAATACCTAAAAATAATATGGCGAAATATTATTTTGACATTTAGTTACGAAATTTGAATTGAATGAGGGCGTTTATGATGGAAAGGTTATTCGGCGGTGGGCGCGCCCCGTTGTCCACGGCAGTCTCGGTCTGCAGAGTGCAGTCCGTCCGTCCGATCGACATGCGGCGGTCGGTGGAGCGAGGGGGAGATGCTGCGCCTGAGGAAGGAAAAGACAGAGTCGGAGCGGGCCGCGGCGCGGGCGTCGAGCGCGAGCGGCCGCTGCCGTCATTGCGCGCATTCATTTTCCCTAACGGTTTTATATTATTTAGCTTTAGGCAAAACGTTGTCACGATTCGTTACCGCCGCATCGCACAACCGTTTTCCTCTTATGGATTAAATTCTAATGGAGCAGAACAGCTAAACTATCTAAAAGCGGCACTCTACCTGCTTTATTTTTGTCAAATTTTCAAATGTTCATAAAATCAAGGTTAGCTTACGCGGTGTTTTCTTTTTCTAGTCTCGATGAGGAGTCTCAAATAACACGATGAATCGTTAGTCAGAATTGCTTGGAAGAGTAGGAATCGTTAGATAAACAATTTCATTTTCAGACACTGAAAGAGTATCAATTTAAACATATCCGTGACTTTTGCAAGGATTCCCCATCCAAGCGGAGTTCGCTACGGCATTTCACTTTCCCGGAGCTTTTACCAAACTTCGGGAACTTCAGAAGCCTTAACTAAACAGACAAAGTATTCGTCTAATTCCTCTTAAAATATGTCTTCACTGATGAATGGTTTGATGTAAAGCAAATTGCACTAAACCCTTTTTTTTAAAGTTCATCGATTACAAAAAATAATAAAACGCAAAAGATAACATGCGGCTTCACAATAATTTCGTTATTACCATATACACTAAAATTCAAGTAGTGTCATTAAAATTCACCAATAAAATTATTGTAAGTAATTCTCTGAAATTTTCGCAGATGAATAATTTATTTTCACCTTTCACCCTCCCGAAAAAAATCCTAAAAACGGCGTGATATTCGGTCATCTTTAAAGCGATGTCACCGCTTTTTCTTTATGTGTGACAACTAGTCATGCCTTATTTCAAAATCTCTCTTTATATCTTAATTGTCTGCGATGGGGTGCGATGGGATATCGCATATTCAATCATTGAAACCCTATCATGATCGCTTAAGTTCAACATCGGAAAAATATTCGACGAGCACACGGTATATATCTATGTACCTACGTATACGTAAAATCACAAGTGCATGACGGACGCCTGAACAGAAAATCGTAAAATATTGCTTGTGCACAATCAAATATCTGCACAGGACCCGTACGGATGGTGTTCGAACAGCGTCCGTACAGTCCTGTGCAGATATTTAATGTGCTCTCCTCGAGGAGAGTCCATAACATTTCAGGTATTTTGTTGTTAATTTTGGCGATGGTTCACTTTCGGGAATCGCTGTTAAGCCGTACAACAGTCATTATATTATTATACCACTCTTTGATTAAGGAGCAATACGCGAAATCACGTGCAGCAGCAACTTCGTGCAGATATTTTCGAAAGGCACCTTGTTTTTTGGCCACTTTTTAATTAGGTTAATTCAATCAAAATTCTTACTTGAAATGTAGCCATTGACCAGCGACAGTCAGCACCAATAAAGCCATGAACTGCAGTGATATTTTCTAGACTTATATTTGCCTGTGGGACAGCGCATTGCTTTTATTTTTTATGACCTCTTTCGACCAGAAATTCTTTGCACTAAAATTTCAGTCGCGTTTTTAAACATTTTGATTCCTTGCACTGCAGCCAATGTCATTGGGATGACATTTTTGTTCGCGAGCAATTGACTTGTGTAATCGAACAGCTTACATTTTTTTTTCACAAATTGACTTAAAAGTAGCGAATAGTTGATAATAATAACAAATGTATACAGCATAAAAATAGATAGCAGGAACACGTATTTATTTATCCACAAGTAAATAAACAAGTTATCGCATATAATGCTATGCAAACTGACCCATTCAAGAGCCAAAATGTGCTCACCGGTATATTCCTACCTGCCTACTAATATTGGTACATGACAACGGCTCCGCAAACAGGTTGTGTGTACGAGCACGAATATATTAATTGAGCACAAAGAGACCTACTACTTTAGCTGACAAGTTAGGGTTGTCTGATTTGCCACAGATTAATAGAAAAATGTACATGACTAACCGTGAGTTTTTTTACTAGTGACATCCTTGTTATTTACCAGCAACTTTAAAAAGAAATATTTTGTTAAAACGTTTTAAAATGTTTTTTTTTTTAATTTGAACAACCTGACTGAAAAATAAAACTTTTGCGGGCGTTGAGCGCGCTGCGCCATCTAGCGGTAGCTAAGATATCACGAATATTGTTTATTATCGGGATTTTACCTACCGCTAGATGGCGCGGCACGTTCAAAGTTTTTTCTAAATTCTATATAACAAAAATTATCTTCTGGCTCGTACCGATTCACTCACTAAAAGGATGACCCTAATAAAAATCTTATGCTGTATAGATGAGAACTCACTATGAAAATAATCGTCGTTAAGCAGTCGAAGTTGGTCGCTACCTATCGCAGTTAGTTTCCTCGGGTGTATCACTGGGTTCTCACTTGGGTCCTCTCCTATTCAATATTTATACACATTAATGACATCGGTAACTGCCTTCATAATTTCGATTAATATACTTTACGCAGACGACTTAAATGTATATTCCAAAGTCAATAGCACCATCGATATTCAACAGAACCTGAACCGCATAAAAATATGTTTTGGATCAAATAAACTAACACGAAATGCTGATGCAATGTCCTCTCCTTTTCTTAGAACAGACACCACACATACCTACGTCATTAGTGCCACCACACGTGCCTCACTCGTACGCCATTGGCGACAAACTTCTATTCGACCAGCATATCGAATCAGTAATCATCACCGCTTTTAGGATGTTTATGATATTGCTAATACTCTATTACTTGATATGTAATCATGAGTGGGGTGAATGGAAACGAGTAAACGCTTATTACTTGCGTATTTTCGAGTACATACATCTGCAACTGTTTCTATTTAAATAACGTGCAAATTCCTGGAGTAAACTCTTTTCAGTATTTTCTGGTTCTTATTCAGTCGATCCATTAAAAGGGAAAGAATCTTCGTTATATTCTAATGTAGCCACGTGACACACAGGTGAGGTGGAGGAATGGTGGAGCCGAACGAGTCCGCGCGGCCACTTCACCCCTCTGCCGGAGGCTCTCTGCCACGTCATCATGGACCTCACCGAACAAGTTTGTGCCTACCTATTGTTACCTACCACCTACCATGTCTATAGCCGCCTCATCGAAATGATAGACCACCGGCACGCGCTGTGACTTTCAGGTCGCTCAGTGTATCTTTCTCTCTTCAACGCGCCATAACTAAAAGGGACAGCGCGTGCCCGCAGTCTATCATTTTTATGGGGTGCGATGAAAGCTATTATTGTTTTTAATTTCCTTTATTGGTACAATAGTCAATTACAGAATACATTCCAAATCATATCTCATAGAGAGAGGAAGAGAGAAAGTGAGAGAGAGAGAGAGAAAGAGAGAGAGAGAGAGAGAGAGAGAGAGAGAGCGAGAGAGCGAGAGAGCGAGGAAGCGAGGGAGCGAGGGAGCGAGGGAGGGAGGGAGGGAGGAGAGAGAAGAGAGGGAGAGAGAGCGAGAGAGAGAGAGAGAGAGAGTATTGTAGATACTGAAATGGCACTAACCTTAGTGGGGCACTGTGACATGTAATTTGTATCTTTTTTATGAATAAAGACTACTATGGAAAAAAAAGCCTAAAATAAATGTATTTTATTTAGATATATAAATGGATAATATTATCCATGACATGATACAAGAATCTTCATGCGTATTCCATATAACTGCATTCATTTCCATTCGACTGACAATTTAGTTGTGGAGCGCATGCAAAGCAATCCAAGCGTTTTAAAAACGCTTGGATTGTCTTATCTCATGTTTAAACGGTGTATGTTTCAAACTGGTGTGTGTGTGTATGTAAACGGTGTATGTGTTATGTTAGTAAACTAATTAATGTGAACAAATCTTTATTTCTGATTGTTGGATCCGAGACGGTGAGAGCTATAATTAATATAAACGATTCTCCTAGAATAATGATAAACGGATCGCAGATTCCCCGAGTGTCGGTTGCTAGATACTTGGGACTACTCTTTGACCCTGATTTGCTGTTTGAAGAACACGCCAGCGAAAAAGTTTAGTGGGGTTTTGCTCGTCTCTTCTCATTCATTCTTAGCATTCCTGTCCAGGGCATGCTTGCTAAACACGAGTCAGCGATGGCAACTTCGCCTGCCATTGTGGCTACTTTTAAATTAACAAGTTCTAAACGGGGGGTTTCGTCTATTCGGCGGCTGTGTGGAATCGGTTGGGAAGGCTCAACTTCATTAAGTCGCTTCAAAATTCAGTATGAGCAAATACCTACTAATGCTCGACGGCCGAGAACTTTGAGGGTATGGCCTGGAAATCAGGTCAGCCGATCTGAGTACATCCCCATTCGCATCCTTTGCAGGCTCATCGTGCGATCTGTATTCGAACGTGTCCCATCTCGCCGTCTCACTCGCAAGCGAGTCGACGATGGAAGTATTTTCCGCATTCAGTGGAGTGGGTTTGTTCGTAGGGCGAGGCGGCGACGCAAGAGAGCGTGCGCGGCCGGCTGGCGTCGCAGTTCCCCGGGATGGCGGCGCCGGCGGCGGCCGCGCTGTACGACGCGCTCGCGCAGCTGCAGCGCGACGGCCGCGCCTACCGAACCGCGCGCGGCTACTTCGTGGCGACGCCCGAGCGGCGGCGCGCCGCGGCCAACGCGGCCCGCGCGGACGCGGCGGGCGCGGCCGACCGCCCGCGCGGCCCGCGGCTGCTCACGGACCGCGAGGCGCTGCTCAGCCTCTACGGCGAGATGCACACCGAGCGCGACGGCGACGTCACGCATCAGTGTGTGCAGACCAACCTGGCTGACGTCATTTGCGGAGGTGCCGACCGACATTACATACGTTTATTTATTTATTTATTTAAGCCAATTAGATACATTTCATTCCAAAATAAAAACATTCTCTTAGTCTAATAAATCATAATTAAACATTTTTCTTTTAGTTGCCGAACCCGGAAAGAGATTCAGATATTATGATAGTTTATGGTTCACAATCTCACTAGGAATAACCTGTATTGAGGTGGTACCAAGACAAATTGTACTCGTATATTGCCTGCCGAAAAGGCATGATATCTCCGCTTTAAGTTTTTTTAACGAATATTGCAATGGCATTTTTAATGTAATCATTTCAAGGATGAAAAGTATTTACTTTATTCTAAAATTTAAAATCTTGAAGAGACAAAATAAAACAGAAAGTATCTTAGTATAAATATTCATAAATATTCTTCCATACTAAATAGCATAATACATACAAAGACATGATAATCTTATTTACTTTGTATACACTTTTACGTTCACCTATCGTTTTTAACAATCCACCTGAAATTGCAACAATTCCAAAAATATATCTATTAAGGATAGGCAACTAAGGCGACGAATCCCAAATCAGTATTTACTCGACGTTTGGTCTATTATTTACGTCCGGTAAAAAATGGTGTTACTTATTTCAAGCACTTATTTAAACCATATTAGTCAGCGTTATTGCAAACACTGTTTATTTTGCAATAACGTCGAGACGTCGGATGCCATTAACTTCACGCGGTACAATACGTTTTTAAATGTTTATAAAGTTAAAAAACCGCGATAGGAAGAGAAAAGGATAGAAGGAGGGAAAGGGTACATTATCGGTGAGAGCAGAAAGTAACTTGAACACTGAAAGCGATTGTACGTCTCCAAATCGACAAAAAAGGAGTAAAAATTCGGTAATCGAAGTATTATACGCGCGATCGAAGTGGGAGACCGTGACTTCCAGCAGGTGACTCTATCCTTCAGATAATATGAGGAGCTGGGATTTTTGAGCACATTTTGCAACAGGAAAAGGATGTGTACCTACATTTCCGCGACTTCGAATCTCCAGCCGTCGTATTCTATTTGGAAAGATTGAAACGTGATTATATTTCTGCAGGTTAAATACGAACTTCAAAAACAGACATTCCGTAAACCATTTACCTATTTAATATGTCCTATTCACACCGTGGCTGCGAATTCGGACGGCCCATTTGCACCCTTCTGCCGGGGCGGTTAAAATCGTAGTCACGATCTATGATATTTGCATGTATTGTATTAATCGTATTGTGTGCAAACTACTTACTTATTTAATAAGTAACGAATTATTTGATTACTTTTGTCGGTGCCATAAATGCATAAACAGAATCAAATACTTACATTTTCATTTACATTTACATTTTCGTCGTGTCCAATTGACGGCTAAAGACCGCTCTTGGACATGTCAAAATAATTGGGTTAGGTAGTAAGTCTCGTTAGGTTAGGTTAGGTTAGGTACTCTTTACTGAACATACATAGGTAGTCAAGAATTAACTACTAGATTGTCAAACTATAAATATAAATAAACAAAATAAAAGGCTTATATTTGAAGTAGTTCGAAAAGATAAGTAGTAAAATTATTCATCGTAATATTCAAATTGTCAGTAAAATGTTAAATAATCAAATTAAATCTACGTTATGCATTTTAAACTAAAAGTACCTACAGATATAAGACCATATAAAATAATCAGACAATAAGGCTCTACTTTTTAAGTAATTTAAATGGGCACAATATTTGAAAAATCATGGCCCTCAAATTCGGCCAGATTATAGAAAGGGTGGCCTATAGCATCTCCTTGATGTTTTTTTTTAAATTTATGTCCTCCAGCTGTTTAAATTTTGTAGGAAGTAGATTATAGAATTTAATGCTAAGGTACAAGTAGCTTTTCTGTTCTTTTGTCAGTCGTATTCGGGGTATGCGTATAAAAGGGAGCTGCCGCGGGGGTATGATGCGAGTGAATGTCTGCATTAATTGCAGTTTCTGCGAGGTGCTGTCTAGCATACATTAGACACTGGTATATGAACGTCGAATACATAGTCATTACCCTTGCCTTGCTGAAATATTCTTTGCATGAGGTCCTAGTCGTTACCTGATGCATGCTGCGCAGTGCTCACTTTTGCAAAAGAAAGATTCTTTTACTGGCTGCGGCATTTCCCCAAAATAGTAGTCCATAAGTCATTAATGAGTTAAAATACGCAATGCTCTACAACTCCTCGAAATATCGAAGTGCCTATAATAATGTAATCGACTGAGTCGGCGTCCTCCCGATTGCAGGCAATCCGAACGACAAGATTTTGTACGGGCGTCCCGCGAAGAGGAGGAGCTCGTCGTGTTCGCCGCGCAGCCTGGACCGGCGCCACAGCCTGCGCACGCTCGGCGGCCTGCTCGCCAGCAAGCGATCCTTGCACAGGTACCACCGCCACATACCGTCCACTCCACTCCCCCTATCGCATACTACCCCTTCTCTTGACGCCACATTTATCTTATGCTCTCTCTCAAGCTCGCTTTTAACTGTAAGTACCGATTACCTAATCTTTTTTTATTTATATCTATCTAATGCTACAAACTATTTTTCGTTCTCTACTGCTCGTCTTTTCTATTTTTTTTACTGGTCATTTTTTATATTTCTTCATTATCAAATATGTTGTTAATTTAGTTATATTATGCCTATCTTACCTGAAGCGATAGGAGTATTCAAAATTGGTAATATTATTTAATTTTGAAGTATTTAAAGAGACAATCCTCTAAAATAATATTCTATCAGTATTAGAGATATACTCGTACATAGGTACCCAACCTGATCGGCGTTTATTTGTTAATAGTTTAAACAGCGCACGAATTTATTTATGTAGGTAGACGTGCGAAAACTAAGCGTTTTGTAATATTTTCAATCCGTGACTATGCGTAAACGAATCCGCAAGCAAGAAAACGAACAAAGTTTACGAAGGAAGTTTATATAGATAAACTTTCATTTGTTGTACATTTGCCCTAGTTTGCGTGTAATCAATGATTGAAAATCACACAAGCGATCAAACGAAACGGCAAGATGGAAAGTGAATACGGCCAAATATGTTCCAGATGTTCCTCTACTAGGAGTCTGTCGAGGGCGTCTAAGTCCTCTTTCAAGATCTACTCCGATTCGGGTAGCTCCACCGACTACCCGGCCAGCACCGACTCCTCCCCGAGTGAGTATCTGCCTGCGATCGTTTACCAATGCGTACAATCGATTAATTCAGTCGCATAAACTCTCATTGAATATTGTTCGTTTCGTTTCAGAGAAAGCATCCCTCTTGTCTCGTTTGTTCCGAAGAAGTCGAAGTAAAACTGACGCAAGGGATTCAGATCGCAGTAACCTCGATTCGTGCCATAATGGTATCTATATACGCTCACAAAATATAATGCATATTGTTAGATGGCTAGATCGCGTACTCGCGTTTAATATTAATATAATTTGTTTATTTATCAGGTGAGCTGAAGACATTTTCCGCGCAGTTCCCTCCGAGCGAATGGTTTAACCAAAGAGCTATTCATCTTCATTGCGTGGCCACGCAAACGCAAACGCACATCTTCCAGGTACGTTTCTACACTCTGCGAAGTCCTTCTGTCCAATTTTAAACTCATTTTAATAAAAATGATTATTTAAAATTGGGAATAATAATAAATTATCTAATCTACATAATAATGTAGCTGTGGATTAGGAGTGGAATGTTTCCTATGCTACGTATTCTGCTATGTACTTTTATTTAAATTCACGCATATAAATAATATACATCACACTGAAGTAATATCACTGGGATTTGGTGCCGTTCTAAATCAGTGAATTAAGTACTCGATAAAGAGTAGGCAAGACTCGTAAAGGTAATGATTACGTCTTGAACTGAAATAAAAGCCTAAACGGAGAAGCCTTTAGAGAATCTGACATCTGCACAGACATCTAACATGTCATCCACGCGAGCAATGTCTTAGTGTGTCGACTGTACAGCGAGACTGCGCATGCAAATGTGTCGGGCGGTGTTACAGGCAACGCTCCGCTGCCCGCGCTGCTCGCATTCGGGTCGCAGGGGTACAAACCGAAGACTGATGCTGGTTTTATTGTCACTGTGATTGTCAGAGCTGAATGGTCAATAATTACGTAAACCTAGCGTTTCTGAGTAACGCTGATCATTCAGCGCTAACGAGGTATCCTGGAGGTTAATTCAAGATGGAGATGTCATTCCAGACCGGTAGTCAAGGGGCGAGGTTGCCCGCTGGTTACCTTTCCCGGTGCCTCAGGCAGGTGGCGTATTGTTAAAATTTCCCGAGGAGGCGGGTTCGCCTGTTGTATTCGACAGCTCTAGTTGTGCGAGGCCGTACGAGCCGCGCGTCAGCCCCGCCGAGTACTCGGCGCCGACGCGCCCCCGCAGCCTGTGAGCGTTTTATTTTCGCGCTGAACGCACGCGCTGACGAGTGCAGTCATATACAGACGCGAGACTGATGACGGGCGTCTGACCGACGAAGTTCGTAAAAGAAAATGCTCGTGGCACGCTTCAAAATTTAATACAAAGAACACGATGACCCAGTTTTTGATGACGTGCGACGTCTTTTTTTGCAGATGTTTTTTTGTGTCAAATAGTACGCGGCAATATTTTTTTAATATTGTGCTAATCATCGCATGCGACTTTACTTCGCGCTGATCGGCACGATATAAAACGTCTCGAGCCGACGGGTAGGCGCTGACTAGCTACGCGCCGGCCGTCAGCGTGAGAAGAAACCGGCCTAATTTCGCGTTTCTTACAGGGAGCGGTCGATCGGTCTCGCGTTTCGTCGGCGTCGCCGTCGCCGTCGCCGTCGTGCTCGTCGCTGGCGGAGCGCTCGGCGGCGGCGGCGGCGGCGACGGCGATAGCGGCGGCGGGGCGCGCGCCGGCCGCCGCCGCCAGCCGCCCGCGCCACCGCCGCCACCTCTCCTCCGACGACGCCGCGCCGCCAGCGCCGCTCTCCGCAGCAGGTGCGACCATACCCGCGACTTATATTTACTTATTCCATAAAAGCGAACCGGCAACCGCCCCGCCCCTCGACATATAGGGGGCGTCAAATATCTAAAGAATATTTTTATTAGACTTTACCTAGGCCAAAAAAAAAAAACAAAACAAAAGAACAGACGCAGAGCCTCGTCGGTTAATCCTTTCTTTTTGACCTTGCGTGGCGAATTATTCTGAGTCAGTCGATATTATCCGAGCCAATTATTTAAATAGTAAACTAAACTTAGAATATTAAAGACATGACATGTGAAGGGGACATCGATTTTATTATAAACTTTAGGGAGAAGAGTAACGGCGAAAGAAGTTTTTGATTTATAAATAAACCAATTTATCTGTCTAGAAGTGCAGTAGGTAGATAGGTAGGTAGGTACATACTACAAAATAAATAATAAAAATAAAAATAAATTATAGTCATAAATCCGCTAATATTCGCCGCTTATTGCCCTCCTCTTCCTACTACCTGTTACCCCTCCATTTCTATTAAATGAATTGGGTTTCTTTAACTTCATTTTCAGTTTATCAAAATCGTTTCCTTCATATTTCAGGCCCTGATTTCATGCTCTCCCTGATATTTATCACCTTTGCTCAGGGTACTGTATTGCCTGTCGCACTTGCTTGAGACTGATATGGACGTATGGATTGTCTAGATAACTAAAAATAGATACACGCATAAAAGCAAAAGCCAAAGGTAGTATTTTGAAGACCATAACTTGATTGCTTCCCTAAATGGGTTTTGCAGGACACATCGGTAGAATGTCGAATGATAGGCGAAAGGAAAAACTGCCACAGTGGCAACTTAGAACAGCACCATCTATTATAAGTACCATATGGTACCATGAAAGAATCCTACCCCACCTATACTTTATGGAATGACGACATCTGAGAGTTAAAGGAGTTCTATTCATAAAAAAATATTGTGCATTACCTAAATAGTTTGCCTATTTTTTTTAATATAAAATTACAGATTTAATTAATTATATAGCAACGCCCTTAGTTACCACGGAGAAGCTACTTACGTTGGTCGATTGTTTAATTAATGTATTGCTTTCCAGGAAGTTTAACACGATCCTATAACAAAGGAATGAAAAATGGAAGTATCAAGAGGATCGACTATCCGTCCAGTTACTCGGGCCCTTCTAGTCTCGAGAGGTAAGCACACACCTACAACATTTACAACACATGTTGCCTCCGTTTATCCATGAACCGGAAGTCATAACCAAAAAAAAAATATGTTGGACGCCACCGTCTTTTACAGATGAAAACGGAAAATAATTTAAAATGTAGGTATAGTTAAAAAAAATACTCAAACAAAAAAAATGCTCACCCAAACAAAAAATAGTAATCCTTTTCCCTCAGAACACACAAAAGGAAACACGCATGTATGTAAAAGTTCGCGTTTAATACGCCACGAAGGCACCACTCCTTAAAGATCCCGTTTTCTCGGCGTGCCACATGCGCGCGTGATCCGATATCGAGCCAAAAAAAACGTGATCCAGCCAAAAATTCAAGTTATTTCTGTCACATAAAGGCAAAAATCCCGAAGGAATCGTCTTGCTATATAAACCCTTATATTCCGTGACGATAAACGTCCCAATTAGCAGCAATTCATATTAAAAAAATATGGGATTTGTCATATTTGAAATATTTTATTATCAAAATATGGGAAGAATACACGAAAACAGCGAGAAACTACCAGTAAACCAGAAAAACACCGGCAAAAAAGAAATTATAGGTGCGGCGAACTTACACGGCACACAGGTGCAAAAACAAAACAACAAAATTCTATCTCCTGTCGACACTCTACTACTTCAAGCCGACCTTGAACGCCTCGAGCGCTATTGTACCTGGAACCACTTAGATTTAAATCCATCCAAATGTAGTGTGGTCACTTTTACTCGAAAGCGAAATATTGTATTACACGACTATGTCCTAAAAGGTACCAAGTTACAAAGGGACTCTATCATTCGTGACCTCGGTGTGTACCACGACTCCAAGCTGCTCTTCGACACTCATGTAGACAAAATAGTTAAAAAGGCTTCCAGAGCTCTTGGATTCGTTATGCGCAGTACCAAAGATTTTAAATCCATTAAAACTCTTAAAATTCTTTACTGTACTCTGGTACGTAGCAACCTGGAATATGCATCTCAAATATGGAACCCTATGTACTTTAAATACTCCAATCGCATCGAGGGCATCCAAAGGAAGTTCCTTAAATACTTATGTTTCCGTACCAAAGACAAATACAGCTCAGACGACTATGTCAAATTATGTAAAAAAACACCACCTGCTTCCACTAGCAAAACGGCGAGAAATCGGTGACCTCACTTTTTTGCAAAAAATTGCCCAAGGTTCTTTAGATTGTACCGAACTTTTATCATACCTATCTTTTAATGCCCCGGTTAAATCCATGAGACACACCATCCCAATTCGGCTACCTGTTGTTACATCTAATTACATGCAAAACACCTATATGTGGCGTGCGAGTAACAACCTCAATAAACTGATTTGCGGCGACGTTGATATCGATCTTTTTAGCACTAGTGTTGTATCAGCGAGACGTATCCTCAGCAACAATTTCTTTTAGTACCTACTCTTCTGCCTTTCTTTATTGTTATTATTTTTTTGTATTCGATTTCTCGATATTGTTTTTTTGCCTTCTTGTCCCTTTTGTTTAATTTTTATTTGCGTTTTGTAAATTTATAGTACCGGACCCTGCCAAGCGTTTTTGCTGGCAATTCCATATTCTCTAAACTGTTTCTATATGTGAGAACCTGTTATTGGCTATCATTTATTATTTAAGTTGTTATTTAATATTTTATATGGCTGTTGGTTTTCCTTAAAATAAATAAATAAATAAATAAATAAATAAATAAAAAAAGCGATTTTTGTTACAAAATGTATAATATGAAATTCTTAAATTGGATCTATACTTGGCGGCAGTCTTTATAAGGCTTGAGAAAGGGGGAAAGGGAGAGAAAGAGAGAGGGCGATAAGGAAAAAGGGAGGGAGAGAGCGGGGTTGCAAGGCGACCTGTTCCAGGTTTTTAAAGTTAGTCCACCGGAAGTGACGAGAGGTGAACTGGTCAAGCCGCCAGAGGTTTAATATGCACGGTAACGCCGAAAACGAACTAGTCAACGTGCCAGGGGTAAATACACTATAGGGCATAGGTGTCGAAGAACACTAGAAGCGAACTAACCAAGGTTACGGAGATTGCTAGAGGTGTACTGAACGAAGAGCCACCCACGGCAAGCTATAGGCGAACTAGTCGGGGCGGCAGAGGCTTGTAATGCCAGCACGCTAAAGGCGCCTGTCTAGCGGGGTGAGAGGGGGGGGGGGGTATCACCCCCCCTCTTATACCTTACTGCGCAACTGCATGCTATATTCCATACTTACATATTTGAAGATAATGCATTTTGCTGTTGTATGTTAGGGCATTAATAGAATGTATACTATTGTCTATAAATGTTTTACAAATTATACTCGTAAGCACATTTCAAGTTCAACAATTTCAAACTCCAATAAATGTACCTATATCTGCTATAAATTGGATTTCTTACAAATTTACTGGCATCATTGTTTTTTGCGGTGGGTTCGTATTATAGTAGATAGCAACAGTTTAAATAAAACTATTTCGTAGATCAAACTATTTCGTTGATCGGATTTATTCCTCGTGTAAACATATAAATAAATAGGTGTCTACATAGAAATGTTTTGGGGTTGGTTAAAAAAAAGTAACCTCGTTATAATTGAAACTGTCAAACCAAAGGATCCGGACGAACCTTAGGAGGCACCTATGAGCATTTTAAAAAATAAGTAGGTTTAGGTATAGTAAAGAATTACGTAGTGTAGCTACCTACCTATCATACAAAGTTATATATACACAAATGTTGTTGTAATATTGGGATGGATTCACATATTTTTATAATATAAACATTAGGAATATTTGGACTGGATAGGCAGCTAAAATGGCAAATAAGATGACTATTAATTCCCTCGCAATTTATATTTGAACTAAGACGAGGGCCATTTAATAAATACAGTTTTTTTAAGTACCTCTTTACAATCCTTACAATCCTTGCCTCTCAATATCCTCACCGTCTGGAAAGCTATACTATTCTCTACAATACACCATGTCTTCTCATCTATCGAATGGCTCGGATAACGGCGGCAGAAAGCTCCATCAATTTCGGTGGGCTTAATCAAAGTTCAAACGCAGGCGATCTTTGCTAATGATTACCGATGACTCCACGTGGAACGAGTATCATAGCAATTTATTCTCTCGATCTCTCATACTCTAGCCATTCGACAGACGTACATAGACAGTGTCTTGGATGGAATACTAGTAATTCTTAATCGTAGAGATTCAATTAAGAAGCAAGAAGACAATAGGAAAGATTGTGAAGGACATATATAATAATAAAAACATAAGATATATGTGGACAATAAATTATATACCAAGAACAGATATAAGAATAAAGATATAAGTGAACAATAAATTGTGTGCATTATCTATGAAATGACCTTCGTATGTACAATGTACTTACATAGGTAATATGTTGTTGTAATGTTTTTTTTTTTTATTTGTTACAGTAAGAGGAGCTTTCCAAGTTCCGGTCACTCGAGCCTCGAGTCGCAAGACTACACAGATTCTACCCTCAAGAGATCCAGCGCCGATTTAAAACGAGCCCAGAGTTTAGTAAAAGTGTACAGTTTGCAAAGTTCTCCTAAGAGCCCGCACAGATTAAAGTCGAAGCCGCCTCCGGGGACGACGGCGACGGACCACCCCTCGAAAGCTCATCAGAAATGCAACGGCAACGGCGCAAAGCAGACGCCTTCGAATCGCGGCTCCGCGCCGAGCGACGTCAGAGCGGCCGAAGAGACGGACGGCTCTCCGTCGCGTCGATCCGTCGCCATGAACTCTTCCAACTCCAACGGTTCCATCACTTTGAAAGTGACCACCAATACGTCCGTTCAAAACGGCGGAGGAACCAACACGAAAGTCTACCTGCAAAATTCGAACGCGCCCATGAAATCCATCATCACCTTCGAGAACGACAACGACAAAAGCAACTCCAACAACGTCTACATCATAAACGGCGAGAGGAGCTCCGCGCAGGCCAGGCGAAACGCCATCGAAACTTCCTTCGAGAAGACGCTTCCCGTAAACAACGGCCGGCCGGACGATAAATCGCTCAAAAACAACGAAAACTCCCTCAAGATTAATAAAAACGAAGCGAACCTCAACAACAACAGGAAAATGGGGCTCCAGATGGGAAACGGTCTCATCTTCAAAAATCAATTAAAAACGGACAACGTAGACCGCGCGATGGCCTCGCCTACCAAGAGCTTCGAAAACATTTCTTTCGAAAATTTGAAATACTACGAAAAGAATTCTCCCAAATCCCATAAAAACTCGTGTTCGGACGTAATAAACGCGGACTCTTGCAAAAAAGCGTCGGATAATTCGGAATCGAGGAAAGACAAGGCGGCGTCGGAGAAGAGCGACAAGTCGGCGGGTTCGGAGCCGTCGCTGGCTAAGCTGGGCGAGAAGCGTCTGAGCCTGCGCGAGGGCCGCGGCGACGAGCCGGCGCTGCACCCCGCCTTCCCCAGCCTCAGCGACCTGTCCTGCAACTTCACCAGCCTGGCCGCCCAGAAGATCCTCAAGGGAGTGTCCCTCAACAGCGTGGACACCCTGGCCGAGCTCAACCTGGCCGACAAACAGAACAACCGCGACTTCGCCAACGACCTGGGAATCGCCTGATGCCTATTTTTAATTGTATATATTGCCCCTAATCTAATACCCTTCGAGAATTGTACAAAATTATATTTTAGTATAACGCCGTTAATGCTAATCTGGTCAGTTACATTTTAACGTTTAATAAAAACGATGAGAGTAAATTATTACGACTTTTAATATGACTATTTCATTTTATGATCCTGCACCTCGCGACGATTTCGCCTAGGGGTCGATTTATGCATTGGTTTTCTTACATCCGCATTCGGCCCATATTTCTACGTAGCCTCTTATACTTCTCGCCTGCGATCTGCAGTCGGCTCGCGCCGAATGCCGTTCGTAGAATCGACGACTCGCATATTTCAGCTATGTATATCTGACGAGTCGCTTCCCTCGAACCTCTCTCTCTCGTGGACCTCAATCGCCGGACGCGCGCCGTCGCGTCGCAATCGTCGACTCCATTGACTCCTCTATTTTGCCTCATTTACTAAATCTGAAATGTGTAGACGCCCAGTTAGCAAGCTCATTACTATCCACAGGTTCGTCCTAGACGACCTCATAATGGCTCTCTTGACTGCCTGCATTTTCCACTTTGCTCATCTAGTTTTATCCGGCTCCTTACTTTCGCGAAGCGCAGAGACTTTCTCAGGTACGCCTATGTCAGTGGCCTATACGGATTTGGGTCCCAATCGTTCGGTAATATCTCTTGTCATTTTCTAGTAGTTCAGCTTCTCTGTCGATATTAGACCCCGCCCTTTTCCCTTCATCCTTATTGGAGTCCCCGTCCTTTGTGTAAATTTTATAATGTGGTTAGAGATTGTTTGCAAAAGAGTTGATCACAATTCAACATTCAAGTCTTTTGTTCATTGGTTGCAAATGATTTACGCGAGACGTAGGTAGGGGCTGAAACTTTCTGTAAATCGCCACTTAAAGTACTGTCCCTGCATCTGATTAATATTAATCTCGAAGTTTAATATTAATCTTCAAGAGAATAGTCTCCAAGTTTATTTTAATTGGACTGTGTTCATTCTTTTGGGAGCCATTTGCAAGAGAACATGGAATACGCGATTTATATGAGATTTCGTTGAACAAAGGTAGAAAACTCCCTACTGTGCATAATCCTAATACTGTGAACCTAATAATCTTCCCAAAGACAATGTCTTACAAGCCAACCCAAGGTAGGTAAAAGTATGAAAGAAAATATTAAAGGATCAGTTTAAACCAAAACAAGCGGAAATACAACTAACCTTGGGAGTTTATGGCGAGACCCGCAGGATTTAGGCCATCGACGCCAGCTTTGCACTTTCCAGTCGCAGAGTTTTAAAATTGCAAAAATCCAATTAAGGAACTCCCATCAATCCGCAATCTCCTTCCGCAATTAGTGGAGGAAGTCAAACAGCTACAGTCCTACCAGAGCCGTCCCTTGCAATTCGATCACCTCGTAGAAGAATTAGAAGAAAGAGATAGACGCGCCATAAACAATCTTCTACGACACATTAGAATCATCGTCTTTAGTGTCGACGGACTGAATTATCTTGGACAAATCTTACTTAAAAGCAATCTTCAGAAGGTTTAAAGACTTCCGCGTTGTCCTGAAAGATTAAACTGAGGCACTGACCATCCTGAGGTACAAAAGAGAAAACGACATAAAAAATATTGAAGCAGATCTAACTGGTTTCTATAGGGAGCACCTCAAGGAACTCTGTGGTTAAATCGAGGATCCACATCGCACGTGGCGAAAATAACCTGATCATTACATATATTGGATCATTACGAAAATGTAATGTAATGTAATGTAATGGGTGGCAAATATCGGGTGGCGGAGTGGTAATTTTTTGTTTGTGAAATATCCACTCCGTAAGTGTGCAAGTGCGACCAAGTGTTCAATTCCCAGTTATCCACTCTGACATGCTGTAGCTTAGAATGCAAATAGAAAATCTAAGATTTTATCTAGCATATACAAACCAGACACGACTACACATAGAAATATTAAAGAGCAAACTAACGACATCATAACTGCTATGGAGCAAATATCCTTGCAACGCGATGATCTCATCTTCGGCGATTTTAATTTTCCAAAAATAAACTGGCCATTAACAGAAGCTCGTAGTTTAAGATTTGATGTATATATAGAAGTATTTTTTTGGAGATTTATTTATTTAAATATTTTTCGGATATCACAGTTATGGGGCGATTTGGATCATGTCATTGGTGGACCTTGAGCGGTTTTATCCCGTGTTTGTGGTCATTTATTACATTGTTTGCAGATGGGTCCCACGTACAAAAGAAAAACTCGCCACGGACACTGGCGTCCAAAGAAAATGATCGCTAATAAAATCTTAACTAAATACATGTCTATGCGTGGGCTGCTGAGAACTATGTTGTGCCTTACACGAGCTAACAGAGAAGAGTTATATTATCGCGAGGTGCCATTGAACATCGCGGTGGGCAGCAAATGATGAATATTTTTACACCCAACCCTCATTCGTTTAAATTGCAGGCTATTCATTATGTATTCTTATATGATATCTAGTATTATAGTTGATATTCTATTTGTATAATTACGGTGATATCTTTATTAACTTAACTTCTCAACGTATGGGTTTTACTGTAATGTTGATTAGTAATAAGCGAATAAACAAATAAATAAAGAAATAGAATAAATAAATAATGATGAAATTAAGAATAAGAGAAAAGGCAAAGAAAATATTAAGAAAAAGGTAAGGTGACACCGTGAACATAGACTAAGAAAAGCAGATAATTCTCAATAGAATGGTTTTTAATACATTGATCAAAAAAAAAATGTTCATCCTACGTCAGAACACTGAATACAATTCAATGCGTGTGTAGGTGACAATAAAAGTGCACTGATAGAGATGGAAGTTAAAAACCATATGTTTGTGACTTATGTGCCAATAATTACGATTTATTTCATAATAAAAAAATAATTATTTTTCGATTTCTTGGTTTGAAGATTTTAGCTTTTATCTGCCATTGATGCAGCAATAATGATGGCTGATCTTATAATAAACATATTAATTCGTTTTATAAACAATGTTAAGTATACACGTTGCTTTAAGAATTTTCCAGTTTTGTAAGAGGTATAATATGTAGGGTCCGATTCGCCCCGGATCTTGGGGCGATTAGGATATTTTTAATTTTTTTGTTTTTTGTCTTTGGGTAAGAAGATTTATATTGAATTTAACTTTTAGTTTACTGATTTGGTACCTAAATACATGTTAACTGAAATGTTGACATTCAAAATAACATTGATAACAAAAAAGTATTTTTTTATAACCTTCAAACATATATTGACCCGATTCACCTCGGTCTGCCCTATCAGTGACCATATATCAATTTTAAAGACTAACCAGGTGCAAACTAACAGTGAGCTTGATGACACTCCGCAGAAACCTCGAGAAAATAAAAGACCACGACTAATCAGAAATTAAGAACACTCTTACAAATAGCGACATATTTAACGATATACATATATATATATATATATATATATATATATATATATATATATATATATATATATATATATATATATATATATATATATATATATATATATATATATATATATATATATATATATATATATATATATATATATATATATATACCGCAAAGAACATTGACGACAAGTGGAACCTATTCTCCAAAACGTATCAAGATGAAGTCAAGAACAAGATTATACCTACCATCAAAATTAGGAAATGCTTGGCAACTAATAAACCTTGGGTTAATGCACAAATTAAAATCCCGAACGGTATCAAGAGAAATGCCTGGGATGCTTACAAACGATCAAAAGAGTCATGTCAGAAAAATACCGACAACTTTGTAACGAATTCACAAGAGCCCTGAGGCAATGGAGACCATCGTTCTTGGAATATGTACCAGATGGCGTCCCAAAATAATTTTACAAATATGAGAACACAAACTACCCCCTAGCTGTCTGTGCCCCAAATGGTAAAGAATCCGAATAATGTTAAAGTGCTGATTTCCAGTAAAGATATTGCTGATGCATTCTGTTGGCAGTTTCATCTAACCTATGTTCGTGAACACTTTGGACCAATACCTCCAATCAACGGTGAAAAGACCGTAGATATACTAGACTACTAGACTCTAGAGTACGTGGAGTTCAACGCCGATGATATTGAGAAGTATCTCGTCTCTCTCAACGACACCTCATCATATCGACCTGATAACATACCGACCATTGTTCTAAAAAAGTGTCCCAAGAAACGACCATTGTTTAAAAAAATCTTCAATTACGCCAATTTTACTTTACCAGGCAGCCGAAGAGGAGGTAAAGTACTTTGAACGTGCATTTTTTTTAGAGGTGATGACGGGTATACGAGGTGGTACCCAAAATAACTTCATAAATGTTTCATCGGAATTTCTTCATAAAAGCGTGTATTTATTTTTTTTTCGAATTAACCTTAACACCTTCAATATACACTCCATTTAACTTTATACACCTGTCTAATCGATGATTCCATCTTTGGAAACATTGCTCAAACTCGTGTGTTTGTATCGCTGCGAGCTCCTTGCTGCGTGCTGGCCGTTTTTTTCATCACTTCTTCTACGTCGTTAAAAAGATGTCCTTTGTCCCCCTTTATTCGCGGAAACAAAAAAAGGCGCAAGAAGCAAGGTCATATGAGTAGGGGGCGTGAGTTAAAGGACTAATGCTGTTTTTAGCCAAAAACTGGCGAACAGATATGGCGGGTGCATTGCCATGGAGGAAAAGCAGTCTCCCGTTTCCAATAATGGGCCTCTTTTGTCGCACACTGTTACGCAGTCTTCTGAGAACCTTCAAATATAATGCCTGATTAATTGTCTGTCCTAGTGGCATGAAGTTTTTTCCGAGGAAAAAGCAAATTTCACAGCCGCACTCTGTCCACATTATAGTCCGGCATTACAGAAAACGACGAGCAAACGAGAATGATTTTTACAAAAAAATGCACTGTAATAAGATACAACCTTATTCGGCGAGAGCAACAAGTGCACTGAACACTGATCATGCATTGAATGCAGACGGCAGAACGAGTACCTAGCTTCATACGTACCTAGTGGCAGCAGTGTGTACTAGGCAAGCACCGCCCACAGCTCTGCCATTCATATTATTTTGGGTACCATAAAAATAACTTCTAGACGAAAGTCTGTCTGTGTGTCTCTGTGTGTGTGTGTGTATTCCTCCACGACAGCGCCCAAACGCTTCATACAATTGATCTGAAGTTTGGCATGCAGGCATCATTTGGTCATGGCAAGAGTTGAAAAGATTGTGGCTAAAATCGGTCCAACAGGGGGCGCGCTAGTCATACTTCAATATCTAAGTATTGGAACTAGAGATTTGAAATTCGGTACACAGATGCCTTGTTGGGCCGAAGTTACATTGTGACATTTAGTTGAAATATCTCACACCAAGCGACACATATAATATTTAAAGGCAGCCATAGATATGTATGGGGAATCAATTATTTAAATTTGCCGGGTCGCGCGATATCAAACGCGCGACGTACGAGTACTTTCGAATTTAAATCTTTATTGCGTTGTGTCGCTCGTACGAAATTCAAATCTTTAACGGAGAATTTTATGGCGACGCGTGCTTCCAATTCGACTTTTAAAATGAATGGGATGATGTCCTTTGCTAATTGCCGGGAATGTCTTGGGGTGACAACCGATTTTTTAAAAAAGGAGATAAACTAAACCTGGTTAAAGATAAAGATAAAAGTATTTATTTCCAATACAACCATAACAATTATGTAGGAATGACATTAAATTAATCTTAAACTAGTTACACAATTTAGCCAAGAAATGATATACAATCTATAACTTTAAATTTACCAATTTACAAAAACAAAGACTATATCATAACAGTTTACTACAAAACAATTGACAATAAAAAATGTGTATTAGATTATATGGGTAGATACGATACTATGTAGTTTCACAACATTTAAAAAAGTCGTTATGAGGTGACATGTTAATTTTAAGCAGATAAATTTGGATGGATCTCTTGAAAATATGGATGTTTTTATTCGCTTTTAATCTTTCAGGCAATTTATTAAAAAGTTTGAGGCCTATGTATCGACTAGTCGCCTGGAACTTAGCAGTACGTGCTACGAACGGTTGTAGGTAATGTGTTTTATTCCTGCTGTCGTGCCGATGTACTTCTTCGTGGGATATTGCCGAGCTCTTATTGCAATAGAATTCGCAAAGAGCTTCTTGAGCAAAAATCGCATACACGGTCGATATCCCTAGTTTTTGGAAGTGTTCACGACATGACTGCCGTGGACCAGTACCTACTATCGCGCGTATATAGCTCTTTCTGGAGAGTGAATACACTGTTAAGGTGCGCTTCAGTACCCCATAAAAGAATACCAAAGCGCAGGTGTGATCAGCTAGCGCGTAATAGGCCGATATTACCTCAGTTCTCTCCATACAACTTCTGAAGCGTAATAAGCATAGCAGGCTGACGACAGTTTCGACTTAACATGCTCTATATGTAGATTCCTTGACATCTTTCCATCCAGATGTAGTCCGAGGAATTTAACTGATTCCGCAAATTCAACCGGGTTAACTTTTATAGACGACTAGATGACCCGGTGAAATTCATACCAACTAAAATTGATTTGATAGTAACTCTTCATCAGGGGCTTAGCTACCGCCGTATCTGCCGTATCAATTATACGGGGGCCCCGAGCCACGGGGGCCCCCAACGTGCGTAAGAATTTTTATTTTTTTATTTCGTTCAAAAGTAAAATCATTTATTTTATATACACTATAAAATCGATAGTAAAATTCAATAGTCTTGCATCCAGTTTTCCGGAGGTAATAACAGCATGCTTTTTATTCTTGACCCTTCCAGTTACAACTGCAACTGCTGAAAGAAGTTTTTCAAAATTAAAACTGATAAAAAAATACCTAAGAACTTCGATGGGACATGAACGCCTGTCAGACCTGTAACTATTGTCCATAGAGGCAGAAACTTTAGAAAAACTAAAGTCATCATCAGCCATTAATGATTTAATATCAGTCTGCCGAACAAAAGGCAAGGAGAGTGTATATTTAATTTGAATTGTTTATAAAAATTTTGGAAAAAGAGACAGATAGATAATTATGATGAATAAATAGGTATGTATTTCTTTTAATTTTATGAAAACATTTTCTTTTTCTTTTGTGAGAAATCGTTACCCTTTTAAGGGCCCCCAAACAATTTTTTATACGGGGCCCCCCAAGGCAAGGCTACGCCATGACTTTTGTGACTTTTGACTTTTTTTGTTTTTTTACCTTTTCGTTTTTTTTTCTTTTTTTACTTTTTCGACTTATTCTTGTTATTAAATATAAAATTACAGTTCTAGACATATTTAGAGCCATCTTGTTCGCATTGAACCAATCAAGTTCACCAAGAGAGGTATTGATATTGGCAGTGAGCGTATTTATGTTGCCATGTCTTCAACTACAGCGCTAGTATCGTCTGCAAATTGGGTGACTTCACATTTAGATAAATTTGGACTCAGGTCATTTATGTAAATAATGAAAAGCAACGGTCCAAGAATTGAGCCTTGGGGTACTCCAATATTGACAGTAAGTATTTCGGAAGTAGCTACGGACTCGAGCAGACCTCTGCCAATATTTGCTATTTCCACTTTTTGCATTCTGTTTTGCAGATAAGTCTTGAATAGGTTATTTGCCGTACCTCGGATGCCATATTAAGGTAAAAGCGCCTATATTCGTGGTATCCGAGGAACAGCACCTAAATCCGCGCTATTTTTTATTTCCTTGATTTCTTCTAATATTTATATGGAAGCAATTCTCTTCTTGGAGTAAGGAAATGCACAATTTCTCCGAGAATAAAACTGTTTTCACCGAAAGGTCTTTTAGGCAACGTTTATTTTATAAAGGGATTCATTGTGGCGAGTGACCTTGCCGGCGACGGTCAAGTCGCGTGCTCCATACTGTTTACGTGCCAAAACACGCGTACCGTGCTCTACAAAAACAAAGAAAAAACACATAATTCACCTGTGTAAGCAACATCATTAAACGTTTTTGGGTCGAGAGTGAGTCTCTGGATAAAATAAGGTGAATATTTGATACAGTTTTGCATTAGAAATATAAGAAATCCTTAACACGGATTTAGAACAATTCTTTGTTCAGGCGCCCTAAATCCGTGGTTGCCTCGGATTTAGATCTTGTGCGGCTTTCTCTCTTTTAAAGATAACTAAGAAAATCTTATTTCCAGTGATCTGAAGTAAATTTACTTAAATATCTAACGAGTTTTCTTATTCTCAGCTCTAAATCCGTGCATATTTTTTAGTCTATTTATATTATTTGCACATTTTTAAAGTTAGCAGATACATGTAAAGTTTGTATGAACTAAATTTATGCGTAATCAATAAGTTAGGTACCAAATTATCTAAAATTATTTGCTTTTACCTTTTAAAAATATAATTATTACCTTTTCAAACAATATGCATTTCAAATAAATAGTTTTTTCTTATGCTTTCTAACACGTTTTTAGAGCTGAATTCATGTCCATACAAACTCCTAAATCCGCGAGTCTGATTTCGTATAGATACTTAAGGCGACAGAAGACGGCGAACCAAACAATTCAAAGATTTTGGAGGTCTACTAATATTAGGGGAGCCAGGGCTATGGGGCCACCCCGAGAAATGAGGCCAAACGTTTAATTCAAAACTCCCGCGCTGCAGTCCGCTTATATACGCGGACTAAAACGCGCATATGCAGTGCAACCAACTCGTATTGGCATACTTAACTAAACGGGCTTGTGGAAAGAGAAATATATGTTTTGTGAGCGAAACATTAAAATACCGCCATTGTATATAAGGTCCGTTTTCCCCAAAAGTAAGTATAACAAATATATTGATGGGTGATACTAAGATCAAACATGATTGCATGATTTGGTATGCAATTGATTGCTTTAAGAGCCGTATTACAAAATAGCGTAGGTATTCTTTTAAAATGAGTTGAAAAAATGAACGCATTTCTTTTTGGATGTAACTATAAAAGATAGGATAAATAAATAAATAAATAAATAAATAACTATTCAACCCTGGGAGAAAACCGCGGCACTGAGCGCTCTTCTCTTGCGCAAGCAAATATATACACAATTTCTAATTGTTTTTTGCAGTGTTTTCTCCTTTCTAATGACAATAATTTATATTATGTCGTATTGCTAAAAGAGTGAACTTTAATATAGTATAAGTATTATATAAGAATCTTATTTTATTTCTGAGAAAATTAGAATGATACAGGAAGATTTTTTTTAAATTTTGTGTAATTGTAAGTAATGTATACCTTGGATATGTGGTCAAAAAACGAAAAAATAAAGCCGTAGTGTACATCAAGAATACATGACGGACATAAAAAAAAATAGTATAGGGTTTTCGTTGTAGTGATATTACTGTATTAAGGAGCTCAAAGTTTGCCTTCCGAGCGTTTTACGAATAACGACTTTCGGAAAATGGGCTGAATAAGTAAATAATATTCGTTATATCTAAAATTAAAGGCCGCTATGGTCAACATCAAGAAATGGTCCAGGTAATTCAGTAATTAAAGTTTGTAGAAATCTCTTCATTTCTTGGAATTAGAACGCCAAAAATCCACTTTTCTTGCCTTTCTGGAAAAAATATGTGATAGGGCTCTTAATGAAAGTTTTAGTTTATATTTTCCTTATGTTTGAAACTTCACAGAAATGAGGTAATGAGGCAAGAGATGGCCTGATTATCCCAATATTGTGGTTTAAACGAAACAAAGTGCTTCACGTGTTTTTTTTCTTAGGTGGTTCGGCATTATTAGAGGAAGACTAATAAGGCCACTTAGACCAAGGAATCTATGACAGAGGATTGTACCCAAGTGGCCAGCGGCAAAGTGTCAAAAGTGTGGCGAAGACTTTCAACATTCCGAGGAGTTCTCTTCGAAAACAATTCAAAAATGAAACTCCACGGGGCCTCAAAATGTGTAAACAAACAGTGCTCAGCGCTGAAAAGGAAAATATTATAATTAAACTTGTATTTGTAGTTATTTGGGGTAACCAGGCCAGGGATGACGTAATTGCCGTAACATGGGCGTAATGAGGTGAGGTCATACTCAATGTTCATAGTTTACAATTGTTAAGTATCAAACTTTTGAAAACTTTCTCTTATGATGTGTTAAAGGTGATAGTCAACATATTGAAGTTTAATTTTGTCTAGGAGCGATATCAAAACTCATAAAACTAACAATGTTTTCCTCGATTTCCCTTAAGGCGGCCCCATAGCCCCGGTTCTCCCCTACTTCTAACAGTGAATTTACCTATGTATACTTCGTTATTATTGTCATTGATAAACGGATAATGTTATTATTAGATATTAATGGCATAATATTTAAGGAGCAACGTAAACACGTAATGTTATATTTCAATGTAAATATTTTACACGCCGATGTTTTATTTTCAGCCTCAAAATGGTGCCAAGACCAAGAAAAAAATACACCCAAGATGACTTAAAACTGGCGCTTCATCAAATCAGAAACGGAGACTCTGTGTACAAAACGGGAAAAAAAATCGGGATTCCGGAATCCACGTTACGGGATAAAATACGCAACCGGTACAAATTGAAATGTGGTCGGCCTACACTATTCAGTGAAGAACAAGAAAAACTGCTGGTAAATTGGGCTACTACATTGGGTGACAGAGGATTTCCTGTCACGAAGGAACAGTTCTTGTTTAACGTGGGAAATCTTTTAAAAAGGTTGCACCCAACAAGAAAAAAATGTGTACCGGGAAAAAGATGGTACAATAACTTTATGTCGCGTAACAAATCTCTGTCCAGACGAGTCTGTCAATCACTAACAAGACCACGCAGCAAAATAACTATAAACACGTTACGAGAATGGTTTGAAAAGGTTAAGACCTATTTCGAACAAAATAACATCACAGACATTCTCAGCGATCCAACACGAATTTACAACTGCGATGAGACAGCTTTTTTCCTGAGCCCTAAAGGAAACGACGTTCTCGTAAGGAAAGGATCAAAGAAAGTCTACAGTAGGAGCGCTAATGACGATAAAGAATGCCTAACAGTCTTAGTAACTGTCGCCGCATCTGGAGATGTGGCACCGCCTATGGTTCTATTTCCATATAAAAAGAGACTTCCACCTGGGTTGCCTGATTCGACTCCTAAGGGATGGGGAGTAGGTCATTCAGAGAATGGTTGGATGACCCAGGAAACTTTTTTCGAGTATCTGGCGAATGTTTTTCACCCATGGCTGCCCAAGAAGGATATACATTTTCCTATAGTCCTCTTTTTAGATGGTCATACTTCCCATATATCACTAGAACTTAACGAGTTTTGCAGGGACAACCAAATAATACTAGTGGCACTTGTACCCAATGCAACACACTTAATGCAGCCACTCGATGTGGCTGCGTTTCGCCCCGTGAAGGGTATTTGGAAAAGTGTGGTTCACCAATTCAAAGTCGAAAATAACTTTGAAAAAGTTAGAAGGGTAGACTTTTGCAGTCTGGTTAAAACATGCTTAGACCAGGCATTAAAAAAGCAAACCATACAGAACGGATTCAAAAGCTGTGGTCTGTACCCTTTTGATGTAATACGGATTGACATGTCAATGCTAATAAGTGAGACGTCAGAATATAATCATAATACAATCATTCAAAATAAGGAACAAAATAAAAAAAATACAAGATCTCTCTACCAACACCGATCTGAGAGATGAGGAGATATGCCTACTTCGCGAACTTTTTGAAAGAAAAATATCAGGTGATATTCTTACAAAATTTCAGGACGCAACATCAACAGAAACTGTTCACATTGAATTTAAACAGCTCTATCTTTTCTGGAAATCTCTTCAAAGTCAATCCGATTTCACAGCGACAATAAATAACACTCTAATCCTACAACAAGGGCAACAATTAATATTACCTGTAATGGAAGAAATTGTTCAAACGCCCCAATTAATCAACTTGGACGATGACCAACTAATCCAAATTCAAGTAGATGACGCCGTACCAATCTCTCAAACATGTGTCTTAAATGATAGCCAGCCAATTCAAATAGAAATTGAATTCGTCAACCAAATGCTTCAAACCCACCACACACTGGATAAAATTCAACAAACCCAAACCGTAATAGATGAACTCGGCCAAATGTCACCAATTCAATCGCTTAGAGCAGCTGAACACCTTCAAACTATTACAGACGGAAAAGAAATGAGTGAAACCTGCTTTCTGCTTCAAGAACGGCCAACCAAACTTTTAGCAGAAGACTTGAATCATATAAACGGAGGAAGTAATAAAAAAAAGCAGAATGTCATACAATTTCCCACATCCCAGGTGAAATCTCTAAGCCATGCACCACTCAACAGCCATTAACTCAATCCACAGCAGGAGACACAAACTGAAGTTTGTACCCCAAACTGAAGTTATGAATGAAAATGTAAGAGAATTGCCCGACATACACACCCCCAAAAGCCGACAAACTAACCGGTCAAATAATGTGAAAGAAAACATTCCTAATCCAGATCATAAAGGTAGCGGGCAAATTTCTGTCATAGTCGATATTCATGAGCATCGAAAATTATCAGAACCCCGCGTAATACGAGATTGCATTGATAAAATAACATGTCATGACACCATTTTCGAAGAACTTCCAAACTTGAGCAATCTTGAGGACCTTAATCAAGGATCCTTATTTTCTGACACATCAATAAACTGGGATAGAGTTTCTGAATTTGAGGCTGTCAGTCCAGTATGTTCAGAGCCCATAGATCTTTCAGAACCACAAAGATTAAGAGCAACAGAAAATATTGACTTAACCAGAGACAACTACATTACACCTAAAAAAGGCTTCCCTACTCCTTTCAAAGATGTGTTATACTTTCCTAAAAAAATAACGACCGATTCGACGAAGGTTAAAAAGGTTATGAAAAAAATTCTTCCTGTCGTTGCTACTTCCGACGAATTTGTGGAATACCAAAGGCGTGAAAAAATGGAAAAGGAAAAAAAACTACTTTTAAAAACACAGAAGGCTGAAGAGAAGAAAAGAAAATCTTTAGATAACACCAATATGAGCATAAATAAAGTTAAAAAAACGAAAACTTTTAAATCAGGGAATCAAAATAAAGGAAACCCTGCCAATGACAAAAATTATAAAAAGATCAATGTCGGTGATTGGGTTATCGTTACTTATGAAGAGGAGTACTTTCCTGGTCTTGTAATTACAGTGAATCCCCAAAGTTTGGTTGTGAAAACTATGCATATGTACAAAGATAATTGGAAATGGCCCCAAGTGGATGATGTGTTGCCGTATTCGCTAGACAAGCTAGTTACGTCAATAAATCCACCATCATTTACTCGCCAGCGTGAAGTCTTCAGTGTTCCCGAAATAAAAACTTTGCGGAAAAATAACAAATAAGATTATTCATTTTGTGTGTTAGATTTTATCACATATTGGTTTTAACCAATTCTAAAACTAATCAAAATTACTATTGAAGAAAAATGCATCATCATAGGTTATAAAACTGAGCCATTCGTTTTATTGGACAATACATATGCAACACTCTGTTTCAACTTGCGACAAGAATAAGCCTTAGCAATAGAAATTCTGTTCTTTTTGTGTTTATGTGACTGTTTTGAATACTGTTTTTTTAATAAAAATTTTATTGTCTTGAATACTGTACTGTCATTTTAAATTATATCATCGGTACACATACTTATGGTATGAGTTGAAAAAGATCAAGCTCGATGCCGTGCTTGATGAGGAGGATGAGGTCAACTTGTATTGGAGTTGGTCGTAGTGGCCAAGTAACACCTTTCGGGTTGCCAACCATCCCGGATTGGCCGGGATTGTTTTGGAATTGGAATAGCTGTTCCTTATCCCGGATGAATTCTAAACTGCCCGGAAATTTAGAGAAAACTATTCTAAATTATATATTTTTTTATTTTACGATAAATATCCGCTTACCTGACATGACAAACAATGGTGTCTCTTGGAAGCCAAGAGACAATAGGACAGTAATAAAAAAATGGGATATAAAGGTTTTATTTTAGCAGGTACAAAGTACAAATATCGAAAAAAAATAGTTTAAAAAAATATATAATAAGTAAACAAAACCTGTCTTTATTTTTTTTTTCATACAATAAAAGTTTCCTAAAATAATAGGTAATAATGGCTGACTGATAATAATGATGTTCAGTGTTGAGCTATTTGTCCCGGAAACGTCCCAAAAAAAATTGGAAACGCTAAACACCTTATAGAAAAGTTACCTCGGATTTAGAGCCCTACTACCGCGGATTTAGATTTTATCACACGGATTTAGAGCATTCTGCCCACATCTGAACTTTTATTTTTCTTATTTTTAATATTTGTTATATTGGCTATTTGAACGTATTTTTATATACGTGAATATATTTCTGAGTCACTTAAATAAATTTTATGTGTACAATATCACCAGAAATAAAATTGTTGGGGGGACAACGTTAGATGTCCAGATTTACCTCGGAGATAGGGGCTTTTACGTCTAATTTTGCAAGTAGAAGATCGGTTTGGACGCAATCATAGGCCCGACTGAGGTCACTAAAAGTGGCAGCCGAAGACCTTTTCATGTTTAGACACGTATGTATTTAATTGCAACATTTCAACATTCGCTTGGATTGTGGTAGATTTCTTTTTTATAAAACCAAATCGTGTGTTGCTCAAAATATATTTTTTCTCTAAAAACTCACGTATCCTGACTTCTATTATTTTTTCCAAGACCTTAGAAAATACGGTCAATGGTTTTCGATAGATGGGTCGATAGTTTTCGATATTATGGATATCACCTTTTTTAAAGACCGGTACTATTTTTGCCATTTTATAGTATTCAGGGAAGACACCATTACTTAACGACATATTAAATAATATACTGAGGGGTTTAGATAAAACATCACTGGATAAAACATCACTTCTTTGATAAAATCAATTCACTTAGATAAAACATCACTTCTTTAGTATATCAACTGGAGAACTGTCTATCCCAGTGGATTTTTTATTTTTTAATTAGTTTATAAATTTGGCTATTTCCATCTCAGATGGAATATAATTTCTATCTCGGGTTTCAGGAATACGTACCTATCGAGTTATTATTTTTTGCATTAATTTCAGAATTCATATGCTGTTGTAATTGAGGTTTGAATTGCAGATGCCAGACTTAAAGGTTTATTATATTCGTTATAAAGAAGTTATTGAATTCGTTGCTCAAAACCAGAGCATTTTTTTCGAGTTTTTTATTTACTTCAATGGACAATGATGCGCTAAATTTCTTTTGTCGATTTTCCGGTTTCATCTTTTATAATGGACCATGCTGTTTTTACTTTATTTCGTGAGAAAAATATTTTTTGAGAATGGAATTTTCTTTTGGCTTCGGGAATATCGTTTCTTAATCTCCCATAAGGGTTAACTACCGTCCCATAAGTGTAACTTCTGTTTTATGCAAAGGTATGGAAAGAATAGGGGCAAACTATTAGAAAGTACACAATAGTCCACCACTTCCTTCCGGAAGAGCAGCATGGTTTCATCCTTGGGAAATCCGTTACCACCAATCTCTATTACTGCGTGAACGCCAAGAGCATTGCTATGGATAACCACACCCTGACCGATATGATATACTTGGACTTCGAAAATGCATTTTACAAGGTGCCGCTGAAAAGGCTTCTCGCTTAGCTGAAACACATTGGCATACGCGGCAAGCTGCACAGCTGGAGCGGCAGTCCTTTTTGAGTGGCCGCACATTTAAAGGGCGAACTGGCGACACCTCCCAGGCGAATACCATGTGGTCAGTGGAGTCGTGCAAGGATCGGTGTTGGGCCCTACGCTGTTCAATGTATTCATCGCGGATCTGAGAGAAGGCATAAAATCAAGTGTGTTTCTTTTGCGGATGAGACTAAACTGATTGCAAATCCTTACAAATCTCGGCAAATACCTAGATCAAATTCTTGAAAGGTCCACAATATGGTTAATGTATCTAAATGTAGACAAATTCACGGTTCTTCACTTCGGCAAGAACAACCCCAAACATCAGTCTATTTAGGGCCAGTGCCATTACAAAGAGTCGTGAAAAAAAAGATCTGGGCATAACGACAGTACCTAAGCGATCTGAAGTGAAGTGAGCACATTACACAAATCGTGAAAAAGGCCAACTCAATTATGTACCTCATCCGCAAATCATTCATTTACTATATCACACCAGCCTTATTTTTGTTATTATACAGAGTGAGTTTTAATTAACCGGCATCCTCCAAGAAGGTAAATCAGTACGAGCAAGTAAGCAATTTTTTTAAAAACATTTTGTAAAAAAAAAATATAATAATAACGCAACTTGTGTATAAAAGTTCGACAAGCTTTGAGAGCGCGGCGCCATCTAGCAGTAGGTATAATGTCGCGAAAAAACATATTCGCAATATTTCATCTACCGCTAGCAAGCGAAGCGCACTCAGCGCTTTATATAGGTACTATTTTTTTAAACTAATTAAAATAATACTTTTTTACCACATTTTATTGAATAAAAATTGCTTATTTGCTTGAACTGATTCACCCCTTCATAGATGCCGGTTAATTAAAACTCACCCTGTACAAAGCCTACACCCGAGCAATGATAATTTGGATTTCAGATCTGGAATCCATACTTGGTGGAAGACGAGAATCTCCTCGATAAAGCCCAGCGCAGTGCGACCAAGCGGTTTTAAAAAGCTGAAATACTCAGAAATACTTCGCAGATTGCAATAGCCCACACTCAAGGATTGTCGGATTAGGGCGACCTCATTGAGGCGTAATAAGATCCTCAGCGGATGCTCCCCAGTTTACGTACACCGTGCGCGCTATAGACATTTCAACGACGGCCCCGACTCAGCGCCGGGCGACGTGCTATGCGTTCGGTCGCGGGCCGTCAATGCATTGACCGCCTCGCTCACTACTCTTTAATCTATAAGCAGCACCGCATGCATCATCTGCGACGACTCGACTTCAAACGGGAGAAAACACGATTCCACACCAATCCCAACAACACTTTACATGATGAAATGGTTGAAGCGTGCACTGTTGAAATAATTACTATGTATATAAATATTATTCTTACAGAATACGAGTATGTCTAACAGTCATGTTAAACATACTCGTATTTGAAAATTTCGAATGAATCCGTTATTTAAGAAGACGATACAAGGATGCTGCACTCGTTATCAGCCAGCATCACTCACATTTATCGATTTAATTTGTCTCTATTGGACAGACTTTATTTTGCAAAAGAGAAGACCTTTAACTATTTTGCGAATGCATGTAGGGAGATTATTCTACTTGAACATCTAAGTTTAACCCTTGGAGTAAATGGGTATTTTCATGGATGCATCTGTCTCTTTTGCAGGATTTTCGGCGACATCGACCTTAAAGTACTATAACTACGAAACTACTACACCAATCATAAATAGAACAACTGCACAATGATTGCATTGAAATTTCGAATATAGAATATTGAAATATCATTTTGTAAAACAATTAGATAATTATGAATAAATATGAGAACGTCAAAGAAGTGAAAAAAACGCGCAACCAGATCTGATCGTATCATATTCAACGGATAATTGTTTCACAACCAGATTTGGTCGTATCATACTCAACGGGTGAATAATCTACAACTTTTTTGTTTCTCGAAAATCTGCCAATCACCACAAAAGTTTGCGCACACATCCGCATGGGCAAAGATAATATGCACATGGGAATATTTACTGCTACTTTTTCTCTCGCTAGACTTGAGAGGAAGTAGGGCGCAATGGCCCAAGGAGGTGTGAAGTGAGCGACGCACCGCGCGTGATATCACTTGCCAGCGCGAAGCGTCGCTTATTGCAGTGTTCCGCAAACTTTTTGTGTTCAAGATACACCTACCAAATCAAGAAATTTTAGAGGTACTTACACCAAACAAAAAACCAATGTTTATTTAATATTTATTTATTTTTGCAACCAATATAATAGAAAAAGATGTTTGATGAGAAATGTGAGCCTGCTTAACTGAGCACAGGCGATCAAAATTTAGAGCAATCGTTGATAAGACAGCTCTCATCTCTTCGTCGATCGTCCTTAGGCGTTCTCTTTTTTCAAATTTAATCGTAGTGAGAGTTAAAAACCCCATTTCGCATAAGTTGTTCATGACCAAATGGTAAGAGATTTGCAATAGCACGCTTTGAAAGCGTGCTATAAAGTGTGCTACGAAAGCGTTTCGCTCGCATAACTCTCAGCTATGTGTAGGTTGCATTACCTTAACAAAACTTGTCAAGTTCTCCGTGGCACACCAACTAATGACCATGGTACACCAGTGTGCCGCGGCACACACTTTGCGGAACACTGGCGCCTTATTGCACACCATGGCGAGTTGGCACGGTCGTTGTCGCCAGCGCCTATAAAACATTTTTTATAGGCGCCATAAAATGTTTTGCTCATATAGGCCACATTAGTAGAATAAAAAAATATAACTACACACCGTTAATATTTTTGGTTACTGGCCGGTTCGTATCCATCACCACCATTATTATTGATCCTTCTTGACAGCCGACTTAACCCGAGCGCAAACGACTATGGTCGACGAAAAATAAGAAGTCATGCAATGTTGCCAGAAAATACCCAATTACGAAAATTATTATTTTTTTAAATTGACTACATTTCATTTTCTTTCTCTGCGTTCTGATATATCAAGTGGGCTGGTCTAAGCGGCACGGGGACATCATTGTTTCTGCATCTCCAGTACCTTCTACAAAGTGCACTTAGTTCGAGACTTTTACAAAATTATAGCGCTATGTATAAACAAAATTGGAAACAAAGCGAGCTACGTCACGAGTCCAAGGGCTCGCATATGGCCGCTACAGGTCTACTACTCCGCCAACGCTGATGTTCATACGTTTGAGAAATTCGCACACGCGTAACGCTCACCAAATCCGTTCGTCGAGACGGATCCCTCTGCTCACTTCTCTCGCACCCTATCCCCGCAATACTCTGTCGCTCGAGAGTTCGTCCACTGTTCTATCGGTATACTGTACATAGGATTAGTTTTAATTTACCGGCATCTTTCAAATGAGTGAATCAATACGATCAATTAAGCAACTTTTAATAAAAAGTTTTTTAAGTTCTATAAGAATAAAAATAATTAGATACATGTTCATAACATTTTAGCTCGTAAAAAAGAAGTTAGTCTTTAAAATTATATACCTAGAGCGTTTTTTTTTACATTTTCAACAATAATTTTAAGAATAGATTTCTTTTCAAACTTATAGAAGAGTGTACCTACAAATTCTTATATACTTAAACATACTTAGACATGAAAACATACATTAATTCCTGTCACTATTACTTAAAATGTCTAAACTTCTTTTCTACTAAATTTGTATGCAAAGGTTTCAAAGAAAGAACCTCTTTCGGTAGTGTAGGAGTCACATTAGCACTTAGCCGGTTCTATTTTATATAATAAAGTGTAAATTCATAAAATTATTCTCAAAAAAGAAATTTAAAAAATCTATTCTACAGTATCGTAGGAATGATGCATCAAAGCAATTAAATAGTAGTAAATCATCATACAAACATTCATACAAAAACGACATATTATATACCCAAGTACTGTGTGAATGGAAGGTGTACAGTTGAAGACGTTGAAATCGTAACCAGTGCTATTATAAAAAAGGAAATAATAGCCGGATGTGGCATTAACAAAGAGGAAGAAAACCATTGATATTTTGTTAAAATTGTTGATCGCTATGAATGACTTGCTTGATGTTTACGAACCGCGCAGCCGAGCCGTGTATGTTAGGAAATAGGTTTTATTCAAAGGTTTTAAATTAATAATTAAAACTAATTATTACTTTAAATACCAAATGTACCGCCGAGAGCTTTCGCTTTAGGATTATAAACGCTACATTTGCATGCTGTTGCTACACAATTCGGCATCGTTCCTTTGAAAAACTGGAATTTCCTCGGATGCAAGCATCTGTCTGCAGGCGCTAGGCATAAGCCACCTAGCAGGTGTATTCAATAAGTGGTTACCCAGCCACAGTATACCAAACAGTAGCTTCTCTTAAAACAAAATTGAAATCGTAGCGAGCTACGTCACGCGTCCTAAGGGCTTGTATTTGACCGTCATGTCTGCTACTACGACGACGCAGACGTCCTTCGAGAAATTCGCAACCTTTGCCCGCTCGCAACGCCAACCAAAGGCGTTCGCCGAGACGTATCTTTCTGCTCACTTTCCCATAGCCATCCTATCACCGCAACGCCCAGTCGCTCGAGAGGGCGTCTACTATTCTCTCGGTGTCAGAATAGTATTCGGCGGAGTGTTACATTAATTCTATCCTTATAATGCACGCGGGCTTCTAATTATTTGTGTATTATGGTAAATATAAAAAAAGTAGACGGTCGAATTAATTGGTTTTCTTTTTATTCTTTGTTTTTTGACCGAGCGTAGAGAGTCGTAGCATTTCGTATGTTTGTTTGTGTATTTGTTTGTTAGGAAGTAACTACCAGGCAAGTTGTTCGTTTTTTTTCGAATTTGTCATGAATGTTCCTTGAAGTCATTAAACATAGCGTAATTGGAAGATTTTTTGCAAACATTTACAGCTTTGGAAAAGAACCATACCTATATACATAATATGTGTTTTTTGCTATTTCTTTTACAGAACTTTATGTTATCTAAAATGGAAACAGGTAAGTACCTACAGCTTCGAAAGTGAAAAATAGTTAAAATTAATGTGATTTTTGGCCGTTGTTTTTACAAATAAAATATTTATTTTGTTAAATGCTTACATCTACTGCTGTGGAAAGGGGGGGGGGGGGATCGAGAGAACTAAGCTACAGTCTAAGGGGGTCCCGTAAGAGTTTATTTTTTTTAACCAAAAGGGGGTTGCGATATAAAAAAGGCTAAACAACAGTGGTTTAGTGCACTAGGTACTACTTATTTTATTTATTGTCCAAGCGGACTAAGATTCTGTTTTAAGTCGGCACATCATCTATTTGTAAATTTGTTTGTTACGTAGAAACGACCATAAGCGTTGTTTGATTTCCCTGGAGTTTTACATAAATGTTTATTGGTCATCAAAAATGACGTATTTTAAAAAAAATCTATTCAAGATTCACGTTCTATTTTTTGGACGCGATGTCTACTATTCATAGAACTACTAATACTACTTACTAGTTTTGCGAACATCAGTGCTCTTGGATTAATACCCAAGAGCACTAACGGAAACCGGCTGGTAGGTACCTCGGTATTAGTATTAGGTACTACCATATAAAATCAATGGTACTACCTAATACTAATACCGTAATTTTGGCAACAAATGCTTTCATTTATCTGCCGAGATTATATGCGATAAAGCTGGCAACGTCGTTGTCATGTCAGTCAGTCAGTCGGTTTCTCGCTCAGCTTGTTTGTGTCGTTCGTCGGTTGTTTCCGATTTCGAATGGATCGGCGTTAATTAAATCGTTTGGCTGGTGATTCGGTGTGATAATCGTACGAAGCGGCCGAGATGTCGGAGGTACGGCATCGACGCGGCGACGGAGATCGCAGCGACGCCAAAGTCGAAACCGAGGAGTCCGACCATGTAAGCTTTCCAGCTATGTTTTCGTCGAGCCTCCACCAGAATAAACATACGTTCATTATCTGGAATGTAGCAGACGCATGTGGTGGTAGTTGGCAGTCCAGTCGGCTAGGCGCTCGCTAGCTGGTTATCTATTACATCCGCACGAATTAGAGCCTATTAGAATTCAATTGGATCGATGACCCACAATCCGATCGTGTTTTACTTAACACTGAATGGGGCCCCAACTTTGACGACAATCACCGCCAATGAACCCATACAAATGCTGCTTTTAAATTCTGTTAAAAACCTTTTACACTAATATAATGATAATTATATCCTTGTCATTACTTAGGTACCAGCCTACTTACCTATATCATTTTGACATCTTTTGTATCTATGCAAGCTTGTGCATCGCGTAAGTAAAGTAGATAGGGTAGACAGGTAGAAAAGTAGATCAAGTATATAACCTTTATATTGATTAACATTATGTACATAAGAACCGTGTAGGTAAATAGGCCATGGCTAGGAATTGTGAGTTTATGAATAGGTACCGGCACACTACAAGGTGATTATTGCAACACTGGAAACTGACTAATCTACTTTGACAATGTAGGTCTTTGTTTACCATTTTTGGTTTTTAAAAAGGAAAAAGCCTTATCCATGTGCAATTCTTAGGTTTGTTTGTGTGCTTCAGAATGCACCAGAAAAAAACCAAAGAGGATAGCGCAGAATTATTTTTTCATATATAATATCTGTGGTGTCTGGTCTTTACCCGCAGCCGATATGTCCAAAATGCTACTTTTACAATACAGCCATTTCAAAATGCGGTTTTTTTTTAGAAAATCTCTTATTAAGGGGAAGTTACCAGAGCCAAATGGGGGTTTTGGCATTGTTTCTTAATACTTCATTTACACAGAACATACGCATCCCAAAATTCCTAATAAAAAATAGCATACCAATGAAAAGTGGCTTCATGATTAACAGTACAAAAGGTGACATTTTTAAATTTTCCGAATATAAGGGTAATATAATTTAGCCCGAGTATAAAAGTTTTTGCAAAATTAATTCATTATGATTTAAAAATTTGAATCCTCGAGAGTTGACTTGTTAACCATTGTTGTTTAATTATTTTGATTCTATAAAACATTTATTTAATGCCTGGACAAGGACTATGTAATGTTTGGGTAACCTCAATGTAAATGTCAGGACGATTCAGCGTGACTGCCCCGTTTTAATTTTATTTGTTTTATTTTATTATGTTTTATTATGTTAATATGTTTCATTTTAATTATGGGTACAGTGGTTTGGCAGTAATTAATGTTTTGGTGAGACAGTGTCGTAATTCAATTTTTTTACTAATTTTTACTAATTTTTTTTGGGACAGCAACTTGTCAATCGGCTGAGGGGCCGAGGCCTGAAGGGTTAATTGAAAGGTCACATATATTTCTACAACGTTCCTTAAACGAGAAAATCTTTAATTGGCTCTCTGTTATCCTACTCCTCTTTTTGTTAAATTATAATTAGCTGTTGGTTTTCCTAAAAATAAATAAATAAATAATGACATTATAAAGAAATATTACTGGTTGTTTCGTTTTTATTAGTTTCGTTAAAATGTTAAAACCATTTCAGTATGCTGTATGCATATATCAATTTTTCCATGTTTATATCAATAATACAACATTTTCTAAGAGTCCTCAATGGGTAAGATTAAAATAAATTTATGGTTTGAAGAAATATTTTAAAAGTTGAAATTAAACAGTTTGTTTTATCTAACAGACAATTTACCAATTTATGGAACCTTTGCAAACACATTAATGTCATTCTGATTGCAGTCAAAATAAGATTCGATAGTTCCAGGAATTTTTTGACAACGAGCTAAGAATGCACATCACTCCTAAGTTTGGAACATTTATAAATTTAAATATAATTTAAGGAGAATTTACTGAAGGCGCTTTTCCTGGATTATTCAGCAGGTAGATTCGGAGGAGGAGAAATTTTCGGAAGAAAAATATGTGGAGGAGATGGCGAGAAACCTGGCTCAAGGCACTGACAAGACACCCGAGGCTTTCGATGCTGCCTTGTCCGGCCTGTCTGCCAGGTAAATCCCCATTACTTTACCTAAATCTTGCACATAATAACTATAGCCTTCTTAATTACTTGATATTGCACCTGAAAAGAACTCATTCATCATTGTTTGAGATTGTAATTATTCAAAATTAAAATGAATAACCGACGGAAGCAGTCCATTGTTTACAAATTAGTATCTAAGTTATTCGATACCTACACTTCCACTCTATCCGACACTTCCACAATTTATTACTGTAACTTTATACAACTTTGGTTCAAATTCATCTTATTTCCTCGGAACCCTTAAATTAAATTCTAATTAAGGTTATTATTTTACTAATATGGTATGTAATGAGATAAGGATAAGAGATAAAATTATAAAATTTTAAAGATAGTTGTCTTTAAATTTTTTATAATTTATATACCGTAAACGTTATATTTGTTCCTCAAAGATTGAAGCTATGTTTATTTATTTATTTATTATTACGGACAATAAAATTTACAGCAGAAGGGCTATGAAATTCACTAATCATTATTATACATCATATACAGGAGAAACAAATTAAACCCATAGCTATTGGCTCATCGCAATAAAATAAAAATAAATAAAAAATAAAATACAAACTGAGCTGCCATGAAATTAACCAACCGGGGTCGGGCCCATCTTTATACTTTTCTATACTCCGACCGATCGGTCGGAGCAAGAAGCTTTACGTTGTTACTAATCCACATTGTATCCTGTGGAAAGATGATATTACTGGTATATTCCTAAAGACCAATCTCATGATTAAATATTTCCCCTGCGTCGTCCCCTCGCAGCTCATCCTTTACCTAAAACAATATATAATTAGGACGATTGTCAAGTAAATATAAAATGATTGTTTAAGTATATAATTTTTCTACAATATATTTATTTGTTGTGTTGCAGGTGGCGCAACTGGGTGATCCGAGGCATCTCTACGACGCTCATGATCTCTATCTTTCTCCTCGTCATCTACGGAGGACCACTTTTCCTCATGCTAACGGTACACTCTTTTTTTCACAATTTCCTAAATTTAGTCACAGTTCTTTATTCAGCCAGTCTTTTCTTTAGTTCCAATTTTCCTTGAAAAAGTTTGCTTTACAATAAAAACTCAGTCCAATTATTATATCAGTAGACACCTATCTTAGAACTATTGCTATATGAAATCGACGGAAAAAAATAGCCCACTCCCTTTTCTTTGTGCAAATGAGTTAATGATTCAACCTCTTTTATATGCCCAAGATCAGATGGCATAATTAAAAATTGGATAATAAACAAGCTCAGTAGACCTACAAGCGAAAAACTTTAATAGTAATGGGAAGGAAAGACTCAATCATTCATTTTATTATAAGACTAGCTGACCCGTGCCCACTTCGTTGAGCGGTAAAACTTTTTACCTGTGATGAAATAATGAGTGTGGTTCGGATAGTACTGAGTGCTATGATTTATTTCCTGACTGCCAAAAGAAGGGTTATATTTTTACTGCATATGTATGTATGTATTTGCATGCCGATTTGACTATAATACCGTTATTTGTGAGTGTCTTATTTGTGAGCGTATTATCTCTAACTATTTATGCAGTAAAAGGGAAATTATATGCAGTAAAAGGGAAAAGTCTTTTGTTTTAAACACTTGAGACGATAAATTTACTTATTTTGATAAGAATTCATAATTGTTGATAATATGACCAATACACAACATGATTTAAATTATTTTTTTAATATATAATACTACTTTTTGTGACTTAAATATAAAAGTTAGACATATGCTGTTGCTGACTTTTTTGTAGGCATTATCAAGCTCTACAACTTTTCTCTAGAACTTAATCATATATCTCTCATCGTTAAGGCAGCGTTAGTTAGAAACGTTTTCGTTCGACCGCTAATTCTCTTACTTACTTTGCAAATCCGACTACCACGAAAAAGTCTTTTCATTTTTCGAATTAATATATAGCCTATGACACTCACAAATAACGTGGCTTTCTATTGGTAAAAGAATTTTCAAAATCGGTTCAGTAGATCCAGAGATTACTTCCTACAACCTCACAAACTTTACCTCTTTATATTATTAGTATAGATCAATGGTTAAGACTCTGTAGTTGGCTCTGGAAGCGTACTGCACATCACACAGGCCATGCATTTGCTGCCGCCATTTGTTTACAAATGAATTTCTCCACTTTATTATATTATGTAGAAAGAAGAAAAAAGTTACATTTGTGTGTCTGCCTGTATGTCTGTATGCACGATATGTCAATAGTGCATTGTCTAATTTCAAAAATTCGTTTGTCTATGTTTTTTCATCAAGGAAGAGACAGTTGTAAGCAAACAGACAAAATTTTCAGCATTTTTTTAAAAATCCCTGCTAACATACATCCACTAATTAACCCATTGACACACGAAGCCGACGAAACGCCGGTCAACTACTCAGCAAACGTACTCCCAAGGGATACAAAAAATTTTTTTTTATTTGGCCGACATGGCCTTATATAATACCTATGCATTACATAAAATATGTCTAATGTGCAAAGGTTGACATATAGCAACTATATGATAGGTACTGCGGAAAGCATATTAGAGAATATTACGCTACCACCATACAAGAGGCGAGGAAGGGCATCCGGAGGAGCATGCCCTTTACGATTACAGGCTGTACAATGGGCACATGGGAATGTGAGAAATGCTTAGTAGCTCTCCACATGTCACAATGTTTGAAAAAATACCATACCCTTCCAAAACTGCCTGGAGATGAAGATTAAACAGATATCCAAATACCAAAAAAAAAGAGTGTTCTATGTTGTTCCGTTTTAATTTTATGTGAAGTTTAGTGTTAAGGTTTCTTTGAAATAAAAGTTGTAATAATTAAATAGTGTTTTTAATTAACAAATGATGTCATATTATTAGTGGTGGAATGGGTTAATGTATAAGTCCGTACTATTATATTTATCCTACTAATTATTTTATTTATTGCCTTTTTTATCTTTTGTTAGTTTAAATAAGTGGTTTTTCAAGTCTACATTTTTTCTGTATAATATAACTATAAAGATAAATTTGAAAATAAAAAGATTCCTGTATTTGCAATAACGATGTTATCTATGATCTTGTAAGGTCACTGTTATTAGATTTGAATGAATGTGTGAGGTTTGCTTCTGTGTTTCTCGTATTAGAGGAAGCCATATTGGATTGACTCCTTTATTATTAATTGGTATATATATAAGTAACCATTAGGTAGCCATTAGAATTATTGACTAATTTTTTAATTTGTTTTGTAGTACGATTCTACGACGAATAACTTTTAGTAGGTTCCAAAGTTTCTTAGATACTATATATTTTTTTAAATTAATATATGTGTGTAACGTAAAGATTAAGGTAGTAATGACACTTACTACTTAAAACACAAATATTTTGACACGTCCAAGAGCGGTTTTTAGCCGCCAATTGGACACGACGTAAATGTAAATGTAACCACAAGAAACATTAATTTTCTGTCGATTATTTATAAAAATAAAATGATAAAAAAATTAACAGAGGTTTTTTGCTATATGTATAGCTATTAGATATAATAATCATAATCATATATAATACCATATGCTGTTCTGAAATGTTAACCAAGATTGGTTTACTTATTTTAGCCGCCCTGCTCCCAAAGGTATTATTCAAAAAACCTTTCGGTTATTATTCAAAAACTCTATATAATACTTTTGGGTTATTATTCTTTGTTTTTTCTTCTTCATTAGATTTCTTAGTAACAATACTTGTTTACAATATACCATACATGATTTTTACAGAAGATACCCAATTATATTACCTTTTTTTGTATTTGGAATCGTGGTAACAATTTAACGTATCATGTACACTTTGTGGGTTTTTAATTTTATTTATTTTTGTTTTTGTACTCGAGCGTACTTGAATGTACGGGATACCGGTTGTTGCGTTCGGGCGATAATATAGCGGCCGTATCACGTACGTTTGTATAGGTAGGGAGGTTAAACCCCTAGTACATATTTATGTAATGCATCAACAATGACCGCTATTTTAGAGGACTTGATGGACCTTTGTTACCCTATATAAGCCCATAGCGATATATTTAAGAACAACTGTTGAGTTTTTGGTAACGGTGTAAAATGCATCAAATCTAATTAAAAAGTCATAAGTTAATTATTAGAATGTGTAATTATTAGAATTTCCTCTAAAGTCCCTATTATCCACTCAAATAATAAAAAATATAACTTGTAGGCATAGAATTTACTAGATTTTGACATCTTCCTTTCAGTTCATCGTGAAACCAGATTTGAAGTATTGCACTGATCATCTTGGTTTTCGTTGTACAATCCATCTTAGAGAGCCATTTTTTGCGAATGGCCCAGAGGATTTCAATCTGGTTGAGATTGGGGGAGTTTCCGGGCCATTCAAGTACAGTAATTTGGTTCTGTGTGAAAAACTGTTTCACTTTTTTCGAAGAATGGCATGGGGCGAGATTCTGTTAAAAAAAAACCTCGTTCAAAGGATAGACCTTATGGAGCTCCCGTATCATGGTTTAATAAGATGTCAATACATTGGTCCGAATTCATCATCCCAGTGACTGGCTCGAGTGATCCAGTGCCATGATAGGATAAGCGACCCCAAAACATCTTCTTCATAGGGTGCTTTACTCTCTGTTCTAAATGAGCAGGTGATATGGGATCACCAGCTGCTCGCCGCACAAACTGGACATGCTGTCCCTGCACAACAAAATGTGTTTCATCGGAGAAAATAACTTTATGCCAGTCTTCAGTTGTCCAGTGTTGGTATTTATTGGCCCAAGCTAGGCGCTTCTTCATCATAACAGTGGTCAGAAGCTGCTTCTTAATTGGCTTCCTTGTAATCCTACCAGATTAAAGAAGTCGTCTGACTGTAGTGACGTAAATATTTATTCTAGATTGATGAAGTTCTCTGTTTGAGTCGACTGCACTCATGCGAGGATTTATTTTGCTCTTACGCACTAGAAGTTTTTAGGGTCTTTGAGGGTTTTGTCTGTCTTCCGACCTCATTTTCCCTTTCGTTTGATGGTCACCGCTCCTGTCGTTTTTTCTGATTGACAATCCTGCTGACGGATGCAAGGCCAACTCCAATATTCTCCGCTATCTGCCGGAACGACATAGAGAGTGCTAACAAGCGTAATTATCCGTTTCTACTTGGAGTGATATCCATGCTTGAAAGGTCACTCAAATTAAGCATTCCAAATTTGCTCTTTACGAAAAACAACACATTTCCTACTAAAAACACACCAACATAATCTAGAATACGTTTTTTTGACATTTCACCGTGCTGAAATGACTGACAGGTTAAAAAAAAAACATTGCCAGAATGAAAAATATCTCAGACAGCCAGAAACAAGAGAAAAGTTTAAATTTATTGCTTGTTCCAATTAATTCGCTCGGTACTGTAGCTATTATTCATTTGTATAAAACAAAAATCTAACGTATACGTATACGCACACTCATCCCCTAATGGAGGACAAGAAATTGATCTAAATAAATAAATTAAAAAAAAACACTGCCTTAGCTGAAGTGTGAAAGGGGATGTGATGTTTGGAGATTTTTTGTCAACTTCAATATTATGCAAATATTTGTTACAGACGTTGGCGGTTCAGGTGAAATGTTTCTCGGAGATTATCAATATCGGGCATGCAGTTTATCGCGTTCACGGCTTGCCATGGTTCCGATCGCTCTCATGGTAATTGAACACTACTACCCGCGCCTCTTTCCGAGTTTCTTTTTCCATTGCACCTTTTCATTTCCGTAATGTTTTTATTGCAGGTACTTCCTTCTCACTTCCAATTACTTCTTTTACGGTGAAAGTCTAGTCGACTACTTCGGAGTTCTTTTTTACAAACGGGTAAGCATGCACTCATTACGCATATTATTATGCACTAATCTCTCAAACGAGTATGTCCGATATTATAGGAAAAGTGAAAATAATTGCTCTTATTTATCAATCCCTCCGCTCCAACGTGAGTTTCCGAAAAAAAAAAAGTTTATGGCAACTGCATATTATCTATTTATCTTTTTATTTAATATTTTCTTTGTCCGCGGTTCTGTTGTCCATATTTTACATCCATCCGATCCAATTACTTTTATTCTCTTACGAGACTATTATTGTTGCAAAACGAATACAAACAAGAGTCTCGCTCGAGTCTAGCGACAATGAGGGCAACGCTTCAGCAGTTTGAGCCGTGCCAATCTAATGAAATCTGATTAGGAATAACTTATTTTGTTCATAAAATTGTTTGCAGGATCCGCTCCGCATGCTGGTGACGTATCATCGCTTTATCTCGTTCTCGCTGTACTGCGTGGGCTTCGTGTGGTTCGTACTGTCGCTGGTCAAGAGGTACTACATGCGGCAGTTCAGTCTGTTTGCATGGACACACGTCGCCCTCTTCATAGTGGTCACTCAGTCCTATCTCATCATCCAGAACATCTTCGAGGGCCTCATTTGGTTCATCGTACCCGTCTCCATGATCATCTGCAATGACGTCATGGCCTACGTCTTTGGATTCTTCTTCGGCCGCACGCCCCTCATCAAGCTCAGCCCCAAAAAGACCTGGGAAGGCTTCATAGGCGGCGGCGTTTCCACCGTTGTCTTCGGTCTCATGGTAGGTGCCATTCATTTCAAATGAGAACGTACACATGTGTGGTTATTTGGGCTTGATGACCGTTTGCTTGCAGCTGTCGTACGCAATGTGCGGCTACCCGTATTTCGTCTGCCCTGTGGAATACCGAGAGGAGTCTTCGGGCCTGACGGGTTTCTGCGAGCCCGGACCACTCTTCCAATTGCAAGACTACCGGCTGCCTGATTTTCTCGCTCAGGTTCGTCTACCTTCTGTCTATTCTCTAGCAGTGTTATTAAATAGATTTCCTTAATCCGCAGACTATCCTCGGAATACTAAGTCCGCGTATTATCTCTTAATTCGGGTGTTAAAGCAATGGTATTAATAAACCAGGTTTAAACCTAGACTAGTTAGTCGGCGGATTAGAGTGAAAACAATTTTTTCCATATAGTAACACGGTCATATTCGGTTCGTTATGTTGTCAACTTGGCTAGACTTAGGTCTCAGCTGTCATTCGAACTGCGACATAACCTCAATTCGCAATACCTCTGTTGCGTCGGCTGCTTGGTTTTTATAAGTAAAATGAAAGAATATTTATGCACTTACTAATTATTTATTTATTATTAAGGGCAACCATAACCTTATTGATCAAAAAATAGTTTTATCGATTGTCATAGTTTTGTCCAACTTCTCCGCCGACTCTTGGGATGCAAAGATGGGTACAGTCGATAACCTAGGTCTGCGCATTAAGCTTGAATCTGAAAGTAAAACGCAATAACATATAACTAGGTATAAAAATATATAGAAAGAAACAAATTACAGAGACACTAACCTTATTACAACCAACTGATTGCCGCGACAACTTGCAGCTCGGGCTTCACGTATCCACCTTTTTTGTCGCCTCGAACCTCAGGACGTACCATATTCAAAATTTTTAGAATACTCACCTTCCAGAAACGATAATTTTAAATTCCTAATCCGGCAATTTGACATATTATGGGTCGAAGCGCCTTTTGTAAAATTTCGGCATTCGGAGCCTAAAAACGCACAAACGTTGACGGTACGAAAATAATTCACTTCATCCATTTTCTCACGGAATATCACGAATAACTCTGAACAAATCGCTGGTATGTCGCAAAACACGCAACTGTTCACCGCTATTCCTGCACTATTCCACCTCACACCACGGACTAAACTGACAGGAGATAGTCTAGTAGTAATAGCGATGGAATAGTGCTATTCCAGGTTTATTAATAGCACTTTCGTTTATTCCGAGGATTACGCGCGGAATAGGAATTAGTCTGGGTTTATTAATAACACTGTAGGTTAGCAAAAGTGAGTAAATCTTTCATTGGAGACGGTGTTCGTTTTTATAACACTGCCTGAGGAACTAACCCTTTTACCAGACACTAAATTTAGAAAAATTGTTAAAGATACTTTGTGCTCTAAAGGCTATTATAAAATTGAAGATTTTTTGAGCGATACATTGGTCTGGTCAAGTCGTTTTTGTGTAACATAGCTATGAAAACCATTTGTAAAGTGTTATTATTATTATTATTATTACTATTACGTAAAGCCATTGATTATATAGTGTAGTAATCAATGGTAAAGCCTACAAGCAAGGCATAAATGTCTAGAAACCTAAGACGTTCGGAAAGTACTGTAAGTATACTTCGAATAAAAATCTATCTATCTATCTATATATCTATTTACCTTGTTTATTCTATTGGACGAGATTTGGGATTGGTCTGGGAGAGGCCTCATTTCCAAGTGCGCTCCAAATAATCCTCTTCACTATCAACATATATGTTGATAGTCAACATATTTTTTGTATTAGTTACCTTAGGTAATGCATACGATTTTAGGGCAGAATTTGCAATGGAGAATGGGCAAATTTGTATGAAACTTGTGTTTGATGCGACCATCCCATAATCCACTGCATTTCGGTAGCTTTTAACCCTTTGAGGACCATTGGACATATGTGTCCCATGACTTCAAAAATCATTTTATAAATTATCTAATACGAATAATTTATAAATTATTTTAATTCAATATTATTGAGATATGAGAAATACTGGCAAAAAATAAATAAAATAAATATTGTTTGTAAATATACCGTATTTTTTCATTTTACTTTGCGAAAGACCAACAAACTCTGTTGATTTTAAATAAATAAAAAATATTTATGGCGAATTTTTCAATTTGTTTTTTTTTCCTTCAATATGTATGATTTCTGAGTTGAATAATAAAATAAATTTAACTTGTACTTTGCATCTTTACGAACCACAAGGACACTTATGTCCCATCGATTTATACGAAATGTATTGAACCAATTTTCACAAAATTTGACATACAGGTTATTTAAATCACCCTTTTAAATCTCAGCTTTATGTATCAAAAATTGCCATACTCTACCGCAAAGCTTATGGTCCTCAAAGGGTTAAAGAAAGAAATAAAACACGGGAAGAGATACATAAATAAAAGGAGTGTGAGAATATACGGTATAAATAAAAGAGAGATACATAAAGGTGAAGGTGAATACATGGGTGGTAAGGTGAATGCTCACATGTGGCAAGACAGCTGTCCTAAACCTACCACTGCCGGTTGTCAGTCTGGAGACCACCGCTCACCCCCAGAAGTGTAATAATAGTATTAGGATGTTCTCCACTCCGGCCGGTGAATTCCATAACAGCTCTATTTGTATTTTATTTTATTGTTTGGGTATATAAAATAACAGTTTTTTCCTAACCATGTTTTACGAATAGAGTAAAAATAGTCAAAATAGTAAGTAACCATTTTTCCACTGATTAAGTAATTAGGGAGGAAAAAGATAATGCTAAACAAAAACATACTCCATTACTCTAGACACTTTTTGTACGAGCAACTTCTGTTTTACTGGTTTTTCTCCATAACAAAAGCTGCTTAACCCTTCGAGTAGCGGCATAATTTCATGGCAGACCGTGGCAATTTATTGGAATTTCTTGCAATATCGCCGCGCTCGACAAAAAGTACTATAACTATGGAACTACTATAGCAATCATAAAAAGAATAACTGTGCAATGATCGCATTGAAATTTCGTATATAGAATATTGAAATCTCATTTTGTAAAACAATTAGATAATTATGAATAAATATGAGAAAGTCGAAAAAGTGAAAAAAACTCGGCATTTCTAACTTGTACTTGCCTTACGGAAAAATACGGCATCCTATTTAGAAATCGTAAATGCTATCGTGATCTTTATTAGATTCTCTATCAAAGGTAATATTTAGTTTTGCTTATTTACATACACAAATATTTAGATGTTACCTCATAAAAACCAATAAAATTTTTGATGATTTCTCGGAAAAAATAACCTCATTAATTTACAAATACACCGAAATCTTCATATATTTCAGCTAAAATAATATGTATTTTGTCAACGAATTAGGCAGATATTTTGGATTTTTCGAGTTATTTATCGCAAAAAACTCTATAATTAGTAATGCCGCCATGGCACACCCAATTTTTCGACTCAAAAAAAAAAAAAAAACAGGTAAAATTGGATTAAAATTACATAAAATCACTGAATTCGGTTGATAAAGTGTTTTAGAATCAAATGTACTTACATTTCTATTCGTATTCCAACTGAAAACACTAAAAAAACACAAAAAAAACTTCACGACCTGATGTCTGCCAACGGCGACCAACCTACGATGTTTGACAATGGAATTTTACCATAAATATCCGGTAAAATTATTCTAGCGGCCGTCTATGTATCTATAGTATTAATGAGATTTATTGGTATGGATTTTACGATGCGTTCGAATTAGAAAATAATATTCCTGTGCGCTCCGGGAGCAAGCGGCCAATATTGGTCGTTACGTAGTTAACGGTGTTAATTGACATATCATTTTCAATATTTGTGTTTAGTTATATCATTATAGTATATGTTTCACTTATATTCTATGGCACTATCACTTAGGCCATATCGATACAAATGGAAATATTTAATAATGAGATTATTGCATTGACACGGTATTCTGAATAGCTTTCAGAATGAAGTAAGGAAAGATGGCGGTAGACTAATGGATGGTGTGGCTGTTGTTTCAGTTAGGCTTTGGAAGCTCGGTGCGCTGGTATCCCTTCATGATGCATTCTCTCAGCCTCTCTCTCTTCAGCTCGGTCATCGGACCCTTTGGAGGATTTTTCGCTTCGGGCTTCAAACGAGCCTTTAAAATCAAGGTAAGGTTTCTCCCTTTAATATTGTGTAATCTTTTTCATCCTCGCATTTGTCATTTGTCACTTGTTTCATTTATCATTCCAAAAATTTTTAGCATTTTAAGTGAGTGATCGTATTTTTTATCTCGACAATCTCCGTTCAAAAATAGCATTTGTGAATTTTCTACAATCATCTCAACTCACCGTCAGCAACGCTTTACTGCCCGAAAGCGGCGTTGATCGGATGTGTGCTCGATGATTTTGGGTTTTTCTCAATGCGTTGCCCGCACTCGCGTTTATAACCTACTCACTTTATACTCAGTCGGTGTGAATAAGTAAAACGGTTAACCGTACCTACTTCACTGTTTATTTATTATTTGGTGAAAAATAATTAGAGGTACGTCGAGTATTCGAGCAATTTCATTTAGTTTTATTTCAAACGCCGAGGATTTTAATGCCATCCTCCCCGAGCGGCGTTACGTTTAAATTCGTCGGGCGATCTATACGAACGACTGCGATAATACTCGCGGCCGGCGTTCGCCGTCGAATGCATCCGGGCATCGAGCGAACTTATTTATTTATTTATTAATATTTCACACACATTTAAAACACTAGGTTCATAAGATTAAAATCTACCTTGCTGGAGTGATGCCCGTACTAAGGTAGACTTTTATGTATTCTTTTTTCCTTTTTTTTTCAGTTGCTAAGTGTAACTTAACGTAGCATTGTTTTATGCGGTAGCTCTATATTTACACAGATATTATATTACATATACTTAGTCTATTTTACTAACATAATATACAGAACTGCGAGATATCTGGATATCTCGCTTCGGATTTCTCGGCGATTCGCTCGCATTCAGTCCGGCCGGGGTCACTCTTCCGATGGATCTTGCGGTTCGCCCGCGAGGCCCGTCGCCTATTTTCCATCCGGTAGTATACGGTGGCGTATTTTCCTCGTTTAGGACTTCGGCGACGTGATCCCGGGCCACGGGGGCATCATGGACCGCTTCGACTGCCAGTTCCTGATGGCCACTTTCGTCAACGTCTACGTCTTTTCCTTCGTGCGCCGAGCCGCCGAACCCGCCAAGCTGCTGCAACAGGTGAGGCTTTCGTTCGGCCCTCCGCCTCCTCCTTGCCCCCTCTCTGCCCCTCTACCTCTCTCTCTCTCTCCGCAGGTGTACAGCATGAAGCCGGAGCAGCAATTGCAGCTGTTCTACATGCTGCGCGAGGCGCTGGCCAACCGCAACATCCTGCACGATGCGGCCGAGGCCTTGGACCCCGCCGCTCTGCCGCAGCACTGAAGCGCCCGCTCTTCTCCTCGCCGATGCGGCCCCGACTCCCGGTATTCCGCGTCTCTCTCGTTTAGAAAATAATATTTATTCATTGCGATTCATAGAATGCTTTCTCGCCGCGCGATGCGACATTTTTTTTTACGTCTCGAAAATCGCCGTTTCGTACGGCTCAGTATGCGGTCGTCTTCGATAGGGCGTCGACGTTTACCGCGCTGACCTACTGCAGCAGCTCTTTAAACGGTTCGAGAGCCGCTACGCTCGAATCTACATTAATCAAATAAAAAGCAAAGTTATTATACGATGCGATACGATGAATTACCTCGGTAGATGGGCATTCCTACGCTCGGATGCATCGCAAAATTAAATGCAAAAATTTATATTAAAACGTAACGAGTACTCGCGCATGACAGATCGCGATAGTTGTCATGGCTGTAATATAATATTCTATATTACGTTCGTAAAAATAATCAAAATGAATCCACTGCTCACCCCCCAGAAGTGTAATAACACTATATGATGGGCCCGACTTCGGTCGGTGAGAATTCCATGGCAGCTCCGTTTGTATTCTATTTATATGATTTATTTTAAAGTTTAATTGAAAACAATGGAGGAATTAAATGCAAAGCCTCGACTATTCTCCTTTAGTGGAAACGTTTGGCTGTACTCGTAATATACGCCCGCCTGCGAGAGTACTCATACGACGATGCACCCGTGCAGAAATGGAATTGGATTTTTTTGATTCACCATTTCATTAAAATCACCAAACCCTATTTTATTTTATTTTTAAAAAAAAATACCAACAATATTTTTTTTCAAAATAATAAAAAATCTGGTTTTATTTACGGTAGGTTTTTATTTCAGTTCTTTAAAGGTAACATTTTTTTCTTAAAGAATTATTGCTAACTGAATAAGGATAAACAAACACTACTGCAGCATACTTCAATAAGAAATCTTAAGAAAAATCAACAATTCTCAATTTTCCATACATGTTTTTATTTAAATTTGGAGAATTTAGCTTTATTCAACAGTTACTTGGTATGTGCTACAGAAGCAACCCCCCCCCCCCCCATTTCCCCTTCCCGTACTATTGATGACGAGTATCAACATATTATGTATGTATGATTATGATATGTGATGTCTTTAATTTTCTTTTTCTATATATTTTGTTTTATTTTGTAGCATCTTAAGCTTATTTAGAGAATGAAAAACCAAATTTTCTTTAAATTTTAATCTAAATAAAATTTCTTATTGAAAAAAAAGTATTTCAAAAATATACATTGTTTTTGGCAATTACAATGTGTTATCTTCCGACAAGACAAGATTCCTAAGCTTCACTAAAAATGATGCATTTAAAAATATATGGAAAAATGATAAATACCATAAGCAGTGACAGGGGATTGTATTTAAATTGAGCGGGATGGCTGGATGGCCACTCCTCATGCCACCGTTACTGCATTCAATTATACCTTCATAATTCTCTTTTATTAGCTGAAGCATGTATGCAATATTTAATACATACATAGTTATTCAGTGGGATGGAAAATCCTAACCCCTCAGGCCCCGATTGGCCGATATCGGCCACAACACGATTCAGCGTGACGGCCCCGTTTTAATTTTATTTTAATTTAATTTCTTTTATTTTATTATGTTTTATTATGTTAATATATTTCATTTTAATTATGGGTACAGTGGTTTGGCAGTAATTAATATTTTGGTGAGACAGTGTCGTAATTAATTTTTTTTACTCTTTTTTACAAAAATTTTTTGGGACAGCTACTTGTCAATCGGCTGAGGTGCCGAGGCCTGAAGGGTTAAAGGAAATCTCACATCATCCAGAATTTAAAGAAATGTCCCATGCTCTATTTCCTATTATATTTTAGTAATATATTAAAGTTTCATATGGACCTTCTTATTCGTAACTATTCCGTTAATTTAAAGACACTTTTCTTACTTTTATTCTAATTTATTGTTTACTGTAATAATACGGAGTCAATATAAGATTCCGAAATCACTAAATGATGTTATAGCTTAGGTGAGAATATATCGAGTGATAATTAGATTAGGTTAGAAAGGCCACCAACCAAATGGTACCTATTCATGTCAAGTCAACAAATAGACAAGTAAGTCGTGAATTTAGCTCCCACTAGGAAATTGTCGTATAGTGGATCCAGTAAACTCTCAGTCACTGCGTATCAGTAATGGTTATGAAAGTGGCTAGCTATTTGCCCCATCCGATTGGGCAGATATGTACAAATGTGTTTGTATAAAATTATCAATTAATATATTGTAATTATCCTATTTTCGTATTGGTGAAATGGTTTTTATTGTTTCTTATTTATAATTATTAAATACATACAGATGCATTCATATGTGTAGGGTATTAATGGCATATTATTTTATATTCGGAGTAATAACATTTCCATAAAATTTTATTTTTAATAATTAGGGCGATTTCAATGAAATGTTTGAAATTCCTCTATGTTACGACTGAAAGGCCGCACTCAGAGCGAAATTACTTAAGCACCAGTAACTTTGTCGGTACAGGTTTAAGCTTTAAGTTGAAGGAAGAACAAAGATAACATTATATGGTTTCATTCGATTGCACTTACCAATTAATGTACCAATTATATTTAATATTGATAATCTTGTCTTCTCTTGTTCCTGAAAAGAATTATTTTTGTAAGTATTTGTTTTCATAATTTATATATGTGTTCACGTGTATTAAAATGAAGATAGTTCTATTAGGTATGTACTTTAACATATTTTTGTTATAAAATGAATTTTATTTGTCTCGTAAGCCATTGTTAATGTTGCATTGATTTTAATTGTTTTTGTAAATTTTAGGCAAAAGACTTATTGAGATATGGCCAAAGCTGCAATTGTATAACCTAAAATGTCATAGTTTTCACAGCGTTTTGTACCTAACTACTTTGTTTGTTATGTGTGTTATAAATTTTAAATAGCAAATTAGCAGATTTAAATATAATTCAAATAAATGTCAAAATGTTGTTGTATTTTTTTACTTCACCAGCCAAAATTAAATAAAGTTTTATTTACAGTTTACACCTTTGAAACAATTTTAACTATAATAGAGGTCTTGTATGCCTCGGCTAGTGCAGAAGTGCGCGGGTGCATCCCATCCTTGCCCAACCGAGATAGGTACAGGACAGGTTCCATGGGTAGTAGCTACATACCTACCCTAGGTAAGCATATGCGAGTGATAGTTTGACTTTTGAAATCTCTGAAGTTACCACCAGCTTTTAGAGGGCCAGGTTAACCTTTACGGTGGCCAAACATAATCGGGAGAATTCATTGGATGAATCTCGTCGGTTAATGGCCACCGCTGTTGTTATTTTTTGGTGTTAATTAAAATTCGTACCCATGCCTTCAAGGCCGTGCCCAGAATTTTTTTTCGGGGGGGGGGGGGGGTCCAAAAAAAAAAAGTTTAGCGGAATACTCCTAATGTATTTTTTGCACCTAAAAGTCGTTTTTATCTAGTGTAGATCTATTTCATTTTGGAAAGTCGATTCTATCTAGTGTAAATCCATTTCATTTCGGGGGGGGGGGGGTCCGGACCCCTCGGACCCCCCCCCTGGGCACGGCCTTGCCTGCCTTGTTTCCAGGGGTCCGAATTTTACGGTATGGTGCACAGGTTTGGGCAGCGCGGTGTACGGATGTTTTTCTCGTCGCCTTTAGAGACCGCGGGTTATACGGTCTCCTTTGGGACGATGGAAATGTAGCTTGGATGAACGGCTAACTAGAGTTTAAAACGTCTACCGGGCTGAAGGTCCGGGCGACCTAGACGACTTTGATCAAGAGTTTGCGAAGATTTCAAATATTGTTAGTCGTAAAGCAAGAACTATCACCTAGTGTGGAAATCTCAGAAGATGTTGTTTCTGAAGATTCTGTACATAATGGATCGCTTACCAATGGTCGAGGCATTTTTACATTTATATTTAACCTATTCTATGTGCTATAATTTATATACATTGGGTTTAAAATAGAGTTGCTGTACATTTACTGTATTGTTTTTCCTTAATACTACTGTATACGTTTGCACTTGTTCACATTCACTTTATGTTTATCACATTCCGCCGTTGATTGTTTTTATTTTTGCGGTGATAGTTTCCAATTACTTGAAGTAGATGCTATTCATCCTTTTGAAGTTTATCACTTCCCGTGGGTTGAAGCAGTTTACGTCGTGTCTGTCGCATATGCGGTGCATTTCATATCGCTCCTTTTCTAGAGCAACGTAGTGGAAGAGTACATGGTCCACTGTTTAAGAACTGCTATCATCGCACGGGCACTTGTCATCGTCCCTAATTTTAAAGCGCTGGAGATAACTGCGAAAAACTCCATGGCCGGTTAGAATTTGTGTGAGTAGGTACGTTCTGCCATTATTGTCCAGAGCGCTAGCCGCCTCAGTAGCTCGAGCAAAGAATAATTTGGTGATAGCGACGTGGTTAGTGTCACCTTCATATCTTCGGTTCCATTCTTCTTCCGCTTTGTCCCTCAGTAGACGCTTTGCAAAACTTATGGGTACGTCTGACAATGCTGGAGCCGTCTTCAGGTCACATGCTTCTTTTGCCAGAGTATCGGCTCGTGCGTTCCCTTCTATGCCGACATGTGCTTTAACCCATCTCATGTCGACGCGGAAACCATTTCTGGCCAGATCGCTGTCTAGAGTGAGTATACTCCTTATAAGCGGAGTGGTCGACTTCCCGTCCTGCAGTGCCAGCAGGCTAGAGAGGCTGTCGCTGTGGATATGGCACGAGAAGGCGTGTTTCTGACTTTCTAGCCATGTAAGGGCTGATAGTATTGCAAAAAGCTCAGCCTGGAAGACACTGCATTCCGAGGCTAGCTTTAGCTTTTTACATGTCATCTCCTCTCCGTAGCGATACGCGACAAATGCTGCTCCGACTCGGTCAGAGCAGCATTTTTATCATGTCTGCTGCCATCCGTATAAATTTAAATGTCGTCGTCCTCAGGAATATCTGTTGTTTCAATGTTGTCTCTCACCACAACTACGGTATTAAGAGCTGAGGGATGTGAGGTTTGTATTCGGTAATTGCAGTGTCCGTCTTCAGGAATTCCAGGATTTTTTCCGGTAACTTTGACTTTATAAATCTATCACCAGGAGCTTTTATCACCAGGAGCCCTAAGCAGCTTTCCCTGCTATTACAGAAAGTGGAGCTGTTCTACGACTGGTCAGGCTGTATAAAAGTTAAGCCCTCCAAATGTTTTTGCCTTGGACTCGCCCGCATAGACACAAAATGTACGTCCTATGACCCAAAATTGGTCTATAAGGGCTCTATTATCTCCCTTATAGACCCAAATAACCACTTCAAATTTCTTGGCAGGAAAATCACCTGCCAGGGAAAAGACCTCTCTGGCGATCATGTTATAGAACATTTCAGTAGTTGCCTGTAAAAGATAGATGCATTGCTAATTTCTGGCCCTCGTAAGGCTTGAATCTATGACAACTATCTAACTTCACATTTGTCATGGCCCTTTCTTATTTACGATTTCACCAAAACCCAACTGTCTCGTCTGGATGCACTGGTGACAGCTAGTCTAAAATCCTGGTTGTCCTTAGCCAAACCAGCTGACCCCTCGACTCTCTTCAGGTCCAAACACAATTTTGGGCTAGCTCTAAAACTGCCCTCACTGCTTTACGCCAACTCCAGAATAACCAAAAATTCGATTCTAAGCAATTCCAAGGATCCGGCAATATCGAAGCACGTAGTAAGTGGCCGTAGTGAGTTAAATGATCTACAAGCCCGCGTTGACTTCCACAAAAAGTTCCTTACTGGAATCAGCCAGAATGGCACTGGTCTGGGGTATGGCAGTACAACCATGAGCGATGTGGACTTGAAGAAGTCTCTCTTGCGGGGAGATTACGACAGCAAAAGTATGGCTCATGCTATTGGCCTTCAATGCCAGAATGATTGGACAACAATTGGAGACTTTTGCATTCCTCCTCCAATGCACTGGAAAGTAATGTTGTATGACTGGACGCCAGAGATGCTGAAATTTTATTTAAATGCCTTTCAGTATACACTTCCAGATCCCAGTAACCTCGCTCGTTGGAGTTATGCCGAGGATAGTTCATGTCCCCTTTGTAGCAACACCCCTTGCACAGCTAGACATATTCTAGCTGGCTGCAAGGTGGCCTTGGATCAAGGACGGTACACTTACTGCCACGACAAAGTCCTTGCTGTTATTCGCGAGGTACTTAGCCTCTCGGTGGCTCGTGCCAACAAGGGTTCCACAGTATCCTCCAAACCCCCAAAACAGTTTGTGCGGGTTGGCTCTAAAGGCAAAAAACATCTCACTGCAAAACCTTTCTCAATAATCGAGAAAGCTTCAGATTGGATTATGGAGGTCGATTCGGTCTCTAAGCAGTATAAATTCCCTGAAAGTCTCGGATGCACAGCCCTGCGTCACAGATATAACTCTTTACTCTCTATCTCGGAAGATGGTCCTTATCGTAGAGTTAACTGTTCCATGGGAATCAAATATCCCAAAAGACCACGAGTACAAATTAAATAAATACCATGACCTCGCAAATGCCGTCACCCGGAACGGCTTCACTGTTCACCTTCACGCGGTGGAAGTAGGCGCTCGTGGCCTGCCAGCTAAATCTTTATTTCACCTTTTTAAAGATCTTGGTCTCTCCAGGAAAATAATCAACTCCTTTCTAGAAAAAATATCTAAAACCGCGATCTCTGCATCTCAAATTCTATGGCTTCAAAGGGGGAGTGAATGGGTGGTAAGGTGAACGCTCACATGTGGCAAGACAGCTGTCCTAAACCTACCACCGCCGTTCGTTAGTCCGGAATCCACCCTTCACCTCCCAGAAGTGTAAAAATTATATATGATGGGCCCGATTTTTGGTCGGTGAATTCCATAGCAGCTCCGTTTGTATTTTATTTTATTTATTAGCGGCTTTCTTTATTTCTGAGTCAAGTGGCCCGAGCTAGTACTGAAGTGGAGGAGACTGTGCGATAAGCATGAGCAATCCTTATGGAAAATAATCGCTGGGTCAAAATCAGCCTCTGCTTTATCGTAAGCTTGTCAGTTGAGTCAACCTAGACATGGAAGCAGTATGTGATCGTAGGGACAATGATGGATCTGTAGAGTATGTGTATGACATCAGAAGACAATCCACAAGTTGCTCTAATCTCAGTGCACATCTTTTTATAACGATTCATAGCCTTGTTGCACACGTAATTAATGTGTGGCCGCCATGTAAGAGCTTTGTCAAAAATTATCCCCAGTATTTTGTTTCATTCACTATGGGGATCGAGTGGTGGCCGAGATATATCTTGGGGGCAGTGACAGGTTGTCTTGTGATGAAGAGCATATTGGATTTATCCGGTGCGAATGTCAATTTTGCTCATTGACCCCAATCAGTGACATGAGCGATAGCCGGTACGGTACTAAGAAAAACCCGATGATAGCATTCATCGGCTTAATAAAAGGGGCAACAGACGGAGACCTGAGAAATTCTCTGGCTTCCCAAAACCAAAAGATGGGAAATGTAGCGGATGGTTTATTGTGACGATGCTACAGGAGCAGCCACCGCAACTCACTCCTACGCACCGCCGTCTACGAAACAACCCGGCTGCGTGGCAAACCCTCATAAATGCGGGCAAGGTGAATTTTGGCTACCAGAGAATAACAGTAGCTGAAGAATCGCCCCTCATTCAGTGTTTCCAATGTCTGGGATTCGGGCATACAAAGAAATACTGCAAAAGTAAACTGTCATGCTCGCACTGTGCCGAGGAGCACCTCTACCGGGATTGCCCCAAAAGGGAGACAGAGCCGAAATGCTGCAATTGCAAAGAAGGCCAAAACACCCATAATGCGGCAAGCAACTCTTGCCCGACCCGGAAATGGAGGGAGGCCAAAGCAAGACAGTTGCTAAACTAAAGGCACTCCAACAGTTATCAGGGAGAAAACACAACAGAGTGCAATAATAGTCAAATTTGTGCAATTTAACGCACAGAGATCAAAGGCAGCTGCGGAGGAGATCGTCGAGGAACGCTGTGAAGGCTGGGATTGATATCGCTCTGATCCAAGAGCCCTCCTCTAATTCCATAATGGTTTAGCTTGTCTACCAGGGTATTGATGTTTATACAGTCGAATGCTTTGCTTAGATCGCAGAACTTTTATACTTTTTTTATACACTGTTAGCTTAGATCGCAGAACTTTTTATACACTTTTTTATAATTTGAAATGTAATTTCATTTGTAGAAATACTATTTTTTGTAATTTCGTAATGTTGTTGTTAATTTTTTGTAATTTCGTGGACTTGAAGAAGTCTCTTTTGCGGGGAGATTACGACAGCAAGAGTATGGCTCATGCTATTGGCCTTCAATGCCAGAATGATTGGACAACAATTGGGGACTTTTGCATTCCGCCTCCAATGCACTGGAAGGTAATGCTCTATGACTGGACGCCAGAGATGCTGAAATTTTATTTGAATGCCTTTCAGCATACACTTCCAGACCCCAGTAACCTCGCTCGTTGGAGCTTTGCCGAGGATAGTTCTTGTCCCCTCTGTAGCAATACCCCTTGCACAGCTAGACACATTCTAGCTGGCTGCAAGGTGGCCTTAGATCAAGGACGGTACACTTACCGCCATGACAAAGTTCTCGCTGTTATTCGCGAGGTAATTAGTCTCTCAGTGGCTCGTGCCAACAAGGGTTTGACAGTATCCTCCAAACCCCCAATACAGTTTGTGCGGGATGGCTCTAAAGGCAAAAAACATTCAACTACAAAACCTTTCTCAATAATCGAGAAAGCTACAGATTGGATTCTGGAGGTTGATTCGGTCTCTAAGCAGTATAAATTCCCTGAAAGTCTCGGATGCACAGCCCTCCGTCCAGATATAACTCTTTACTCTCTATCTCGGAAGGTGGTTCTTATTGTAGAATTAACTGTTCCATGGGAATCAAATATCCCAAAAGACCACGAGTACAAATTAAATAAATACCATGATCTTGCAAATGCCGTAACCCGGAACGGCTTCACTGTTCACCTTCACGCGGTGGAAGTTGGCGCTCGTGGCCTGCCAGCTAAATCTCTATTTCACCTCTTTAAAGATCTTGGCCTTTCCAGAAAAATAATCAACTCTTTCTTAGAAAAATTATCTAAAACTGCGATTTGCGCATCTCAAATTCTATGGCTTCGAAGGGGGAGTGAATGGGTGGCAAGGTGAACGCTCACATGTGGCAAGACAGCTGTCCTAAACCTACCACAGCCGGTTCGTAAGTCCGGAATCCACTGCTCACCCCCCAGAAGTGTAAAAAATAGTATTATGATGGGCCCGACTCCGGTCGGTGAATTCCATGGCAGCTCCGTTTGTATTTATTTATTTTTTTGTAATGTAATTTCTATACCCAGATCGGGCTTATGAAAATATTTTTTTCTTATTTCTTATTTCTTATTATACGAGCAATATTGGACAGTGCATCAGCGCACACCAAGGGTGCATATTTCACAATGCTGCACGTTGCAGAGATAACCCATACAAAGTAATAATTGTTGCCTGCAATGTCGGAATCAATATTGTACTTGACGATCTTCGAACCGCCACAACAGTTGCGGTATGTAAAGTGGGCCTCACTACAAACAGATACATAATGTCGTCTTCTCTTACTGTTCACCCGCTTCCAATATAGAAGAATGCTTCAGGATTACTGCAAACTAAGCGGATTATTCTCTGAACACACGTTAATAGGAGGCGACTTCAACGCCAAGCATGCGCTCTGGGGATGCCCCCAAAATTGTCCAAGAGGGTCAGCACTTGTAGACTTCATTGCCTCTCACCAGCTAGACATAGCTATACTGGTACGACTCCTACCTTTAGAGCCATTGGGGACAAATCGCCGAGAGCATCCTCAATATTACGCTGACAACACAAAAATTATCGCCTCTGATATTGGGGTATGCCCTGATCTCTGCCTCTTATCTGATCACAAGGCGATCACCTTTACGGTTGACATTTTACGTCAGTACACACTTCCAGGAAAACGAGAATATTTAACATGACCTACCTTCCCTCGAAAAAACGCTCAAGGTTAGCCGGATTCTCCGGGGATCAAGCTGCTCATATGACTCGGAACCAAGTCGACCAAATCCTGACCGACTACATCAGCACTATATATGAAACCTGTGAAGAATCTCTTCCCACTGTCAGTCTCCGCAAACCTCGCCGACCTACGTGGTGGACGCCAGAGTTAAACTCTCAATGTTGCCTCTTAAGACCATCAAAGCGTAAACTCGCAAATTCACGCGGAGCTCGACGAGGGGCCCATTTGGAGCAATTTATAGTCCAACATGAGGAATTTAAACGAGCCATGGATGTGGCCAAGACATCAAGCCGGAAGGCATTCTGCGAGGAACAGACCAGCAGGTCAGTCTGGTCTGTAATCGGCAAAATATTATCCCGCACTCCCCACTCACCTATTCCAATAAATATCTCCGATGGATCTCGTCGTGCAACTGGCCCTGAAGAGGCAGGAATATCATGGCTGATTACATCTACCCCGTCGACTCCCCTCTCGTTGACAGCGACACACTGAAAACAATCCGGGATCAACAACATCACCTGGACTATTCGGTGATTGCGGACGATCCGGCTCTTTTAACTTATGAAATCACACAGATATTGGTCAAAATGAACCCATCAAAGGCACCGGGCAATGAGTACTTGACTTCTGATATTTGCCTCGCCGCCTACCAAGCCATTGTAAATGTCCTAGTGGCAATTCTGAATCGATGCCTCTACTTTCCTACTATCTGGAAAACCGCAACTATCGTTATAGTACTCAAACCAGGTAAGCTGGAACGTGACTCCATACATAGCTATCGTCCAATTGGGTTTTTTCCCGTTTTCGGGAAGGTTCTCGAGGCTGCGATCAGTCGACGCGTAGTATGGAGACTTCTTCACGACAATGCAATCTCCTCCAACCAATATGGGTTTCTCCCGCAGCGATCGACGGAAGATGCCCTAACAAAAATATGTGAGTGAAAGAAGCTGTCGCTGGAAGGGAAAAGAATTGCGATAGTCATCTCATTGGCCATCAAGGAAGCGTTCGATCATGCATGGTGGTCGTACCTCGTAAAGAGGATATCTCTACTAAATCTACCATGCAACATACTACGAACGCTGTTAAGCTACCTTGATGATCGATATGTTGAACTAGAACTCCATGGTCAAAATAAACGGCGATTAACAAATATGGGATACGTTCAGGGCTTGGTGCTCCGACCGATATTTTTTTATTTTTTTTTTATTTGTTGAGTGGGGCTTTTCTAATTTCTTTATGAGCCTTGTAACACTGCGACCATTGCTGATCTATTGTGTTCGCCACCTACTATAGTTCTGCGCTAAGCCTCGTGTCATTTAAGAACCGCAGCAGGCTTTTGGCGCCAGATTGTTTTACCTCCTCAGGTTGGAGGTAGTGACCACCCAAGTGGGTTAGGTTAGGTTTTTTTTTTTTTACCATGTTACACCATCTGTTGGGAGATTTTATTCAAAGAAAGGCCTTGCTCATTCGTCAAGGCATGTATCTTACATATTTTTAACATTTGCATTTTTACATTATCCTTTATTGTGTAATTTGATAATATTGATCTCATTAATATTGATCTCTCATTAATATTGATATCATTAATATTGATCTCACGTACTACCTACACGTACCTACTGTCAGTCGCTCTGTTTATTATATTTGAAAAAATAAGTTTTTAGTGAATATTACCGTGAACTTTTCGAACTATCTCCGAAGCAAGGACACTGCGAACAACTGAAGAAAGAAGTGTTTGCCTTTACTCTAATGGGGCGTTTACACTCTCGCGCGAGGCGCGAGGCGAGACGCAAAACCATGTAGTAAACAAACGGAACAGAGACAAAGCTTCTAGCAAGTAGGTAAACATTTTGTACGCTCGTTAGAAGCTTTGCCTCTGTTCCATTTGTTTACTGATATGGTTTTGCCTCGCGCCTCGCGCGAGAGTGTAAACGCCCTATAAGGATTCGTGAGTAATCGCGCTTTGTTTTTTCTGGAATTTCACTTTGTCCAACAATTGTTAACTCCATTTTTGGAGCGGAGCCAATAGAAATCGCAGCCGAGAAGACGTCACCACCAAATTATGTTTTGTCAGATATTTTTTCTATATTTCTGTTGCAACCTTATGAAACCACCGGTAGGATCTGGCATGAAATTTAAATTTTCAAATTTGAGGGTAGGTCATTTCATTTCAGGTCCGGCTCGGCATCGCCCGGCCCCGCTTGGCCCCGCCCGACGCCGGTACTAAAACTTGTATTTTCGATGAAAAAAAAGAACTATAATAGAGAGCTAAAATATTGTGTTTTTTGAAATGGTAATACTATTTTAGTAATATCAAGAGAAGAAAAAACGAAAAAAAAATTTAGTCCTGGCTGGGTATCGAACCCGGGTACCCTGGCCTGTAAAACAGTGTTTTTGCCCCTCGGCCATTTGGCGATTTTTCTCTATCGGCAGAGAAGTTCTATATATGTTTTGTCAGATATTTTTTCTATATTTCTGTTGCAACCTTATGAAACCACCGGTAGGATCTGGCATGAAATTGAAATTTTCAAATTTGAGGGTAGGTCATTTCATTTCAGGTCCGGCTCGGCATCGCCCGGCCCCGCTTGGCCCCGCCCGACGCCGGTACTAAAACTTGTATTTTCGATGAAAAAAAAGAACTATAATAGAGAGAGCTAAAATATTGTGTTTTTTGAAATGGTAATACTATTTTAGTAATATCAAGAGAAGAAAAAACGAAAAAAAAATTGAGTCCTGGCTGGGTATCGAACCCGGGTACCCTGGCCTGTAAAACAGTGTTTTTGCCCCTCGGCCATTTGGCGTTTTTTCTCTATCGGCAGAGAAGTTCTATATATATGTTTTGTCAGATATTTTTTCTATATTTCTGTTGCAACCTTATGAAACCACCGGTAGGATCTGGCATGAAATTGAAATTTTCAGATTTGAGGGTAGGTCATTTCATTTCAGGTCCGGCTCGGCATCGCCCGGCCCCGCTTGGCCCCGCCCGACGCCGGTACTAAAACTTGTATTTTCGATGAAAAAAAAGAACTATAATAGAGAGAGCTGAAATATTGTGTTTTTTGAAATGTTAATACTATTTTAGTAATATCAAGAGAAGAAAAAACGAAAAAAAAATGGTGGTTTCATAAGGTTGCAACAGAAATATAGAAAAAATATCTATAAAAAATAACAGCCAGGACTCAATTTTTTTTTCGTTTTTTCTGTTTACTACATGGTTTGGCGTCTCGCCTCGCGCCTCGCGCGAGAGTGTAAACGCCCTATAAGGATTCGTGAGTAATCGCGCTTTGTTTTTTCTGGAATTTCACTTTGTCCAACAATTGTTAACTCCATTTTTGGAGCGGAGCCAATAGAAATCGCAGCCGAGAAGACGTCACCACCAAATTATGTTTTGTCAGATATTTTTTCTATATTTCTGTTGCAACCTTATGAAACCACCGGTAGGATCTGGCATGAAATTTAAATTTTCAAATTTGAGGGTAGGTCATTTCATTTCAGGTCCGGCTCGGCATCGCTCGGCCCCGCTTGGCCCCGCCCGACGCCGGTACTAAAACTTGTATTTTCGATGAAAAAAAAAGAACTATAATAGAGAGAGCTAAAATATTGTGTTTTTTGAAATGTTAATACTATTTTAGTAATATCAAGAGAAGAAAAAACGAAAAAAAAATTGAGTCCTGATATTACTAAAATCCTTTTTTCTTCTCTTGGTATTACTAAAATAGTATTACCATTTCAAAAAACACAATATTTTAGCTGTCTCTATTATAGTTCTTTTTTTTTCATCGAAAATACAAGTTTTAGTACCGGCGTCGGGCGGGGCCAAGCGGGGCCGGGCGATGCCGAGCCGGACCTGAAATGAAATGACCTACCCTCAAATTTGAAAAAATCAATTTCATGCCAGATCCTATCGGTGGTTTCATAAGGTTGCAAAAGAAATATAGAAAAAATATCTGACAAAACATATATAGAACTTCTCTGCCGATAGAGAAAAAACGCCAAATGGCCGAGGGGCAAAAACACTGTTTTACAGGCCAGGGTACCCGGGTTCGATACCCAGCCAGGACTCAATTTTTTTTTCGTTTTTTCTTCACTTGATATTACTAAAATAGTATTACCATTTCAAAAAACACAATATTTTAGCTCTCTATTATAGTTCTTTTTTTTCATCGAAAATACAAGTTTTAGTACCGACGTCGGGCGGGGCCAAGCGGGGCCGGGCGATGCCGAGCCGGACCTGAAATGAAATGACCTGCCCTCAAATTTGAAAATTTCAATTTCATGCCAGATCCTACCGGTGGTTTCATAAGGTTGCAACAGAAATATAGAAAAAATATCTGACAAAACATAATTTGGTGGTGACGTCTTCTCGGCTGCGATTTCTATTGGCTCCGCTCCAAAAATGGAGTTAACAATTGTTGGACAAAGTGAAATTCCAGAAAAAACAAAGCGCTATTACTCACGAATCCTTATAGGGCGTTTACACTCGCGCGCGAGGCGCGAGGCGAGACGCAAAACCATGTAGTAAACAGAAAAAACGAAAAAAAAATTGAGTCCTGGCTGGGTATCGAACCCGGGTACCCTGGCCTGTAAAACAGTGTTTTTGCCCCTCGGCCATTTGGCGTTTTTTCTCTATCGGCAGAGAAGTTCTATATATGTTTTGTCAGATATTTTTTCTATATTTCTTTTGCAACCTTATGAAACCACCGATAGGATCTGGCATGAAATTGATTTTTTCAAATTTGAGGGTAGGTCATTTCATTTCAGGTCCGGCTCGGCATCGCCCGGCCCCGCTTGGCCCCGCCCGACGCCGGTACTAAAACTTGTATTTTCGATGAAAAAAAAAGAACTATAATAGAGACAGCTAAAATATTGTGTTTTTTGAAATGGTAATACTATTTTAGTAATACCAAGAGAAGAAAAAAGGATTTTAGTAATATCAGGACTCAATTTTTTTTTCGTTTTTTCTTCTCTTGATATTACTAAAATAGTATTACCATTTCAAATAACACAATATTTTAGCTCTCTCTATTATAGTTCTTTTTTTTTCATCGAAAATACAAGTTTTAATACCGGCGTCGGGCGGGGCCAAGCGGGGCCGGGCGATGCCGAGCCGGACCTGAAATGAAATGACCTACCCTCAAATTTGAAAATTTCAATTTCATGCCAGATCCTACCGGTGGTTTCATAACGTTGCAACAGAAATATAGAAAAAATATCTGACAAAACATATATGGAACTTCTCTGCCGATAGAGAAAAATCGCCAAATGGCCGAGGGGCGAAAACACTGTTTTACAGGCCAGGGTACCCGGGTTCGATACCCAGCCAGGACTCAATTTTTTTTCGTTTTTTCTTCTCTTGATATTATTAAATAGTATTAACATTTCAAAAAACACAATATTTTAGCTCTCTCTATTATAGTTCTTTTTTTTTCATCGAAAATACAAGTTTTAGTACCGGCGTCGGGCGGGGCCAAGCGGGGCCGGGCGATGCCGAGCCGGACCTGAAATGAAATGACCTACCCTCAAATTTGAAAATTTAAATTTCATGCCAGATCCTACCGGTGGTTTCATAAGGTTGCAACAGAAATATAGAAAAAATATCTGACAAAACATATATAGAACTTCTCTGCCGATAGAGAAAAAACGCCAAATGGCCGAGGGGCAAAAACACTGTTTTACAGGCCAGGGTACCCGGGTTTGATACCCAGCCAGGACTCAATTTTTTTTTCGTTTCTCCCTAGAGCCCAGTGGGGTGCCAGTAAGTTGTGTTTTTTAGTTTTTCAGTTTTTTTTTGCACATCTACTTTTATTGTTACTCATTGTATGAAAGGGCACATCTACTTAGAGTAAATAGGTAGGTCGAGTGAGCCCATTCGGTGTTAGTCGCGCTAACGCGACTGAGTCGAGTCGAGAACGCGCTCATTTTCTTGTTCGACTTTTGCTTTTTACCCGCCTTCCCCTACGTGCCTCGCCACCTTCGATCTTTCGAAATAAATCGTAATCTTTTTTCTTTCGAAATAATTCGATAGGTAGAGTAAATAGGTAGGTCGAGTGAGCCCATTCAGTGTTAGTCGCGCTAACGCGACTGAGTCGAGTCGAGAACGCGCTCATTTTCTTGTTCGACTTTTGCTTTTTACCCGCCTTCCCCTACGTGCCTCGCCACCTTCGATCTTTCGAAATAAATCGAAATCTTCTTCTTTCGAAATGGAGATCTTTCGAAATAATTCGATAGGTAGAGTAAATAGGTAGGTCGAGTGAGCCCATTCAGTGTTAGTCGCGCTAACGCGACTGAGTCGAGTCGAGAACGCGCTCATTTTCTTGTTCGATTTTCAAAATTTTTCAAAATTTCAAAATTTAAAAATGCCATTTCGTAGAGATTACCGAGGCCGTCGTTCTGTCCGAACGCCGTAACGCTATAGGTTTACTCTATCACGATCTTTTTCGAAAAATGTGATTTTTTCATTATAATTTCTATGTTTAAAATGAAATTTTATATAAAATTTTTCAAAATGTCAAAATTTCAAAAATGCCATTTTGTAGAGCTTAAGCGCGGTGTCGATCTCGCCAAAGACCGCAACGCGGTAGGTTTACTCTATCTCGATTTATTTCGAAAAATGTGATTTTTTCATAACAATTTCTATGTTCAAAATGAAAGTTTATATAAAAAATTTCAAAATGTCAAAATTTCGAAAATGCCATTTCGTAGAGATTTCAAAGGCCTTCGTTCTGCCCAAACACCGTAACGCGTTTCATTTACTCTATCACGGTCTTTTTCGAAAAATGTCATTTATTCATAACAATTTCTATGTTCAAAATGAAAGTTTATATAAAAAATTTCAAAATGTCAAAATTTTGAAAATGCCATTTCGTAGAGATTATCAAGGCCGTCGTTCTGTCCGAACGCCGTAACGCTATAGGTTTACTCTATCACGATCTTTTTCGAAAAATGTGATTTTTTCATAACAATTTCTATGTTTAAAATGAAATTTTATATAAAATTTTTCAAAATGTCAAAATTTCAAAAATGCCATTTTGTAGAGCTTAAGCGGAGTGTCGATCTAGCCAAAGACCGCAACGCGGTAGGTTTACTCTATCTCGATTTATTTCGAAAAATGTGATTTTTTCATAACAATTTCTATGTTCAAAATGAAAGTTTATATAAAAAATTTCAAAATGTCAAAATTTTGAAATAGCCATTTCGTAGAGATTATCAAGGCCGTCGTTCTGTCCAAACGCCGTAACGCTATAGGTTTACTCTATCACGATCTTTTTCGAAAAATGTGATTTTTTCATAATAATTTCTATGTTTAAAATGAAATTTTATATAAAATTTTTCAAAATTTCAAAATTTCAAAAATGCCATTTTGTAGAGCTTAAGCGGGGTGTCGATCTGGCCAAAGACCGCAACGCGGTAGGTTTACTCTATCTCGTTCTTTTGTGAAAAATGTGATTTTTTGATAACAATTTCTATGTTCAAAATGAAAGTTTATATAAAAAATTTCAAAATGTCAACATTTTGAAATAGGCATTTCGTAGAGATTATCAAGGCCGTCGTTCTGTCCAAACGCCGTAACGCTATAGGTTTACTCTATCACGATCTTTTTCGAAAAATGTGATTTTTTCATAATAATTTCTATGTTTAAAATGAAATTTTATATAAAATTTTTCAAAATTTCAAAAAAAGTTGCCCAGGGCGGGGGGCTCTTTGCGGTGTCCTTGGACATCGCCAACGCATTCAACACCCTGCCTTGGAGTGTTATTGAAGAGGCACTCCGATACCATCAGGTGCCCATCTACCTCCGCCGGCTGATTGCGTCGTACCTCTCCCAAAGGTGGGTGAGGTACGAGGGGCGGGATGGATGGCTCCACAGTGAGATGCTGTGCGGAGTTCCACAGGGGTCGGCTTTAGGTCCACTCCTGTGGAACATCGGGTATGACTGGGCGCTGCGAGGTGCCAATCTCCCCGGCGTGCAGGTCACCTGCTATGCGGATGACACGCTTGTCACCGCTCGGGGTGAGTCGCCTCGCGCGGCATGTGTGCTGGCCACTGCTGGGGTGGCCCACGTCGTGGCCCGCATCAGGCGTCTGGGCCTGGAGGTGGCCCTCTCAAAGTCCGAGGCGCTGTTGTTTCACGGCCCTCGGAACGGACCACCTCCCGGTCTACACATCGTGGTAGGAGGGACCACCATCGCCGTGAAGCCAACCTTGAAATATCTGGGGTTGAGTCTTGACGGCCGCTGGAACTTTGGGGCACACTTTAAGGCCCTGGCCCCGAGGTTGCGGAAGGCGGCGGGGGCGCTGAGCGGTCTTCTGCCCAACCTGGGCGGTCCCTCGTCGTCCTGCCGCAGGCTGTTCGCTGGGGTTGTGCGGTCCATGGCGCTATACGGCGCTCCAGTATGGGCGAGCGACCTGACGAGCCAGAACATCGCTATCTTGCGCCGTGCGCAGAGAACGATGGCCGTCAGGATTGTCCGAGGGTACCGCACGATCTCAGGCGAGGCGGCGTGTCTCCTAGCTGGGACCCCACCTTGGGACCTCGAAGCCGGAACCCTCGCGTCAGTATTTGATTCGTGCGAGGAGGCGCGGGCGCGTGAGCCCCACCCTGCGCCTAGAGAGGCCGAGGGGCGCCGGGCGGAGCTGCGCGAGGCGCTCCTAGATAGGTGGGGCCGGAGGCTGGCCACGACGTCGGCAGGACGAAGGACGGTGGACGCCGTGCTCCCCGTCATGACGGAGTGGGTGGATAGGAAGCACGGCTTTCTTACGTTCCGACTGACACAGGTGCTCTCCGGGCATGGATGCTTCGGAAGGTACCTTTGTAGGATCGGACGGGAGGAGTCGTCGCAGTGCCACCACTGCGACGGCGGCCACGAGGACACGGCGCAGCACACCTTGGAGGTGTGCGCGGCGTGGGCGGACCAGCGCCGTGACCTCGTCGCAGTAGTCGGCAGCGACCTCTCGCTACAGACCGTCGTGTCAGCGATGGTCGCGGACGAGATGTCATGGCGGGCGATCTCCTCCTTCTGCGAAAAAGTTATGGCGCAAAAGGAGGACGTGGAGCGCGAGAGGGAGGTCACCTCCGCGATCCCCTCGAGGAGACCGCGGTGGCGGCGGAGGGTCCGCGACGACCATCTGCCGCCGTAAAGGGCTCGCGAGCGGCAGCTTTGGGGACAAGCTTCCGCTCATTGCACAAAAGCCCAGGAGGAAGGCGTGTGTAACTGTTCCACACACGCCTTTTGATGGAGTGGAGGCTTATGTGGCCCGATGAAGGAGGGGTTCACCACAATTACATGTGGCGAGGTAAGCCGCCGAGGGACGCGGAAGAATGCAGTCGCGTCCCCGTGTCACTCGGAGACGGCAGAAGGTGGAACATCGTGAGGTTTTAGTGGGTATGCCGGGCTTCTCCTGGAGAGTCCCACATAACCACCGGATCCCACCCGGTGGTATGCGTAAAGCATTTCCTCACGTAAAAAAAAAAAAAAAAAAAAAAGGTTAGGTTAGGTTAGGTTAGGTTAGGTTAGGTTAGGTTAGGTTAGGTTAGGTTAGGTTAGGTTAGGTTAGGTTAGGTTAGGTTAGGTTAGGTTAGGTTAGGTTAGGTTAGGTTAGGTTAGGTTAGGTTAGGTTAGGTTAGGTTAGGTTAGGTTTTTTTTTTTTTTTTCTCTCGGGTGGAGGGGGGAAATACTCATGTATACCATGTGGCTTGCCGAGCCACAGGGCATGCCCGACTCTATTTGGGAGTGTCACCAATAGTTGTATTGATGACAATCCCAATAGCCTACGGACTAAAACCCCCCCCCGTTCGGTTACAATTTTTCCCTTTTCGTAGAAAAGGACCTTTTTAAGCTTATTGTTATAATGTATCTTGAATATTACACACACCTTAGGCTTACTTTTATAAGCAACATTGATGGATTATATTTATTTACATTTTTTTTTTTTTTTTTTTTATTTTTTTTTTTTTTTTTTTATCCACAATACATATTTTTAAAGATGTTATAATATTGGTATACCCTTTCTTATTACCTACGTTTTGTTTCTTTTAGTGACTCTTGTAATTATGTCTATGGCAAAAGCCAGAAATTTTTCTCTTTTTATGCTGTCAATTACTATTTCTGATAACTTTTTCACTTCTAGCGTCAGACCAATTTCACTCTCTATTTTAATTCTCTCATAACAGTATCTGGGACACTCTGTTAAAACGTGAATGACGGTTTCGTCTACGTCCGGATCGCACACGCATGAGGCACTATTTCGGAGTTTAAATCTGTAGAGATAGCTCGCGAATCCCCCGTGCCCGGTTAGAAATTGTGTCACGGTGGGATTCCCGAACCATTGCCGATCTCCTCTCACTATCTTGTATGCAGCTCGGACATCGGGAAGAAACTTTTTTGTTAGGGCCGCCGTTTCCCCATACTGATACCGGTTCTGCCATTTGTCGAGCGTTTGGTTTCTAATTGTGCGTTTGACGAAGGACAGTGGGCATTGAGCGTAATTTGGTGCACGCTTACTTCCGAGTGCGGCGGCCTTGGCCAGTTCGTCCGCACGCTCGTTTCCCGCATACCCCTCATGTGCCCTGATCCAACATAGGTTCACCTTTGTCTTCGCCGACTCGAGGTCAGCTAGGTTGGATCTGATGGAGAATGCCAGGGGGTGTAGAGTCCTAAAGGATTTGATGAGCTCTAAAGCCGATCTTGAGTCACTAAAAATGTGTGCCTTAGCCACTTTGCGAGTCAGGAGCATGTCGGTAGCTCTCTCCAGGGCTAGACATTCCGCCTGGAAGACCGTGCAAAACGAATCTAGCTTGAAACGATTTGTGCTGACCTCCATTCCATTTCTCCACCACGACAGGGCAGCTCCAACCTTTCCGTCTATCTTACTGCCATCTGTATACACAGCTAGGTCATTTTCCTCCACCATTTCTGCGATTTCCTTCTCAGGTTCCGTTAGGCATTTGAATTCAACCAAGGGGGCCAAGGCTGGATGTCGGGCCTCCAGGAATGATATGTCTCGCTCCAGAGGTCTGTCTATCATCTCCGGTATAGGCCTGCCCCGCTTGACTTCATATAATCTTGCCGCTTCCATTATTCTTAGGTCCAGAGGGATCAGTCCTGACAGAATAAGAGCTGCATGGAGGCTAACTGTGCGGTGGGCTTTGCAGATTTTTCGGGCAAAGCCTCTTTGTATTGCATTGAGGCCCTTTTGTATGGCCACCCTCTCTGCAGCCGAGGCCCAAACACTCGCTGCGTACAGTATAATGGGCTCGACGACCGCCACATACATGATCCGAGTGACCTCAGAACTCAATCCCCATTCCACTCTTGCTGCTCTGGCTAGCTGCTCGTATATGGTTGTTGCCTTAAGGTTAAGGTTAGGTTAGGTTAGGTTAGGTTAGGTTAGGTTAGGTTAGGTTAGGTTAGGTTAGGTTAGGTTAGGTTAGGTTAGGTTAGGTTAGGTTAGGTTAGGTTAGGTTTTTTTTTTTTTTTTTTTTTTTTTTTTTTTTTTTTTTTTTCCCACCAAGTTAAACCGCTTGATGGGGGAGTTTATTCTGGAACAGCCTTGCTCATTTGTCAAGGCATGTTTCTTATGTCTAGTTTTTACATTTTATATTACATTTGCTCTAACAATATTGACAGTATATACATTTTGGTAATATGTTATTCGGTACGCGTATCTGCTTTGATTCTATCACTGCACCTGCTTTATATATGAAAGTTCATTTTATTATGGTTGGTTACTGTCCTCCGTTGATTTGTTTTATTTTTGCTGTTAGGGTTTGCAGGTAATTATAATATATTTCGTCGATTTTCTTCGATTTTAATAGTTCGTGAGGTTTTTCATAATCCAGGTCTCGTAGTTCACATAATCTTCGCATTTCGTATCTCTCTTTCAGTAGCGCACCGCAGTGGAACAACACGTGTTCTACGGTTTGCGAGCTGTGATCATCGCACGGGCAGGTGTCGTTTCCTCGTAGTTTGAATCGGAACAGGTAACTGCGGAAGGCGCCATGTCCCGATAACATCTGTGTAGCGAGGTACGTTCTGCCAAGACGTCCTAGTGCACTCATCGCGTCTGTTGGGCATTGGAAAAAGATTTTTGTCGCTTCACCCGTCCTCGTGTCTGCTAAATATCGCTGCGTCCACTCGGTGTATCCTTCATCTCGCAGGGTTCGTTTTGCGAAGCTGAGAGGTACCCCGCTAAAGGAGGGTTTTGTACGCAGCAGGCACGCGTCTTTTGCTAGGGTGTCTGCCCTCTCGTTTCCAATATTTCCTTCATGGGCTTTCACCCAGTTCAGCTGAATTGTTGCTCCTGTGATGGTCAATTCCCTTAGCGACTGTTGAATCTCGCGACTTTGAATCAGTGTGGTGCTGGTATCTGCAATTGCCATGAGGCTCGACTGGCTGTCACTATAGATCGTACATGTCGTTGGCATGGCACCGAAACTGCAAGAAAGAAGATGAAGCTCGAAGACTACTGCACCGTATTTCAGGCAGAAATGCTGGCAATTAGCAGCGCCACCAAATGGCTTATGGAGCGGAAACCACATCTAAGAACGGTTAGGTTAGGTTAGGTTAGGTTAGGTTAGGTTAGGTTAGGTTAGGTTAGGTTAGGTTAGGTTAGGTTAGGTTAGGTTAGGTTAGGTTAGGTTAGGTTAGGTTAGGTTAGGTTAGGTTAGGTTAGGTTAGGTTAGGTTAGGTTAGGTTAGGTTAGGTTAGGTTAGGTTAGGTTAGGTTAGGTTAGGTTAGGTTAGGTTAGGTTAGGTTAGGTTAGGTTAGGTTAGGTTAGGTTAGGTTAGGTTAGGTTAGGTTAGGTTAGGTTAGGTTAGGTTAGGTTAGGTTAGGTTAGGTTAGGTTAGGTTAGGTTAGGTTAGGTTAGGTTAGGTTAGGTTAGGTTAGGTTAGGTTAGGTTCCCCCCCATGTGCTGCCACCTTGTCGTGGTGGGGGGGCTTGCGTGTTCCAATGATCCCCAAGGCTATACTGGCAGGGTTTCCCATACCTGTTAGGCTTGCGGTGAGGGACCAGACTAAGAGCGGCACATCCCCGGCAGGGCCCACAATGGGTCTGTCCGTCGGGATGCACCCTTCTGCGTGCCCCTCTGACGTGCTGCAGAGGGCACAGCGAAGGGGTAAGGGCGGGCTTCGCGTGCACTTACGTGCCCGCTGAGCAGGCATTAGGATTGTCACCTGATAGCCGCCGTCATGGACCCGCCGTCGATGTCGACGTCGGGGCGGTTCAAATCCGTGTCCCGTATTTGTGGTCATGTTTCGCAATACGGGGTTGCGGTCTTGCCTTGACTGGCCGGACCGCGAGGTTTAAACCTCTACCCTGGGGCTTCCCGAACCTTTCAGGTGTAAAACTGGGTTAGCGCGAAGTCCCTGCGCTGGACTTTTTAGGGCGTTTTTACTCGTGGGAACAAACATGGAAACCTTTAATAAAACAACGAAGGATGGTGGCCGAAAAGGCCTCGAGGAAGATGGGACGTTTAGGCGTCCGGTTACTGGGGGTGTTGTAACGCGATCGCGTTCAGCCACCCCCGCGGATGTAGTGGAGAATATGGGTGAAGCATCGACTGCGGTCTTACTTACTCCTGTGGATGGATCTGTTACGGCGGGGGAGGAGAGCGACAGCTCGGTCGCGTCCTCATACTCGTTAGTGTCATCGGCATCCATGGCTTCGACAAGCGCTCTGCAGTCGCGGAAGAGAAAGCCTCCGTTGATCGGGCCAAACGCTAAACGCCGGCAAGCAGCGAATGCCCAAACGAGCGAGCAGGAAATTTTCGACCCTTCGGTGGCTCCGTCCAAAACTAGGGCCAAGAAAACCCTCAGAAGTGTGGACGATCGCAGGGAGGAAATGGTTGCGCAGCCAACAAGTACCATCGGCACCCAAATTTTGGAAGCAATGGACCAGGTGGAGAAGGTTGCGGACAGGTCGGGCAACCTGAAAGGCAGCTTTGTTCACTGCTTACGCGAGGCAGTGCGTACAGTGCAAGCTGCCACCGAGGAACTGGTCAAGAGGACCACTTCTTCTGCGGAGGACACTCTTATAATAGAGAATAGGGACCTTCGCATGCGAATCGCTACATTGGAGGCAAGAGTAGGGTCTCTGGGTAAGGAAATAAATGTCCAAGCCCAGAAACGTAGTACAACCGCTACTGAGACGGGGAGTGATACCTTGGGCAGGTCAAACGCTCCCAGCCCCACACTTCTAGAGCAATTGGGGGCTTTGATGGACCAGAAGTTACTGAACTTCGAGTCCAAGCTCTTTCCGGACCGAGCTTTGAGGCCTCTATTAGGGAAACAGGCATCAGAAGCCTCCAATAATGACGGCAACAAGGCAAAGCCTCCAATAAAGACGGCAACCTCGGCGACTGCGAATTTTAAGAAGCAAGGAAAACAAGCACCCGCTCCGCCGGTCGAATCAGAGCTTCTTACGGCTCCTCCTCCGCAGCACCCCGAGCAGCTGGCAGTTACCAATACCTGGGCCACTGTTGCCAGACGGAAGGCTAAACCTGGGCAGAAGTCATCGCCTCCCAAGGCCCCCCAAGCACTGAAAAAGAAGACCGTGAAACCTCCACGTGCCCCGACATCCGCCGCAATTACGATCACCGTACCCAAAAGCTCGGAGACAACGTACGCAGCGGTAATGGCGGCGGCGAAAGAGAAGGTTAGGCTGGCAGACTGCGGTATTGCCGAAGTTCGGCCGAAACGGACAGTCACAGGGGGACTGCTCCTCGAAATCTCCGGGGCGGACAGCTCCACGAGGGCCGATGCTCTTGCCGAGCGCTTGAAATCAGCCCTCGTGGACATGGACGTACGCATTGCTCGCCCTTTCAAGTCAGGCGAAGTAAGGGTGCGAGACTTGGATGAGTCGATCACGGAGAAAGAGGTGGCAGCCGCTATCGCTACAGCCGGGGGATGCACCGTGGAAGACGTTAAGGTGGGTGTAATCCGCACCGAACGATCCAGGCTGGGAACCTGCTGGGTTCGATGTCCGCTGAATACGGTGCGCAGGCTTGCGGACGCCAAGAAGTTGCTCGTCGGCTGGGTGGCAGCTAGGGTAGACGTGCTGCCGGCGCGACCCATGCAGTGCTACCGGTGCCTCGAGACAGGACATGTCCAGCAGCAGTGCTCCAGCTCGGTCGATCGGAGCTCGCGTTGCTACGCCTGCGGTGAGCCCGGGCATAGGGCGAGCCAGTGCACGGCGCAGGCTTGGAGATGCCCTGTGTGTGCAGATCTCGGTCGTCCCGCCGACCATAGGATGGGCACAAAGAAATGCACCCCCAGCAAAGGCAGGAAAAGAGGAGGAGAGCAGGCCCCCCCTAAACCGTCAGCGACAAATCTGTCGTCGCAAGTCAGCGCGTCGAACTTTTCGGATAACATGCCGTCAGGGGAGGCAATGGAAAGTGAGAATTCGACTCCTCAAAATTAAAACTTCTTCAAGGCAACTTGAACCATTGCCGAGGGGCGCAAGACCTGCTGTTGCAGTCCCTGGCGGAATGGTCAATTGCCGTGGCGGTTGTGGCGGAACCATACGTCGTCCCGAAACACCCTCGCTGGTTCGGGGATGACGAAGACTCTGTCGCAGTTTATTGGACAGGAGGAGATAAAGAGCCACCGTGCGGTCTGCTGCGGAAAGGGAGTGGGTTTATTGCAGTAGAGTGGGGACCTTTGGCCATCGTCGGATGCTATATCTCCCCAAACTGCAGCCTTGGTATTTTTGAAGCGTTCCTGGATGAGGTGGCAGACTGCGTCCGTGCATGCCTGCCCCGTCCGGTTCTCGTTCTGGGCGACTTCAACGCCCGCTCCAGGGCTTGGGGGGACGTTCGGGACGACTCCCGAGCGGAGTCAATCCAAGAGTGGGCGGCGGCGCTAGGCCTAATCCTCCTGAACAGGGGATTTGTTAGCACATGTGTGCGGTGGCAGGGAGAGTCCGTAGTGGATCTGTCCTGGGCGTCGCCTTCTGCGACATCTCTTGTAACGGGGTGGCGGGTCGCGGAGGAGGTGGTCACTCTGTCCGACCACCGTCATATAATTATTGATTTAATTTTTAGACGCCCCGTCATTCTGGATCGTTCGAGCAATATTCCGTCGCCCCGTTGGTCCCTTAAAAAGCTCGATGAGGACCTTCTCGCGGCGGCGGCTATTGCAGCGGACTGGTCAGAGGAAGGGCAAGAACCATATGATCCAGAACGGGTGGCGATCTGGTTCAGAGACACGATGACCATTATCTGCGACGCCTCAATGCCCCGTGTCAGGCCTGCTAGGAGAAAGGCTGCGTACTGGTGGTCGGAGTGTATCTCGCGGCTTCGCCAGGAGTGCTTGAGATCTCGGCGCCGGTACTTACGTGCACGAAGGAGACGCCTAGCCACAGACGAAGAGAAAAACATGGCATACGCAGCGTATCGGGTGTCCACTGTTGCTCTCCAGAATGCCGTGGCGGATGCGAAGGCCAGATCTTGGGGTGAGCTTATAAAGGGGTTGGACAAGGACCCGTGGGGGCGGCCCTACAAAATGGTACTGGGCAAGCTCCGACCGTGGGTCCCGCCCATAACGGAAACTCTGGATCCGGACCTCGTGTCAAGGACGGTGGACACCCTTTTCCCCAGGGTCCGGGAAAACCCGACGTTTTCTGCTGAGCAGTCGCAGCCGTCCGCCTGGTCTAAGGAGTTCGAGGTGACGGAGGAAGAAATAATCCGGGCAGTGAGACGACTCGGTTCCCGTAACACCGCACCGGGTCCTGACGGAGTTCCAGGCAGGGCGTGGGTACTAGCTCTCAAGTCGTTGAGGGGCAGACTGACAAGACTTTTTGACCGCTGTCTTCAGTCTGGCGTCTTTCCCTCCGGCTGGAAAGAGTCCAAGCTAGTGCTTCTGCGGAAGGAAGGCAGACCGGTAGACTCTCCCTCTGCATACCGGCCCATCTGCCTGCTGGACGAGGCGGGAAAGCTCTTCGAGCGTATCATCGCCGATCGCCTCAACGGACACCTGGAGTCCATTGGCCCTAACCTGGCGGACAGCCAGTTTGGGTTTCGACATGGACGATCGACGGTCGACGCGATCCTCCGCGTCCGCTCTACAGCAGATGAGGCGGTGGAAAGAAATGGAGTGGCGCTGGCAGTGAGTTTGGACATCGTCAACGCGTTTAACTCCCTGCCCTGGGGGGCTATCAGGCAGGCACTTCTCCACCACAATATTCCCCAATACCTGCGTGATGTCGTTGGTGCATATTTACATGACCGACGCATCGTATATACAGTTCGCGATGGAGTGAAAAAGGAGAGAGAAGTGTCCTGCGGTGTTCCGCAGGGATCGGTGCTTGGCCCGCTTCTGTGGAATCTAGCCTACGACTCCGTTCTTAGGGTCGGTCTTCCCAGCGGCGTGAGCGCCGTCTGTTACGCAGACGACACTATGGTTCTGGCACAGGAGGAAAATTTTGAGAGGGCTGCTCGACTCATCGAACTGGGTGTGGCGCGAATATTCGCAAAAATTAACCAACTCGGTCTTCGGACTGCGCCCCAAAAAACCGAAGCGCTTTGGTTTCACAACCTTCCTAAGGGAAGGGAACCACCCAATTTGACGATCCGGGTGGGCAATGTGGACGTGCTAGTCGGCCAGCAAATTAAATATCTCGGCCTCATCCTCGACAGCCGATGGAGATTCGAGGAGCACTTTGACCGCCTGGTCCCCCGAATACAGAGGACGGCTGGTGCCATGCACAGACTGCTCCCCAATTTGGGAGGACCCAGGGAAGGAGTGCGCAGGCTCTATGCTGGAGTTGTGCGTTCAATAGCGCTGTACGGGGCGCCAGTGTGGTGTGAGCGTCTGTTGCGCTCTCGTAGATGCAGGACTAAACTGCTGAGTGTGCAGAGGTTGATGGCCCTCAGGATCGCTAGAGCATACAGGACTGTCTCCTATGAGGCATCGACTATCCTGGCGCGATTTCCGCCCCTGGACTTACTGGCAGAAATGGATGCGAGGGTATACAACTGTATACGCACCATTCGCCAAGGGGGTGGAAATGACCCGGACGAACGGTTCCAGCTAAGGCGGCAGGCGCGTCAACAAGCGCTCGAGGAGTGGCAGGAGCAACTTGAAGAGCCGCGGAACGCACGCCAACGTGCAGTCGGGGCAATCCTGCCTAGTTTTGTCGCCTGGCAGACGAGAAAATGGGGAAGCGTGACCTTCCGACTGACTCAGGTACTCACTGGGCACGGTTGCTTCGGTGAGTATCTGAATAGGATCGGACGCGAGGAGACAGCACAATGCCACCATTGCGGGGAGGCCCAAGACTCGGCGCAACACACTTTAGAAATGTGTACTATGTGGCAGTCTGAAAGACGTACCCTAACTGACGCGGTGGGAGAAGATCTTTCTCCGTCAGCGGTAGTGGCGGCCATGCTCTCGAGCAAAGTGGCCTGGAAGGCGGTAGTATCTTTCTGCGATACTGTTATATCTCAGAAGGAGACCGCCGAGCGCGAGCGGCAGCGCGAGCAGGAAATAGAAGTCCTCGACAGAAGGCGTAGACGTCGCCGTGGAGAAGTAGCTGTGGCAAACGGTCGCCCTGGCACATCGGCCCAGTAGTTCGGGTGACGAATAGGACTACGGTAAACTCTGCCTGTCGTAAAAGGCGACTAAAAGGGTACTGCAGGTCATAGCAGGTCGGAGCGGGGGCTCCGGCTCACAATGTATGAGACACAAGGAAAGATCGTGGCATGATGTCGTGGTACTATCTGCTGCACACACGCGAAGTCGGGGTGAAGGCAACTGCCTCCTCCGGGACGCGCTCATGGCATGGTGCAAGAGGAACACCGGCGAGTTCTTCAGAGATCCCGGAGTTCCTCGAGATGCACCGACGTTGGTCACCGAGGGAGTTTTAGTGGGTAAAAACCCCACATAACCAGGCCCTCCCCCCGGGGGGCTTGGTATCTTTTTGAAGATTTCTCCCTCGCAAAAAAAAAAAAAAAAAAAAAAAAAAAAAAAAAAAAAAAAAAAAAAAAAAAAAAAAAAAAAAAAAAAAAAAAAAAAGGTTAGGTTAGGTTAGGTTAGGTTAGGTTAGGTTAGGTTAGGTTAGGTTAGGTTAGGTTAGGTTAGGTTAGGTTAGGTTAGGTTAGGTTAGGTTAGGTTAGGTTAGGTTAGGTTAGGTTAGGTTAGGTTAGGTTAGGTTAGGTTAGGTTAGGTTAGGTTAGGTTAGGTTAGGTTAGGTTAGGTTAGGTTAGGTTAGGTTAGGTTAGGTTAGGTTAGGTTAGGTTAGGTTAGGTTAGGTTAGGTTAGGTTAGGTTAGGTTAGGTTAGGTTAGGTTAGGTTAGGTTAGGTTAGGTTAGGTTAGGTTAGGTTAGGTTAGGTTAGGTTAGGTTAGGTTAGGTTAGGTTAGGTTAGGTTAGGTTAGGTTAGGTTAGGTTAGGTTAGGTTAGGTTAGGTTAGGTTAGGTTAGGTTAGGTTAGGTTAGGTTAGGTTAGGTTAGGTTAGGTTAGGTTAGGTTAGGTTAGGTTAGGTTAGGTTAGGTTAGGTTAGGTTAGGTTAGGTTAGGTTAGGTTAGGTTAGGTTAGGTTAGGTTAGGTTAGGTTAGGTTAGGTTAGGTTAGGTTAGGTTAGGTTAGGTTAGGTTAGGTTAGGTTAGGTTAGGTTAGGTTAGGTTAGGTTAGGTTAGGTTAGGTTAGGTTAGGTTAGGTTAGGTTAGGTTAGGTTAGGTTAGGTTAGGTTAGGTTAGGTTAGGTTAGGTTAGGTTAGGTTAGGTTAGGTTAGGTTAGGTTAGGTTAGGTTAGGTTAGGTTAGGTTAGGTTAGGTTAGGTTAGGTTAGGTTAGGTTAGGTTAGGTTAGGTTAGGTTAGGTTAGGTTAGGTTAGGTTAGGTTAGGTTAGGTTAGGTTAGGTTAGGTTAGGTTAGGTTAGGTTAGGTTAGGTTAGGTTAGGTTAGGTTAGGTTAGGTTAGGTTAGGTTAGGTTAGGTTAGGTTAGGTTAGGTTAGGTTAGGTTAGGTTAGGTTAGGTTAGGTTAGGTTAGGTTAGGTTAGGTTAGGTTAGGTTAGGTTAGGTTAGGTTAGGTTAGGTTAGGTTAGGTTAGGTTAGGTTAGGTTAGGTTAGGTTAGGTTAGGTTAGGTTAGGTTAGGTTAGGTTAGGTTAGGTTAGGTTAGGTTAGGTTAGGTTAGGTTAGGTTAGGTTAGGTTAGGTTAGGTTAGGTTAGGTTAGGTTAGGTTAGGTTAGGTTAGGTTAGGTTAGGTTAGGTTAGGTTAGGTTAGGTTAGGTTAGGTTAGGTTAGGTTAGGTTAGGTTAGGTTAGGTTAGGTTAGGTTAGGTTAGGTTAGGTTAGGTTAGGTTAGGTTAGGTTAGGTTAGGTTAGGTTAGGTTAGGTTAGGTTAGGTTAGGTTAGGTTAGGTTAGGTTAGGTTAGGTTAGGTTAGGTTAGGTTAGGTTAGGTTAGGTTAGGTTAGGTTAGGTTAGGTTAGGTTAGGTTAGGTTAGGTTAGGTTAGGTTAGGTTAGGTTAGGTTAGGTTAGGTTAGGTTAGGTTAGGTTAGGTTAGGTTAGGTTAGGTTAGGTTAGGTTAGGTTAGGTTAGGTTAGGTTAGGTTAGGTTAGGTTAGGTTAGGTTAGGTTAGGTTAGGTTAGGTTAGGTTAGGTTAGGTTAGGTTAGGTTAGGTTAGGTTAGGTTAGGTTAGGTTAGGTTAGGTTAGGTTAGGTTAGGTTAGGTTAGGTTAGGTTAGGTTAGGTTAGGTTAGGTTAGGTTAGGTTAGGTTAGGTTAGGTTAGGTTAGGTTAGGTTAGGTTAGGTTAGGTTAGGTTAGGTTAGGTTAGGTTAGGTTAGGTTAGGTTAGGTTAGGTTAGGTTAGGTTAGGTTAGGTTAGGTTAGGTTAGGTTAGGTTAGGTTAGGTTAGGTTAGGTTAGGTTAGGTTAGGTTAGGTTAGGTTAGGTTAGGTTAGGTTAGGTTAGGTTAGGTTAGGTTAGGTTAGGTTAGGTTAGGTTAGGTTAGGTTAGGTTAGGTTAGGTTAGGTTAGGTTAGGTTAGGTTAGGTTAGGTTAGGTTAGGTTAGGTTAGGTTAGGTTAGGTTAGGTTAGGTTAGGTTAGGTTAGGTTAGGTTAGGTTAGGTTAGGTTAGGTTAGGTTAGGTTAGGTTAGGTTAGGTTAGGTTAGGTTAGGTTAGGTTAGGTTAGGTTAGGTTAGGTTAGGTTAGGTTAGGTTAGGTTAGGTTAGGTTAGGTTAGGTTAGGTTAGGTTAGGTTAGGTTAGGTTAGGTTAGGTTAGGTTAGGTTAGGTTAGGTTAGGTTAGGTTAGGTTAGGTTAGGTTAGGTTAGGTTAGGTTAGGTTAGGTTAGGTTAGGTTAGGTTAGGTTAGGTTAGGTTAGGTTAGGTTAGGTTAGGTTAGGTTAGGTTAGGTTAGGTTAGGTTAGGTTAGGTTAGGTTAGGTTAGGTTAGGTTAGGTTAGGTTAGGTTAGGTTAGGTTAGGTTAGGTTAGGTTAGGTTAGGTTAGGTTAGGTTAGGTTAGGTTAGGTTAGGTTAGGTTAGGTTAGGTTAGGTTAGGTTAGGTTAGGTTAGGTTAGGTTAGGTTAGGTTAGGTTAGGTTAGGTTAGGTTAGGTTAGGTTAGGTTAGGTTAGGTTAGGTTAGGTTAGGTTAGGTTAGGTTAGGTTAGGTTAGGTTAGGTTAGGTTAGGTTAGGTTAGGTTAGGTTAGGTTAGGTTAGGTTAGGTTAGGTTAGGTTAGGTTAGGTTAGGTTAGGTTAGGTTAGGTTAGGTTAGGTTAGGTTAGGTTAGGTTAGGTTAGGTTAGGTTAGGTTAGGTTAGGTTAGGTTAGGTTAGGTTAGGTTAGGTTAGGTTAGGTTAGGTTAGGTTAGGTTAGGTTAGGTTAGGTTAGGTTAGGTTAGGTTAGGTTAGGTTAGGTTAGGTTAGGTTAGGTTAGGTTAGGTTAGGTTAGGTTAGGTTAGGTTAGGTTAGGTTAGGTTAGGTTAGGTTAGGTTAGGTTAGGTTAGGTTAGGTTAGGTTAGGTTAGGTTAGGTTAGGTTAGGTTAGGTTAGGTTAGGTTAGGTTAGGTTAGGTTAGGTTAGGTTAGGTTAGGTTAGGTTAGGTTAGGTTAGGTTAGGTTAGGTTAGGTTAGGTTAGGTTAGGTTAGGTTAGGTTAGGTTAGGTTAGGTTAGGTTAGGTTAGGTTAGGTTAGGTTAGGTTAGGTTAGGTTAGGTTAGGTTAGGTTAGGTTAGGTTAGGTTAGGTTAGGTTAGGTTAGGTTAGGTTAGGTTAGGTTAGGTTAGGTTAGGTTAGGTTAGGTTAGGTTAGGTTAGGTTAGGTTAGGTTAGGTTAGGTTAGGTTAGGTTAGGTTAGGTTAGGTTAGGTTAGGTTAGGTTAGGTTAGGTTAGGTTAGGTTAGGTTAGGTTAGGTTAGGTTAGGTTAGGTTAGGTTAGGTTAGGTTAGGTTAGGTTAGGTTAGGTTAGGTTAGGTTAGGTTAGGTTAGGTTAGGTTAGGTTAGGTTAGGTTAGGTTAGGTTAGGTTAGGTTAGGTTAGGTTAGGTTAGGTTAGGTTAGGTTAGGTTAGGTTAGGTTAGGTTAGGTTAGGTTAGGTTAGGTTAGGTTAGGTTAGGTTAGGTTAGGTTAGGTTAGGTTAGGTTAGGTTAGGTTAGGTTAGGTTAGGTTAGGTTAGGTTAGGTTAGGTTAGGTTAGGTTAGGTTAGGTTAGGTTAGGTTAGGTTAGGTTAGGTTAGGTTAGGTTAGGTTAGGTTAGGTTAGGTTAGGTTAGGTTAGGTTAGGTTAGGTTAGGTTAGGTTAGGTTAGGTTAGGTTAGGTTAGGTTAGGTTAGGTTAGGTTAGGTTAGGTTAGGTTAGGTTAGGTTAGGTTAGGTTAGGTTAGGTTAGGTTAGGTTAGGTTAGGTTAGGTTAGGTTAGGTTAGGTTAGGTTAGGTTAGGTTAGGTTAGGTTAGGTTAGGTTAGGTTAGGTTAGGTTAGGTTAGGTTAGGTTAGGTTAGGTTAGGTTAGGTTAGGTTAGGTTAGGTTAGGTTAGGTTAGGTTAGGTTAGGTTAGGTTAGGTTAGGTTAGGTTAGGTTAGGTTAGGTTAGGTTAGGTTAGGTTAGGTTAGGTTAGGTTAGGTTAGGTTAGGTTAGGTTAGGTTAGGTTAGGTTAGGTTAGGTTAGGTTAGGTTAGGTTAGGTTAGGTTAGGTTAGGTTAGGTTAGGTTAGGTTAGGTTAGGTTAGGTTAGGTTAGGTTAGGTTAGGTTAGGTTAGGTTAGGTTAGGTTAGGTTAGGTTAGGTTAGGTTAGGTTAGGTTAGGTTAGGTTAGGTTAGGTTAGGTTAGGTTAGGTTAGGTTAGGTTAGGTTAGGTTAGGTTAGGTTAGGTTAGGTTAGGTTAGGTTAGGTTAGGTTAGGTTAGGTTAGGTTAGGTTAGGTTAGGTTAGGTTAGGTTAGGTTAGGTTAGGTTAGGTTAGGTTAGGTTAGGTTAGGTTAGGTTAG